>JAPZDV010000023.1:11604931-11629677 GCA_029814665.1 Acanthurus lineatus
AATAATAATAATAATAATAATAATAATAATAATAATAATAATAATAATAATAACAACAACAACAACAACAACAACAATTATAATAAAGTACAGCAAAGGATAACAGTGTGATGAAACAAAGAGAATTGAGTTATTTGTAGTATAAGTCAGTGGATTAGCATTCAATAAAAGAGGAAGGCACGACATCCTCTCCAAAAATTTCCCAAGTTTCTCTGTAGGCTCTGCAGGCCTGAGGTTGGAGCTTTGCAAGCACAAGACTTGTTATATTGGATAAGGGCCTCCTATGCTATATTTGATATCACCTTTAATAACTTCAGGGCAAATTTTAACAACACACATTACAAATAAGTCTGAGCTCAGTAGATGTTATGATGCGATTTTATGAGCTTTCCTTTCCAAATAATAATAACATTTAAGTAAGTAAGTAAGTAAGTAAGTAAGTAAGTAAGTAAGTAAGTAAATAAATAAATAAATAAATAAATAAATAATCAACAACAACAACAACAATAACAACAACAACAACAACAATAATAATAATAATAATAATAATAATAATAATAATAACGTTCCTCAGTGTTATGTGTCATGCTTTCAGTCTTGCTCATTATGGGGCCTCAGTTGGTAAATAGAGTTTGTTTACATGCACTTAAAAAGTGAGTGGTTCCTTTCTGTTTCCTGTCCTGATGGTCTCGACATGCTCTGTGCCTCTTTTCTCCTTTCATCACCGCTGCTCTTGGGCTCCTCCTCACCCTCGTCAACTCCTCCATCTGTTTCAATTAGCTGGAGTGCTGGGTGGAGCACAGAGGTCGATCACATGAGCAAAAGGCTGCAGGTACACCTATATAAGAGTGCACAGCTGACAAACAAGAGTCACTCTGTGCCTGGAAGCAGGCACACTGTCACAGGTGAGAGTATGAGGCTGTCATTGCTGTAAGGGAGCTGCTAAGAGTATTTGTGGGATGCTGGGACCATTTGGGTACATGGAGACAAGCAGTCAGTGACAATCAGAGCGTCAGATGCAAACACCAAACACATTTATTGTCCAACCACCCTCACCTCTCCTCACTCTCTTATCAAACTTCTACCCCTTTCCCAACTTACAGGGAGCACACAGATTGGGTGAGTGTGTCTGCTGTGCATGCATAAGAGTGTGTTTTTGCCACTTTTCACTGAGGAATGTCACTCAGTCTTTCCAACCTGTTATATAGTGAGTGAGTCACCCTTGTATTTCATACAACATGTGCATCTACATGTGCCTTGTGCCATATAGTGTGTTAATCCATACATGCAGTTTATCCACAAAAGAATCATTTATTTTTGGGACTTTGTATCTCCTGGAGTAATTAGGACATCTGGTTTGTAGACCTATTCTTTAAAACTCTGTACAAATAAAGTGCATTGTTTATGAGGAGGGAGGGCACTGAAGAAATGTTAAACCCCAGCAGTGTAATTTACTGGCTGTTGTGTTTAAATAGCTGAATTCTAGGTGGACATGTAGCATCTGTTACTGTCAGAATCTTGCTGAAAAATGGTCTCAGACTGAGTGTGAGGGAGACTAACAAAGTCCTCAACTGTAAATAACTGAAGATGTCAGTTAAGGAAAGGAGATAATTATAAAAGGTGCAACTTGATGTGACTGATTTAATTGCTGTAATATTTTACATATTTTTTTCATTTATGAGGCTTTTTTCTAACTAAAAATAACTTGTCTTAACTCAAAAATTCTAAAAGACAAAGACAAAAATAACTCTTAAAAAACTGGTATATTTTTGCCATTAAGCAATCAAACTGATTTTGTATTATAAACAGTTTTTGGTCTTTCCTGGTTTTCTGTCTCAAACCTGTGTAATAGCTCTGTTTGGTCAGCTAAGGGCAGCCAGACAAAATGTAAAAACAATATTTACTTTTGTGTTTGTGACTTAAAAAGTTTCTTTGACCAACTATTTAACAGAGAGTTGTTTATTTTTGTGTTTAGTTGATTCTGAAGAACCATGGCATTTATTTAAAATATTTGTGGCCAG
The DNA here is from genome assembly GCA_029814665.1 of Acanthurus lineatus. NCBI lineage: Eukaryota > Metazoa > Chordata > Actinopteri > Acanthuriformes > Acanthuridae > Acanthurus > Acanthurus lineatus. The sequence continues at coordinate 11,606,953 of JAPZDV010000023.1, forward strand.
TTTTGAGTCAGCATATTTAAAAACAGTGACACTGCTCAATGAAGTCACAGTGAAAACAAAACAATAAGCTGGAAGATGTTAAAATGCTGATGGGAACTAAGAATCAGGTAATAATTCTCAGCTCACTGTGAGCTTCTTTCACATTTCACATAACTTATTTCATAAGTCACCTATTATTATAAAAGTACTGATTATAAATTTGAATAACATCTCAAAACAAATTCATGTTATTTATTTTCTGTAGGCCTACACTTCCCTGCAGCCTGTGGAAATGGTATTAGCCATCAGCAGCAGGTCCACCACAGGGAGGATTTAGCTGCTAATTACATCTCCAGCTGTCAGACAAAATACCTTGACAATCAAAGTGCCACCGGTTTTTGTTTGCCCTCATAGAGTGAAACAAAACACCTTTCTTGTGAGAAAGAGGTAGGCAAACTTCCGACTTGAAGCTCTAAAGCTATTAGAGTTCAGAGAACATTTAAAACTTAAAATTCATATCAAGTCTTTTGAACAGTTGAAAGTTGAATGGGCATGCCTTTCAGAAATTCATCAAACTTACAGACAAATTTTAACTTTTAGCTTTTTTTAGTTGTAAGTACAGTTCCAGGTGTCTGCCACTCTGTGTTCCTGCTCCCAGACAGGAATAAGAGATTGAGTCTTTTTAGGCCTGAATCCATCCCTCTGTTCTCAGCAAAGACTCTCAGACTGCTGGCAATGTAGTCATGAAGGTGATCAAAGGCTTTTTGATCTGTACAACTGTGTGCCCTGCAAATATTGCAAGTTTTGCAGCCCACTGCCAACAAAGGGCTTTCTTTGACCCACATGCTCCGCCACTGAAATAAAAACAGAGACCTCTTCGTGTGATTGGCCTAACAAATGGCACTCAGGTCAACCAATGGCACAACGCTACTGAGGGCCTCAAGGGATGAGTGATAGAGGATGTGATACCAGTGGAACAGAGGCAGATGCTCTTTTGACTCCTGTCACAGGGAGAGATGCTAATGACATTCTCCCTCAAGCACTGAGGAGATATAGAGAGAAACACTAATGACTCTCTATCTCTCTGGTCACCAGCAAGCCTGTAGACAGCTTGTTAAATTTCACAGCAAAGTAACAAGATGTTATTCAGAATGTTTGGAGGCAACTACATAGAAATTGCCTGGCAATTGAAAGCATATGTGCAATTAACAGGGTCTTTGATGAGGGTTTCAAGAGGTTTAACAGGGGCGCCCCCACTGAAAGGGTTTCCCCTCAAACACCTGGCAACCTCATATTGCTTTTCTTTGAATAGCAAACAAGATTGTGGTTTCTATGGTTTGGTTTTTTATTCAAGAGAAATATGACAGAATAATACAACTGTCCTAAACATACAATAAATATGTAGCTGCAGCTGTGAGACGGTTATCTTAGCTTAGCAACATGGCAAGCCTGGCTCTATGCAATCTATACAATCTGCCTCTCTCTACTTCAGGACACAAATTTATCAATCACTCCTTGTTTGTGCCAGACTACTTCTTGTCCTGAAGCAAAGACTTTCTGGAGTCTTAACTGGCTGTATGAAAATCTGTTCTCTTCATTAATGCAATGCTAGGCTAAGGGTATTGCAGAATACAGACACAAGAGTGGTTAAATTACTCAGCAGGAATGCAAATTAGCTTATTTTTCCGAAATGTCAACCTATTCCTTTAAAGGAGGGGCATAATGCAGTATGTTCTGTAGTTTGAAGTTATGCATTTCACAAAGGAGGATGTCTTCCCAACTTTAACTAGCTCCCAATCCAATATCTATCATTATTAATGGTGGAAGGCAGAGTAGTTGGCTATATTAGAGTCTTTTCCTATGAGAATCCCTTCGTGATTAAGGAAATTATCATGCCCCAGCGTGTGATACAGATACACAGATGTCTATTCACACATCTACACAGTTACTGGAACTCTAGTCATCCGAGGTTACAGTGAGAAGAGAAACTACTTACAAAGCTGCTGCCAGTTATGAAGCTGTTATTCAAAGGTGCTAAATCTCCCTCTGTCTTGTGTTTGACTTCTATCTACATTCATGTGACTTTGTGCTGATTACACAACCTTATTATTCTCATTTGCTGGCAGTTACATAAGCCAGAAAATAAGCCAAAAAAAAAACAACTAAATACATGTGGAAAAATATTGGATGGCTGAGCAATATTACAAACCCCTTCCCTGTGAAAAAACACAGGCATTATCTAATATCTTCAAAGATTTTCCATCTATTTTTGCGGGTCAACTATGATTGTTTAGACCTAAGAAAGATAAATTCATCCCCTCCATCTGATGTGGTGTTTCTCTCTCTAGACATGATGCTTGAGGTAAACTCTGAAGCTCTGCTACTCTTTTATCCCTCATTGTCTGTGAGAAGCGTACAAGGGGAGCCACCGTGAGGGATGATTGACTGTTTGTATCTAACCCCGTATCAAGGATGAGAGAAGCACTTTGGGGCCAGAGTCCTACTCATTTGTCACTTTCAGATCCCGTCGTACTCTCTCCTACGCATCACTCACTGCTGTTTTGATTCCAAAAACAAGGGGAGGGAAACTGCGAAAACACCAAGACTGACGTCAATGAACTTAGGGGTAGTCACCGAGAAGGTTAAACACTGTGTGTGTGTGCATGTTAACAAAGTCAGTGTTCTGTTTGACATTTTATAAGCTAAACGAGCGGTGAAATTAGACACTGGCACTGATATTCTCTCTAGATTTTGAACTGCAACGGTAGAAAAACAACAATCAGTGGAGGTATTGTTGGAAATAGAGGCAGAGTTGTGCAGGCGATCTTGCACAAGCAAACTGTAAGTGTACTTTGATTGAAGCATATTGTTTTGTTCAAGGGAGATGTGATGCAGTCTTTTTCATGTGTTTATCAAAACTGCATTTGATTTATTTTCATAAACAGTGGGCCTGCACACAAAAGACCTGTAGGACATCAAACTACATTTTGCCATGTTGTATTTGCATGGACTTGAGTTGGCTTTTAACCTCTTCTTGAAGAGATAGAGTCTGAATAAGTTAATTTTCCTCTATCCACAGGCGTGATGTGATCTTTTCTTGAAAGTGACACCACACAGAAGCTCAAGGGGTTTAAAGTGCACTGTTTTGATTAGGCATTTAAATGATTTATCATGCAAATTAATGGGGGGGGCAAGTTATTAAAACAGCAGCCTGTTATTATATGGTCTCTTGCATTATCTGTCCTTAGCTGCATGCCTTGCTTCATTAAAAGGACAGACGAGTTGGGAACAAAATGTAAAAAGAATCAAAAATTAAACTTGATGCAGCAGATGTTATAAATTACAAAATGTTATAAAATAATACTTTATTTTTCATTTTAACATGCATATTCTTACTACAACACTTCTTAAAATACAAAAAAGCTAGTTATTGGTTTCATATGTTATATTTTAGTCTGCAAAGAAATTCAAACTGTCAAGATGAGTGATGAAAGTTAAATACAACAGTGTTTCTCTTTAAAATGCACATCAGATGAATTCAAGTATAAATGCAGAAAACAGAAAAAAATTGACTAAAGTATTTTCTCTGAAAAATGCATATAACAGTTTCTCAGAATGCAACTTAACTTTCCAACATATTCTCTTTAATATACGTAGAAACATGATAAAGTATTCAAAAAGCCAAACAGATAATTACATTTAATTTTATCATTGCTGTTTAAAAGTTTAAAATTCAACATACTCAAAAACAAAAATTTAAGATAATTTGATTACTCTACTTGCAATTTTAGATATATAGTAGAATCACCAATATTTGGATGCCACTGTTACCTGTTGTAGGTTTTATAATAAAGTCTGGCTACCCCCTTACTCTGACCTGTAATGCTGATCTTTTAAGTTGTTGGTCTGTGTACTAGTTGTGTGAGGTCACATGAGCACCATGAAGGTCATGTCGCAGCCTCTCAGCTGTGTTCTGAGGTGTTCAGTGTGTCTGCTCTCTGGTTCACCCCTCCTGCTGATCTAATCGACGCTGTAATGACAGTGTTGACTTTGCCGCCGGCTTCGCTGTTTCTCTCACTTCTACATTACCACTTTTCATCTCTTCATCCTCTTCCTCTTACTTTTTGTGGCCACATGTTTTTATTTTATTTTACTTTAATTTGCTTCATGTTTCTTTTCCCCTGTCTTTGCCTTCGTTCTTCTTTCCTCTAATGTTAGGGCAACCCTCTGTGGTCACTCTGGTCTACGCCTGTGTGTATCAGATTTAATAGCCTTGTTGTCATAGTTGATTGAATTTGACAACTCAGTCTGGTTTTTAACAGCGCTGATATGAGAGGTTTGCTTACATCTAATTGTTATGCGTGTAGATCAATATTAAAAATGGAACAAGAGGTTTAATAAAGTAATAGGTTATTTTGTAATGTAACCACCCCCCCCCCCCCCGACATTATATTTCACTCAGCTCATCATGTGCATTATGATTAAAGGTCTGTTATTGAGTAACTCCAGGCTGTTATCATGGCAAACACTCAAACTATAATTAAAGGCAATGTTCATAAACAGAAAATTGTTGCATGAGTTGTGGTTTTGGTAGTCAAACATGTATCTGTGGATACACGTGCATTGGCAACATGGGCAGGGTTGTAGTCTGAAAATTAAATAATTCTTTTCCCCCCAAAGGTTTTATGAAACCTGTGAGAAGAAAGGTTATGCCATTAACACTCATATTCTGTAACTGGCTTTAATATTAAATGACCCCTGTAGAGCCAGTCAAGATTGGACCACCAACCATTTGAACATACAGACATTAAAAATTGCTATCAAACCAGAACCTGGTGTTCAAGGTGACTCGAGGGGCGACCAAGCAGCAGGGTCCCACCTGTGCTGGTAATGCTCAGATGAAACTGCACAACCTTGGCTGTCTTATTACACGCGTGTTTTTTCCTCTAATGGGCTCTGTAGACTGGAGAGGGTGCAGTCAGATGCCTGCACTCCCTGCAGTGACACCAGCCAAACACAAGTTTGTATCTTGGGTTATGAACATAGACGGGCTGCTGCTTTATCACCCATGTGCAGTATGCAAAAGCATTCCACACACCTTCCTGCTTCAGCAGTTTGTTCAGTGACACGTCTGTGCAGCATATTTGTGTAGCTGCATCACAGATTTCTGTTTGCTTGTTTTGTATTGCGTCTGAGTTCTTCTCAAGGTCCATAGTTAGCACAGAGCTAAACTGATCTGTGAGCTGTTGTTTTCTTGCTCCCTCTCTCTTCTGCAGTGCAGAAGGTGGGTGAGGAGTGACTGTTTGTCCCTGACTACTTTGTCAAATCCAAATGAAATTATCTACTTATCCAGACTTTTCAGACCTTGAGAGGGCTCTTAGATTAGAGGCAAAACATCTTTGACCCTGCAGCTTCAATTTAGTGGATAAATGTCGTACCACATGGGTGAATGAGATGAATCTGTCTATGACAAGTTGTATTCTATTGGGTCTTTATCATCACTTACTGACTCATGGTGCTAAAGCCACTCAGGTGTCAGTTTTGTCTTATTGACCTGTTAAACCATGCTCTGCGGTGACTGGGACTTATGTCACAAGCCTTGGTTATAAGGTTAAGCCTACCAACAGTGTTTTAAACGCAGCACTTCACCTACATAGCTCACCACTTTTAGCCACTCTTGTTTTCAGATGGTTAACTTTTTCATCCATCCATTGCACTCTTATTAGCAGCCCCGAGCACACAGCAGTGGTTAACTCAATTAAGTAGCTCCATTACAATCAGCGAGAATGGCAACCTGAGCTTTCATGAGGCTGCTGGCAGGCCTGGTCGCAAGTAAAAAACCCGCTGTTCGCAAGCCAAAAGAGCTCACTGCCTTCTATGTGGTTGGCCTCAGATGGCAAAAGGCACAGTTGGACATTGATTGAGGAGCTGCAGTTTACATACTGCAGAGATGTGGAATACGGTCTGTTTGAATTTTACAGCTTTTGCTCATGGGGATTTTGCCACAGTGTTTGTGTGCTAGACTGCAACACACACACTGACATGAGTAAATGTGCAGCATCACATCGGTTGGATGAGGAGGATTGATAGGTACCCATAGAAACAGACAGAAACCATGCGCACACAAAAGAACCCTGAGTAAAGTAAATTCGATTACAAGGAACCACAGGGGAGCATATAAAACAATACACTAGTTACACTTTCATTATCAGCAATATCAACACGCTTAGCCATTACAAATGGAGGAAAATGACAAGGCTATAATATTGTGAATTTGATGACTGCAATGTCTTTTCGATACATATTAAATTTCTGATTAAATTAATGTGTTTTGATTTCATATAAAATGCCCTCACCTAATTAGCAGTGCTGAAGCTGATTTCCGAGCGTTTGTCTTTAAAGTCTTGCCCTCTGCATACAGCAAGAAAAATGGGTCTCATCTGTGGAGCGGTTCCTTCTCTCTGCTCTGTGCTTTGGTAGCACATTCACTCTGATCACGATTCAGCTGTTGGCCAAAACAAAGCAAACAGAGAAACTCATTACTGCTTTTCTTGCCTTCCTGTTGGATTTATTTTTTCAAGGGGAAGTCTGCAAAAAATTCCAGACATAAATGCAGTATGTGTGCTGTGTGTGATGTGTGCACATGCGTTGCTAAGTGCTGTCTCACAAGGCAATAAAACCTCATAAATCTGACGTAGCTACAAGTATTCTTAAATATGAATTTCCCTTCAGTCTTTTCATACTCTGTTTTCAACAATTCCTGTTTTAAAGCAGATAGTTTCACCAGCCCTGGATCCACTGAATTTTATAAACATTTTCATATCTAGCGGCTAAAAATAAGCTAATGTAAACATGCAATAGTAACTCTAGACAATGAAATTCATTTTTAGGCTGACACAGTCCTGTCATTAGGATTAGTCTGTCTCTGTTACATCTCTCACATGTATTTCTCCTTATCAGATCTGGGTCCATGTTGTACCCTCATTGTCTGTCTCTGCTTGCCAGAAGTGGCCACTGGACGCACATATCCAGACAGAGGTCTCATAGCCTCTCAACTCATAGCTGGGCATAGGTCCAGGCAATCCCTTTAGGGGCAGCAGGTCTTTGTCTTCTCCCTACTTCTCACTGACTCAACAACACCAAGCTATCAGCCAATAGCTCTATGAAGCCAGAGCCGAAGCTGAGACGCGGGCCGATAGGAGAAGTAATTAGTGCTCGGAACAACGCTTTGGTGGGGTTCTTTGTGTGTGTGTAAAAGGGAGCGAAAAGAAGAGGAAGTGAGATAGAGAAGGGAGACAGAGAGAAAGGACAGACAGAAGAAAAAAGAGAGAGTGCTCGTCCTGGTGGAGTGACAGTGTTCCCAAAACAATCGACAAAACCAAGAAAAGAGATTGCATGTGAAGGTGGTTCTCAGACCTCATTAGCAAAATGGTCTCCCATTGGGTAAAAAGTGACAAATCAGAATTCAGGCCAGGGTGTCTGTAAGGATGGAAAACACACGCAACGGGCACGCTATAGTGTGAGGGCTTTGAAAGTGAGTGTGTGTGAATAGGATCCTGTTGTGTGCATTTGTCAGTGTGTATGTTCAGTGGGTCTGTCTTCCTGTTGACCTCAGTATGTGGTATGCTATCAGAACAGATGCTCCTAGCAAAGTTTTGCTGTGTGTCTAGGTCAGTGCTTGCTGTGCCTTTTATTAAGTGTGTCCCTCAGTCTGTTTCTGTCCTCCGAATGTCCTGTACAGCAATTATTGCTAAGTGACAGCACTGGACAGTGAGGTCAGAGCACCACAGCCAATGGAAACTTACTGCTGCTAAGTACATTCTTAAGTCCTATACTTAGACTAATTATACTTTGTAATGTGAGAGTTTCAGAGATCTTTGATGGTTTTAATCCAATGGAAATATGCAAATTTCTGAAGTAAAACTTCCAACACCATTGACAAGCCCCCATTTGGTGAGAACTGAGGTCCCCTAATGAATCTTTGTTAATAAAAAACTCATTAGAATTTCATCTGTATTTTGTTTTGCACATTTTCTAAGATTTCTTCCAAGTCCACAATTAAAAAAAATGTAATAATCAAAATTTTGTAAAAACTGTAAAGTAGTTTTGAGCAAGAATTTTAAATCAAATGTTTTGCAACATTAAGTTTTCTCTTGGTAAATCAGAAAGTTGGAAATGTGCATAAATGCCTTTGGTGAAATGACTTTACTTACACCAAAGACTTTCCATAAATTTTATTGTCATTTTTGTGTCCCACAAAAACAGATTAGAGCATCAGTATTCCCAATACAATTGTGCAAACTGATTGAATGCCAATGAGAAGAACAAGACAGAGAGATGGCAGGCAAACAAGAAAGAGAGACTTGAAGCAGCATTCACTTCAGCTAGTTTTTCTACCACAACTTGGTAAACTAAGATAATTTAAGAGGAGCAGTTGCAAAGATATACCACCAATTCTTAATATTGTTAGATCCAAAAAGACACACAGACACTGCAATGATCTGAAGAACTACACCGACTGGCCACATGTTTTCAAAGAGAGCCAGTTTTCTAAACCTGTGATATTTTCTGAGTTTTAATAAACTGAATTAGTGCAGAAGTTATCATTGTGCTCTTTTGCTCAGAGTCAATGACATAGAGTTTGATTTTCTGTTAAAAAATCCTCAACCCTGAAAAACCAGTGAAAAATAGAGTCTCAAATAATCACACTTAGACTGGAGCTTTAATCCCCAGACATCTGACACAATTACACCTATTAGCACAGGTGATTAAGCTCTAAGAAGCCTCCATGCATCCTTGTGTATTCTGTGAGCATAAGAGTTGAGAGAGAAAAAAATGCGTGTGCACTTTGTTGATGTTTGGTTAATTCTGCATGTAAATGGAGGCCTTTTCCTTTATAAAGTTAATTGTATTACTTCAATCATGAGGTAAAAGAGGAGCTCATATGTTTTCCAAAGATAAGTATTTTAACATGCTGCAGAAACTGCCACTAAGAGGATTTTTTCATTAAAAAAAATCCATACTAAAGAGACGAGTCAGCACACAAACAAACGGCTAATTTACCTACGAGGTAGGTGGAGCATTGAGGAAGATGAGCACCGAGCTCAATGGATGTCAGCTTGAGTTTAGGTGGATTACTGATGCGCCTCTTGCTCCTTGACAACCAGGTGAGTCAGAGAGAGGTGAAAACAGGAAGGGAAGACAGACTGACGGACAGGAGAGTAAAAGGAGGAAATGGAGAAAGGAGAAATGTCAAATCTGGTGCATTGGAAGTGATCTTGGCAGGAAACCTAAGTTACCATAGCGACCTGGTGAAAGCTCTGCAGCAAGAAAGAGGGGAGAGAGAGAGAGAGAGGGAGAGAGGGAGAGAGAGAGAGAGAGAGAGAGAGAGAGAGAGTGCAATAGAGAGCTAGAGAGGCTCTGGAAGCTGTAATGGTGCAGGGGCAGGAGCTGAAGCTCCTGAATTAATGGAGGGGCTGAGTCTGAAGAGAGGGAAAGGAAGACAGACAGATAGAGAGAGAGATAGACAGGGAGACAGAGAGAGAGAGAGAGACAGGAAGGATCGGAGCTGAACCAGAGGGTTGTGGATGCAGACAATGCTGACATAAAGCGGCTGGCTTTTGGGTTGTTGTATTAATGCAGGGCTTGGTCTGAGATAGAGGCGGGGGCTGCTTGGCTACAGGAATCTTTCTATCTGATTAGCTCCCAAGGGGCACAGATACCCACACAAAGAAAAAAAAAAGCCATTGCTGCCAACAATCAGGCACTGTGAAGTTAGGTAGAGAAGGACTGAGAAGGAAAGGAGGAGAGGATGAGGAAAGCATGAGCGTGAGACAGAAAGAGGGAGGCTGAACACCATCAGTTCACTCAATATGTTAAGATGCTGGGAGCAAACCTGGAGATGCTGCAACTCATTGTGCTGCAATACTGATGAGAGGAGGGGGGGAAGTAGGGAAAACAGAGGAGTAGGATGCAAGAGCAGAGCACATTAAACCCATGTGTGATGAGAAACAGAAATGACTGATGGAGAAAAGAGCAAAACTGAAGACTAGCAGAAAGAGCAACTGAAAGTGAGAGGAGGAGAAGAGGAACAGGTAGACAGCGAGATACGAGCCTAAACGCCTGTGTCATTTCTGTCTTCACTTCCTGTAACTATGGTAACGTGTCAGCAGCCAGTCAGGGCCAGCTGTAGCCTCTTCCCCTTCCTGTCGAGGTGGCAGACGCTGACTGAGCCCAGCAGAGACACAAGAGCAAAAATCCACCGGCGGCTTTGCCCCCCGATCCTAAGAAATTCACTTCGAATGGAAATAAATATACTGACACAGTTCTGAATGTTAAAGAGTTAAAATGTGTCCAATCTGCACTGACGGTGCGTCTGCAAAGCAAGAATCTTAGCCTGCGGCTTTTCAAATTGTTCGCTGTAGAAATGACCGCTGTATAATGGAAACAGAACTGTGACAACAGCAGCTGTAACAGAACTAATAATTTGGCAGTTCAGCAGAATGGATGGGCATGTGATTAACTGCAAACGTCCAATTAAACAGCCCCTGGCGAGGCCGGCACACAGCTGTGCATGCTCGTAACACACACACACACACACACGGACTAAAACACACTCATACACACACACAGACTAACACACTCTTTCTCTCTCCCTTTCTCTCTAACACACACTGTCTCTATCAGACGTACAAACACTCGCTCTTTCTGTCTTTCTTTCTCTCTCTCTCTCTCTCCCACACAAACAAAACCAACACACACTACACACACACCCACACATGCAAACACTCTCGGCTCTCTCTGTCCCTCTTTCTCTCTCTCACACACACACACACACACACACACACAGTAGCACACACTCTTGCTTTCTTTCTAAAAACACGCTCTCTCTTTTTCTATTTCTCTCACACACACTCACTCTCTCTCTATCCATATCTCTGAAACACACTCTCGCTTTCTCTCTCACAACATACACTCTCTTCCTCTCTGTCTCTCTATCACACACACACACAATATCAAACAAACAAACAAACAAACATACTCGCTCTTTCTTTCTTCCTCTCTCTCTCTCTCTCTCTCTCTCTCTCTCACTCTCTCACACACACACACACACACACATACACAGAAACACTCTTATGTTCTTTTAGTCTCTCTCACAAACATACACACACAAACACACACACACACACACACACACAAGCCCTCACAACAGGTTCAGTTTGCATTGCCAATATTTTCTCCCAAACATTAACAGTTGAAGCTGTGATATTTGTGGGAGATGAATGACTGATTTGTCCTTGCACCTGGGCTCTGAGGAGGTGTGTTTATATGTGTGTGTGACTGTTTGTTTGTGTGTGTGTATGCCCTAACCCCCACCTGTCTCTACCCCCCTCTCTCTCCTCAGCACCTTTCCTAATGTTTCCTGCACACACTTCTAAAAAGTCCATCTCACGGTTGGCCTGTCCGGCTGCAGCTCTCACTGACCTTTAGGACGACGGTTTAAAACTCACCCTGCTCTTTGATCTGGCGGATCTGGCGCACCGTCTCTTTGAGGATGGCACATTTGTCTGGTTTGACGTTGAAGCTGTCGATGTCGCTGAGGTTGGCGGAGATCAGTTCCGCTAGCTCCTCTATGTATTTGCTCTCCTGCTCCCGTCGCTTCCTCTCACACCTACAGGGGGGGGCAGTGTGCAAAGATTAAAGCTAAGCTAATGCTACTCCACTTCTCTAAAACTGTCAGTGTTGTTTTTAAAATTTGAAAACATTGCAGAGTGGCAGGAAAGAAGTTTAGCACAAAAACATATAGAAAAGACAGCAGGGGTTTTTAATTGACTATATTTTTTAGAGCTTTATCTAAGACTTAGCTATCCTGGTGAGAAGTTGTGTTTTTTGCAGTGTTACCATGCTAAACTCTCTTGGATGGTGACTTGCTAAATTATTTTTGTCTTGCAACCTCAAAGGGACAACAAGACTTCAGGAAGTCACTGCACCTCCCAAAAAATAGCTCCAGCTCTATTTTCGAGGATGTTTCTTCATGTCTCCCTTTTTAAAACTACATGATGACACATGATTGATAAGTTAATGGCCTAAATTAGAAGGAGTCAGTGTTAGAAAACCTAGTGTGTTAATTCTTTAGAAGAGTCCCCTCGTGCATTTATACACTTGGTCCTGAAGTCGTGGAGCACATGGATCCCATCTTAGTCTGTGTCTCTAACCTCCAGAAAAATGTCCACAGCAGCAATGAATTTTATCATCACTGTCATCATGACAACCACTGAGCTCCTTCCGAGTCTTTGGGAAAGTCAGCAGTCTGAGTGGACCAAATCAAGTCAATAGGGCGAGTTGACAAGTTTGGTGATGGACGAGTACAAATCCGCATTCCTGGATGGCAGCCATTGCCACTGTGGACTTGTGGGCTGAAGCATGCAATTTTCAATTACCCGCAACCAGAATACCATAAAAAATTATTAACTTCAAACTTTCTGCATAATCAGTCAAAGAGCTGAACTTCATGTGCTACTGTAACAAGAGAAGTACAGCTCATCTCCTTTTACATTAGGCCACAAACTTATCAACCAATCCTTGTTTATTTATGTGCTCTGAGTAGACTTTTTTTTTTGCCTGTTTATACTGACTGGTCATGTTGAATTTTTATTTATTTCTAAATTCTAGAAATCTGGTGATGATCTGGTTGGGATCTAAATATTGTTCATTTAAATATTTTTTTGTGGTTTAGAATCAGTGTGGAGGTATTTTTACCTTATGTTATATCCTGACCATACAGGGTAAAGAAGGGAGAGTTAAACTCTAAGAGAGACTTTTATAAAGTTGAATAAAGTAGAAAAGAAAAACACAAACCCACATTTTAAAATCATGAAATTTAGTCTACAACATGCATAACCTCTTTCTTATACTTATGCACACAATTAGGTTCTTACTTATTAAAGGAGACATGCTGGATGAGGCTAAAACCACTGAGCCAGCAGCCCACTTTCCTGCATTTCCTCTCTCTTATGCTAATCAGTAACACTCACCCCAGACCAGGCGTGTCGCATGTGGAGAGCTTGCGTTTCCGGTTTTCTGAGCTCAGAGGCTCCATGGAGTTTTCCCCCAGTCCGCTCATCGTGTGCACATATCAGCACCTGTAATGAAGGAGCACACACACACACACACACACAGGTATAAATAAGGCTTGAACAGAGGCAGAGAACGGTTTATGTGTTTCATATTAGCCCCTTAGCTCTTATTATACAGGTAATTGTGAAAGGAAGAAGACGTGGGAATCGTCCTTTTGAACTCAGCAAAAATAACCAATACAGAGGCAGGATGTAAAGTGGATACAGTGCTGAACAGCACACAGCAGGGTGAAATATGCTTATATCATGCAAATCGTATTCTCCTGGCAGATACTGACAAACATAAACATGTCTCGTCTGCCTCCTCCTCAGAAAGAAAGAACAGAGTAAGCATGTGAGGTTGTGTTTATTTGTGTGTGAGTGTGTGTGAGATTGTGCACGTATGAGTTCATCAGCTCATATGCTTCATCCATACACACATACACACACAAACAATCACACACACACACACAAACACACACACACAGGATTAGCAGTGTCTCTGATGATAAGCCACGCTGCACAACTAACCCCGTTAGACAGCCGTCTGTCTCCCATAATGCATCATATTTTGTCTCCAGGAAGTGAGCTGATAAAGGTTGTGGGGAAGAGAGGCAGATGGGAGGAAAAGGAGGCGAGGAGGAGGAGGAGGAGGAAAAGGAGGAGGAGGAAGAAAAGGGAATAGAGGGAAGGAACCGAAGAAATAAAGGAGGGAGGGAGAAGCCGGCGCTGTGAAGTGGGCTCTGATTGGTCACTTTCTTTGCCACAGTGACAGCAGCTGACACTGGGGAAAGGTAGGAGGGAGGGAGAGAGGGAGAGAGGAGAGCATAGAGGAGGGGAGGGAAGAGAGGATGGAGGAAAGGGAGGGAAGAGAGGAAAGTAAATGAAGGGGAGAGAGAAAGAGAGAGAGAGAGAGTGCACAAATATAGTGGGAGACAGAGGATGTACAGAGAAAATGCAGAGGAAGAAAAAAAACACTGAGGAGGGGGGGGTCAGAGCGAAAAGAGGCGGCTGCAGTAGGACGGAGCGAGCTGAGAGAAAGAGAGATAAATGCATGTCAAGGAAAGACAGGAGGGAAGGGGGACAGGTGAGAGGGGCAGAAGAGGAGGAGATGTACCATTCAGACTGTCTGGTGTGTGTTTTGAATGCATGTGTGGCACACAGAGTGGGCTGAAAGCCTCCAGTACCCCTCTTAACCTTCACAGCCAGAGCAGCTTTTTCATTCCATTGATTACATGGTTATCCTCCGACCAGAGCACTGCCTCTCCTGCATAGCAAATCAGCCAACGGCAGGGGAGTGATGCCGGCCTGTTATTTAATCACCATGCACCATCATCTCAGGCCCCTTCTTGTGTGATCAGAGCAGTCTCCGCAAAAAAACGTCTGATTGCATTGAGTTTTTTTTTTTTTTTAGTTGTTCTTGGATAGAATATGTTCAAATCTTCAGCCGTGAGCTCTCGGCTCGCAACAAGATCATATCTGGCTGTAACGAGCAATGAACACACCTTCTTATTGAGACAGAATCAATATGAGTGCTGCTTTCATGCACGTCTTCAACACCAGGTGAAACACAAGTTTATTCCCCTGCAAGACAACATCAGGGAATACTCATAAATCTTCTTCTAAAAGCAAGAAATGCTCTGAAGAGGTGCCGATCCTCTTGCTCAATCCCTCCTGCTTTGAGTTTCTTTCAAATTTCTCTTTTAATCTCTCCCTTGAGTACCTCCCATCTGACTGTCTGTCTGACTGTCTCGTTGCCTTTGTCTGCTTGCCTACCTGCGTCTCTTCCTTGCCTACCCTCCTGTCTGCCTCCCCGCGTGCCTGTCTACCTGCCTCCCTGTCTTCTGCTCATCGTTAGACAAAAACCCCCGCTTGCTGTTGTCTGATGAAACCTTCCACGAGGGAGGCGAGGAGCACAGGAGGAAAAAAAAATCAGAGAGGGGGAGGTACAAAGTCGGAGGGTTCAGAACTCAAAGAGCCAAAGCAAAGTGTTTGAGTGAAAATCCGTCTTTGCTCCTCCGCTGAACGAGCCCGCCCGCCTGCCTGCCAGCCTATTGATGGAGTTCTCAAAAGGGGAGTTGCTCTAATTGCGGAGTGAATGAGGCGGCCCCAGAGAATGGTTGATTAGGAGGCTGCTGAATGCCCCAGGGAAATGGGTCACCTCCAGCCTGGCGCGGGCCGCCCGCTTTTCCAGTGCAGGGAGAAAGTCAATTACACGCCACAGGCAGTGGGGCCTGGTGGCAGAGAGGCAGCGGGGCTGCGGTGGGTACAATACAGCAGCAGGGGGCAGTGGGAATGAGACGCGTTAAGAGAGAAATGGGAGAAGGTGATGGCAGCAAGATGGAGAGCAAAGATGGGCATGAAGGTGGCAATTTAAGGGAGAAAAAGTGAGATGCAGTAAATGTGAGAGAGAGAGTGTGGTGCAAAAAGTGGACAGTAAATTAGCTTCTAAACACCCGAGTTGATGCACATTTTGAAGCAGAGGGTTAAAAATATTTATAGAAATACTGGAAATTTAAAAGAAGTCTTAGTTGAGGTGGACAAGTTAGTGAAAAAGTGAGCAGGAGATGTAAAGAAAGATGGATAAAACAATACATGAGGACAGAAGAAGAAAATGAGCTGACAAAAGTATGAAACATGTTATTTACAGAATAAAGACAGGTAGTTAAAGTTATATCATATGGTTACAGCAAACAGATTTGGAGTGAAAATTCTAAGAGTTAAGGCCGTGTCCACATACGTTTTTTTTTTTTTTTTTCTGAGCGCCAGCAGCGGCAACATGCACCCACAGTGTTTTATCAGAGTGCTTTGACTTTTTTGTGCTGCCACTTTGAGTGCTTGTGGTTTAAAAAAAAGGAAAAAAAAAAGACATTTTTTAGAAAGGTGCAAGTTTTCGTCACTGTTGCTTCTTTTCAGGCAACCAATCAAGAAGCTGAACTCATCACCTGTTGTCATGGAAACCAAGAAAATGGGGGGGGGGCTTGATCAGGTCATGTCTGTTTATCCTGAGCTTTATGATACTTAAGGTCATTGTAACTGAGACATTAAAGGTCCTTTGTGGATGCAGACGCTGAACGTTGCTGTCGTCCTTTTATCACCCTGTGTGTTTGAAGCTTGTTGTCAGCTGTCGTCAACCCGCTGTTAACTAATGTTAAGTTAAACCCGTCCAATATCAATCATAACCTACGTGCAATGTTTTTGTTTTTTGACGCACAAACAGATCAAGGAATTATGTCACTGAAGGGCGTTGTCTGTATGAGTGAATCAGCAAGTTGAAAATGAGAAGTTTCTGGTGTCACACACCCACTGGAGCAGCATTAAACTCCATTAGAGGTTTATGTCAAGTGGTCAAACAGCCTCTGAAACCCCCTCCACATTTCCAGCACTGGAATTAGATAGGACTCTTTTTAATGCATCTAAGAAAGTTTTTTAACTCTCCCAAACAGACAATCCTGCTCACCTAATGCAGCCATTAAACTGGTGAGTGGATGTGAGATGGTGAGCAGGGTTTCTCCTGTCTAAATCACTCTTCTTTGCATTTTTTACGCAAGTATTTTTGGTCAGAAAATGTACATCTTCATCTCAATATTTAACTAAATATCATGTCTGGCACCTCTATATGCTGGCTGGGTTTTCAGTTCCCATTTGAGCGTGGCTGTTCAGAACAGCTATGAACATTTGTACCTTTTGATATGATCACACGTCTACAAACACGCTCTAGTCTAGCACAAACCTGCCTTTAAAGCCACTTCCTCTGTCTACATAATATCACAACACATAATAGAAACACACTTTGATTCTCAAGCATCATTTACTTGAAATGTCAATAAAATTTACACTAGTAATTAAATGGAAAAAGGAAAGCATCAGTCAACCTACACCAGCAGAAACAAACATAATCCTCAGGCCACGCAGCTTCTGCATCAGCTACATGTTTACTTAAGTCCATAGACTAAATCATATAGCTGAAGATGAATCAAAGACATTAATCAGGGCCAGAGGCAACAGTGGGAAGCTGTTAATCAGAGCTGTTTCTAAGCAGCAGCTGCTTGTGGCTCAGCTGGAGATGCAAACAAGGAGAGGACTGAGAGTTTAGCTCCCAGATGACCGAGTTGTCACAGGCCAACCTGCTTTTCTTCTGCTGACATGTACAGCACAGGTGAGTTCACCACTGCAGGTAGGCAGCTCTGAACTTTCACACCAAATCTGACCTAGGTCTCAACCCTGATCTTGACCTGACCGATTTCAAGGGGTCACCACCTTCACGCTGACAGTTGACCCGCATATTTTCCGGGTCATTAGATGAGCGTGAAAGGAGGATCGCCCGGGTCAACAGTGCAGTGGCATCACCTGGGGTGAAGCTCAAATCCTGGGGTCTTCAACAGGACAGCAACCTGCCGGTGACCCTGGAGCATGAAGCCCTTTGGGAGACACTCCCCACCAGGAACCACAAACTTTATGGCTTCATGGCAAAACCAGAGGAAACGGTTCACCTTGTTAACTTGAGAGCATGCGATCCAAAGTTCACATGCAACAGACACAAGATCTGAATCTGATACATAACAGACTTTAAAATATCTCTTTAACCAAAACTTTGTTCCTTGACAAGATTCCCTGAACACCAAAGGCCAATTTGCTTGATGTTTTCTTTGGATATCCACAAATCTCGGAGGATTAATCCGGATGTTTCTTGTTGACCTCTGACCTTCCTGTTGGCCCCACAGTCAGACAAAGGTTTCCTTCTTCACACGAAATAATGACGAAAATCTCTTTTTTAGACATAGAATATACATCATTTCTGGCCTTATCTACCTGTAAAAGTGGCTTTTTTTATTCAGACATCTTCCATAGAAATATTTCTCATAGCTTCATTCAGACACTGAGCCACAATATTTTTGAGATATTTGACAAAACAGGAATATTTTTCACATGCTTTGTGTGAAGCATTTTGACAGATATTAATAATTTCCAGTTGGCATTAATACAGTTGAAAAAAAACAGGCTTGCTCAGGTTATTACAACTTCTTTATGAACAGCAAATTTCCATCATGTTGTTTGTTTTGTGACGAATGAGATGCAAGTGACATTTTAGCCTCTAGAACTTCTGTTTTGTTCCAGTTTTTTTTTTTAATATTCACAAAATGTTTTAATATAACAAATGAAAATTAGGTTTGCAGAGAGATTTTATTGTTTCTAACAAAAAAGCCATAAAAGTTGGCAGATCAAACTTTCAATATTAAAAATTAATTTCATGGGCATGAATCAGAAAACATTTGCTTTCCATCCAAATTTGAACAATGAAAAGTTCTGTTTTTAGTTTTTGGAAGAACGGAGAATGTTTTGAGTTTATCTAACATAATTTATCTAAAAAAAAAAGTCCCAATTCCCAATTTTAGACATTCTTTAGAAGTAAAACTTTGCACTGAGTTTATTTTTACTCCTCTCTTAGTTAAGCTTTTTATGAAATGAGTCTGTTTTTTTGTAGTATTAATGTGCAAAATAAGTGTGTTTGTAATAAGATGAGCAGTGTGCAATAAAACACTAGTGATGGACTCTTGGGAAGCAGATTCTGAATGCATGAACAGCAGCTACTGAAAGCAAAAATTAAGGTTTTGGCAGACAGAAAACAAAGTGTGAGACAACAGCCTTCCCACGACAGGATGAGTCACAGCAGAGGAAAAAAAAACAATGCAACAAACATGAACGTGTCTGAAAGGGTTACCGGGGCCAGACGATGAGTGCAACAGAGAAATTAGCAAGAACAAACACAAACTAGGTCTATGTTTAATCTGTGTTTCACTTTGCCTGCACAAAGGCGTGTTTATTTCTGTCTCGGCATCAGAGCTGATTCAGTCGGTGTAACAGCTTTGTTTAGGGCCCAATTTAAACTGTTATGGTTTTGTTGTGTAAAACAGAGCTTTCAGGTTAACACAGAAGGTTTGTAAATCTATTAAAATACAAAGATGGAGGAACTGTGGCACTGACTGCCATCAAACTTCCTGTGAGTTAGTTTGAAAAGCATCTCTGTTTCCATCCTACTTTTTTGGTGAGGTTAAGACCATGACGGCAGGACACCGTGGTTGTTTTCTTCGATTCAAGGGAGGAGCAGAAAGGCAGAGAGAGGGACTGAGGGAGGGAAGGTGACAGAGTTGGTGAGGCGGGCCTTGCTCAGGCCGGGTGATGCAAATAGCCCCACAGTCGCCTCCCCTGTCTACCTGCCTGCTCTGCCAGCCGCTCTTTCATAATCTCTGGAGACAAAACAGAGGCATGAGGCCCTGATGTGGCCACATGAATTCGCAGCAGGGACATGAGAGGAGCTGCAGCTGCTTCACTCGGAGAACTCGCAGAAGCCTCTTTCGAGCTGATCTCTTTGCTTTGTAAAATAAAAAGAAGAAACCGGCTTCCAGTTTGCTGTCTGATGTGATCGGCGTCCAGTTGTGAAATTTCTGCTGATTTAAGTTTGTGAAATCCAGCAGAACAGATACTGAAAGTGTTATTCCCAACTGTAAATACCCATTTCAGCGCCTCCTTTAATGATACTGTCAGTCGTCCTTTGCATTCAAGATTCAAAAGAGTTTTGCTGTCATTGCACTCGACTGGGGAAACTTCTGCAATGTTGTTGTCAGAGACAAAGTCATTCACTGACAACAACATTTAAAAAGTCCCAAATATTATACGTTAAGTTTATGTTATGATCTTTTGCATTATTCCAACCTTGTTTCTGAGTAAGTTTAGAAAGGTTGGTGCAAAACAAGGCTGCATAGTTTTATATTATCAATTTATTTTATTAATTGTTCCTCTAAGCTGCTTGAATTTTATTTAGATACTCAGTTTTCTGTGACAGAAAACTACATAAATTCACATTAAAGAGCAAAAACTAGAGTACTTAATGGTGTTTTTCCTTAAAAAAATGTTTTAACAGTTAATAAATAACCAAAACTGGAGCAGACTTATTTTCTGCCTTCTGATAAATCGATTAATAAATTTTATCCTGCTTATGGCTGTATTCAACATTTTTTATGTCTACCAAATTTATTTGTGAAGGTATCGTTATTACTATTTATGCACATTTGTACTGGAGAGCATTTTTCTGTTTTTAATGAAATGTGGCTTTCATTCCAGTTTACTCAACTTAAAACTACTTGCACTTTGTCGTTTTGTTGTTTTTTTTTGTTGTGTTTTATTAAATTTTCCATTCTCATTATAAGCACCACAGCAGTGAAAGCACAGACTTTTGTTCTGAGTGCTGAATATGGACAGAATGACAACACATTCATTCTTCGTCGAACCTTGAACCTTGAACCAACACGTTTCAGTTCTCGTGCATGGTGTGTATACTGTGACAGAAATAAACACAGGCATGCATACAGATCAAAAACAAAAGTGCTTTCTGAGTTAAAAATGAGCAAAACATGAGATAAACATAACAGCATGGCTCCAGTCACTTATTTAATGCGCAAAGTTAGTAGAAGCAAAACTGTATTTTTTTATCAGACTGATTAAGTGAATTTCAGGCTCTCAGGCTGGATATTTTTCCTGCAGAAGGTTGAGACTCTCCACATGCACAAAGACTTACACCTTTGACTTTTTATAGAGAGAAGCACACACTAACGCAACTGCAGAGCTTTTGTACTTATGATTCAAAGAGGGAAGTTTCATGCCCATCCAAGTCTCTGAAGTGCTCCAACTGCCAGTCACTGAACATTATCTGCAGCAAAAGTGAACAGGAGTTTTCACTTTCTTTCTTTAACTCTTTGAGGATAAACCTGGTAGCCACCTGCCCCTCCTAATCCTCATCCTCATCCCGTGCAGTTTCCCTCCTGTCCATGTCCAGTATCTCCTCTGTCTGGAACTAGACTCTCTCTCTCCTCTCTCTCTCTCTGCTGACCTAACTCTGCACACAATCACTCCTGCTATCTGTGCAACGCCAGCGTGTCTGCAAAAGCATGTGTGAGGCAGCACGTGAACGAAAGAGAGAGTGCGGTTTGGTTAAGTCTGTGCACATTTACGTGTGTGTCTGTGCTGTTGTCACCTGCAGACAGGGCTAAAAGATTAATGTTCTCTTTCAGCCTCTGTGGCAGGTAGAGCACAAAGAATAATTTGATTTCTCCTCCCATGTCCCTGCTGTCTTCCCACTCTTCATTTTCTCATCTGCCGGAAAATCATCCGTCCAGCCCTCTGTGTTTCCCTCTTGTTACCACCAACAACACTCATTCCCTCCCAAACTATTCAACCTTCCAGAATCCAAACCTTCAAACACAAAAAAACACCTCCGTGAATCATTTGCTTCAGAAAACACACACATACACACACACACACGCACGCAGTTCTTTGCGTTTTTTTACCGTTCAGGTCAGGAGGATGTTGCAAGAATGTGGCAACAACAAGAAACAGTGTCTGGCAAACCGCTCAACCTAAACCCGGCAGGCCGTTACCATGCCAACCATAAGGGATGTTAGCCCACCTTGTGATGGCGCAGAGATGATGGATGATCAGATCCCCCCTCCCCACACTCTGGGGGTGTGGACTATATGGGCTGGTCAGTGGAGTCTGGAGGAAAAAAAAAACAACATGAAAAAAGTTTAACAGTCGTCTGGAGCAACGCATGTTTTTCATGTTGATATTTATGAATAACAAGCATCGTTATTAATCAGCGGCCTGGAGACGCGGGATGCACGGGAAGCTGCATTAAGGGTTTAATGAGCAGAGGGAACTGTGAGGGAGCCGTGCCTCGCTATGTGCTTTTGTCTTCATTATTGGTGCACGTGTATGGAGAATAAAAAAAACGCACCGTGGTTTCCGTGCATTTGCATCAACACACAGACAGCCTCCCCAGCCAGACCGACCACACACACACACATACACATACACACACACACACACACACACACACACACACACACACACACGCACACACACGGACAAAAAGGGATGTTGAGACACAAGTTTTACAGGAAGCCAAACGGTCAAAACCTAAAAGTGACAACCACACAGATTCAGCCAGTGGCTTTAACTAGAACAGGTAAAAAAATAAAGAAACGCCTTTTCCAGTAAACGTGCGCTCAAGATCCATATGGCTGGATTTAAACATCGAGCTTTTATTGGCAAAAATCTCCAACGTTTTGTGGACTCTGAGCAAGAGTACGAAAACAGACTATTAGGCTAAATCACCACTCTAATCCCAAAAGCACATAATAGGCTAATTTGTGTCCATTTAGATCCAGATAAGAAACAATGTGTGTGTGTGTGTGTGTGTGTGTGTGTGTGTGTGTTTTGGCCACGCTGAGTTGTCGTAGTAGCTCAAGTGTTCTGTCTGAACAATCATAAGAGAGTATCCTGTGGGGGTAAAGAGTGCGTAACCATGGAGAACACTGGGCGTTTCCATGACACCCTGTCATCAGTGAAGCACGCCGCCAGGATGTCTCATGTTCATCTGTCACTGTGCCTCCGTGTGTGTGTGTGTGTTTGTGTTTGTGTGTGTGTGTGTGTGTGTGTGTGTGTGTGTGTTCATGATAGGGGGAGACAGTATGTAGGTTTACTTTCGGTTTATTATGGGGCGTGCGTTTGTAAGTGTGTGTGTGTGCCAGAGCGCACGTTCACAACCAAATATTTGAGTTCACATGCCTGTATG
>JAPZDV010000023.1:11629777-11688921 GCA_029814665.1 Acanthurus lineatus
TATCTGCAGATAGATTGTGGTGAGAGAGAGAGAGAGAGGGAGAGTGGGTGAGAGAGAGAGCGAGAGAGAGAGAGAGAGAGAGAGAGAGAGAGAGAGAGGGAGAGAGCAGAATAGCAGACCTTGAGATACTGTGTCTCACTGTCTTGGTCTTTCATATTTTGAACATAGCTGTTTAGTTTGTATATACAGGGCTTTGGCACAAGTACCTTATCAACTTAATCAATACTGAATACCTACCGTTGACATAATTAATCTAGTGTTTACATTTACAATCAGGGGAATTCTCTTTGATTATTGAAGCCCAGTTAGATTGTTCAAAATCCTGTTTCTCTCACCACTGCACAGCTCCACAGTCTGACAATCTGTGACTGAAAGTACATGAAGCACAACTGCACATCCTTTTACATCAGCACAGTCTTTGTAATGGGGATAGTAATTGGTAGTCTTTGATGCACTGGACTGCTGGGAGCTCTGACTTTAATAAGCTTATTTAACAGCATGAAGATTCAGATAGGGGTAGGCTATATAGGAATAAATTAACAAACAATAACATTTCTTTACACACAACAGGTGTCAGCAGTTATCTCTAACAGGACCTGCTGGGGTTTCTCAGAGCTTGGCATCCATCTATCCAAAATTGTACAATTTGGTCAAGATTATGCCTTATATCCACTTGGTGATCACTACAATTATCAATCTCATGGTTTTTAATGATAGCTTTAACCATCTGTTGTGCATTTACGCCTGTACCTTACAAAGCAGTGGGTAATTTTTCACAGAATGTGAAGTTGTCTGACAAAAGCTTTCTTCTGTGTCGCTCTCAGAAATGTTGTAGGGTCTCCATGGCTACTAGCAGGCATGCATCTCTCTGTTGCATTGAGCAAATTCTCCCATGTGGGAAAATTCACACAAAAAGACTGTTTGATTGACTGACCTATAACATACTGTAACTATAACGCCACAGTTGGTTATATTTGTTTACCACATGCCTTTTTACTGCCCATAATATTAGAACTTTGCCTTTTGAATGCAGTGTTTTACTGTCCAAGGCTCGTGCCAAGTGCTTAACTTACTGCTGGTAATTTTCCAATTGAGACTGACAAAACATCAACATTTTTAATTATTTTAACTGCTTTACCATCCCAGAAATGGCAGTTAAACTGTCATTCCTCTCTAAAGTTTTTAGGAATTTTTTTGTCTTTTGTGTGGATGCAACCATAAATCAAAATTAATTTAAAAAGCCTCTCTCAGGTTTGCAAAATATTTTCCTACTAGGAATTTGAAGGAAGAAAACTAGAACTCATCAGCAAGTAACGGGAGTAAATTGTATGAATGAACAATTCATGCAAAGCTTGTATCCTCCATTGGATGACCCTGATTCACAAGACATGCACACACACACACCTCCACACATATGCAGCGAGACAAAGAAAACAGTGGGAGGGGACAATAGATAATTGGCACCTTTTCTTTCATAAGCAAGTGTTTGTTTTTATGTCAATTAAGAAAACAAGGATCCAGCTTAATGAGGCTAATGAAGAAGCACCTCATTTGGCTCTGCTAGTTTAACAATCTGTCAGTGGAGGAGCAAAACACATTTACACACATGCATGCATGCTCACACACACATTTTCCACTCAGACACTCACATTAAAGATAATTGTGTCTTATAAAATAATAAGTGGAAAAGCTGATCTGGGTTAAAACTAAAATCATGTTTGTCATTTGTATGAATGTGTGCAAAAGCATTCAAAACTGAAAACTAAAGACTGGAGTTTGGTGATATATTGTGAACACATGGAAATGTTTACAACAGAAAACATTTCCAGCCGTATACAGGAAATAGATTTAATACCATTAAGCACTGTACTTCGCCTAGTTAGACCTATCAACTTGATTATTTAAATTTCTAATCAGTCCGAGTCATCATAACTAATAATGACTGTAATCAGAGTCTGTTTCATGGCTGATGATGAGTACACTCCATTTTCATTATCATCATCATGGGTATGGTTGTCTCTGTAATCTACCCCATAGTGATGCGTTGAAGTTTGATGATGCTGATAAGACTAATCAGCAATTATTACTGGTGGAGAGAGAGTGTCTGTCCATGTCTGTGTGTGTGTGTGTGTGTGGGTGGGTGCGTGTGTGCGGGTGTGCACATGTAAGTGAGTTTTTTCATGTGTTTTGGAGCATGTGTTAGCAACACATTAGCCTTGTTTATTGACTTTTGGCAACAGCCGTGTCAGACTTAGTTCTGTTCAGCTCTTCCGGTCGTGGGGGTGGGGGTGGGGGAGGCGGTGAGGGGGTGGGGGTTGTTGAGACAACAGTAAACACTGCCGAAGCTTTTGCTTTCACTCCAGTGAGAGCTGTAAGCACTTTAAAAAAGAGTTCAGCTCCGAACATAATTGCATAATGCATAATTATCTCAATCAATCCAAATCAAAATTCATCTCAGGTAGGACTCAGAGGGGTTTGTGCTCATCTGTATTTGCTTGGGGAGGACTAGCTTAATTCCAATTTTGCCCTTTAAACCAAT
This sequence comes from Acanthurus lineatus, assembly GCA_029814665.1. Taxonomy (NCBI): domain Eukaryota; kingdom Metazoa; phylum Chordata; class Actinopteri; order Acanthuriformes; family Acanthuridae; genus Acanthurus; species Acanthurus lineatus. Next base: position 11,632,317 of record JAPZDV010000023.1, read on the forward strand.
GCTTGTAACATTTGGGTAAATAATATTTGGATTGTTCGTCTGGAGAAACAAAATAGATTTGGAAATAAGATTTAACCTCAGTAAATTTGAAGTTTCAGTAAGTATTCTATCAACTTTCTATTCTCATACTGAAGTTGCCATTTGTTTTAAACAAAGTGATACCGCTTTGTAATTAACTTGGGAAAAGGCTCAGTGAAGCAAAATGTTTGATGATTAAATGATTGATTCAACTCCCCAAATTAGAAATTCCTGAAGTGAGGTGCTATACATTTATAATAAAATACACTTGCTAACATTTCCCACATGTTATTTTTTTTAAATCAAGCTCTGTGGTATTTGCTGAACCCACAACCTCTTCAACAGGTGTCCTTCACTAATGGCTAACCATATTCCCAGGTTGCCACAGCTATTTGCAAATCCTTGATGGTGGGCTAGAGACTAAAGCCAAGTCAAATGTATGATAGCAGGTGTTCCAGGTTGTAGTCATGGTGGTTTGTTTTTCGCCTTTCTGTTTGATTACTGCTTTTGTGTTCTGCATGGCTGAACACTGAGCCACACAGCAGCGCCGGTTATCTATCTTTCAGCACAACCCACACATACACACACACACACACACACGCAGACATGACACAAACACACACAGCGAAACAAAGTAGAGTCCAATTTATTTACACCACCAGCTGTTCTCACCCATCAAAACTGGCTATCATAAACACTGCAGTGCATCTGACACAAGGTGGACACAAAATAGCAACTCTTTTACATAATTATTTAAACCAGCTGATGTATAAATATGAACTAAACTGACACCACAGATGGGACAGAATGTGGCCGTTTAAACATTGACTTACACCCCATATTGCAGGTCAGTTAATGGTTTACCTGGCCCCTGTGGCCCCACAGCAACGGTTATAAGAGAGGGCACTTTGTCTGGCTCTGACCTTCATTTATCAGGTTGTTGATTCACCCAGGACTAAACACAGCTCAGCATGGCAGCAAGAATGTGGGAACAGCTGATGATGGATTAATGGAGGAAGACACTGGGAATGCTTGAATGCCAGAAGATGAACTCTGGGTTGGTTTGTTATTCTTCCCTCCAAAAACTCTCACTTCCTCTGCTGGTCTTTTTCTCACGCTCACACACTTCTTCCTTTCTGGCCACCTGTTATTTTCTCAAATTATATGGAAAAAAAATGCTCATATTCATCAACTTTTAATCATTCTCAACCACATTTCCACACACCCTAGCAGTTCTTTTATCTATCTTTTTATCCCCATGTTTCATTTCTATTATCTGTTCAATTTTTCTTCTTTTTCACAAACAGTTAATCAATCTCTCCCCCCGCCAGGTGCAAGTCATCTATCTCCCTGCATCTTTCCATCCTTCTCCTGCTCATCTGCATGCAGGTCTCTCTTTATACTCTGTCTCCTTCGCTTTCCATTAATTCCTTCTCTCCATTTGTCTCTTCGGTGGCTGTGTGCTGAATATAAACCTCGCAGTGAGAGGATGTCATGTGATATTGTGTTTAACCTCTTTACTGTGATCATTGTGTCTTGTTATCTTGCATATGCTTGTTTCAATTGAGCTTGGCAAGAGCTGATCGATATCCTTAGTATGGATAGACCCACTTCACCAACCGCATCTTTCTGAGTGCGTACGATCTCAACGATCAATAACAATGATCCCACTTTATTTACATCTATAGCCTTTTCACACAGCGACTCATAGAGAGAATATTCCTCAATAATCCTGATAATTTCACACCACAGCTGAAGTACCTCAGACTAAATGACACTCAAAACTTTGATGATTTGAAAGTGGACATATAGAGGTAAAGGCATGATCTATAATCTGATTGGTTAGGAAACTGTAGTTCCTCCAGTATGACATAAAGAACTAAAACCTGTTAATGACAGGTTATGTAAACTGAGAAAGTTTGCTGTACTTTTTGCAATTCCCTGTTATTCTGAGTATGGACTGTCTTTAAAAATAACAGAGCCTATTTATCCTTTATTTTGTACAACTGACACCACAACTCAAGGGGCCTATCAAGAAAAGCAGTTGTGCTCACTGAGCTGTACTATTTTGCTGAGTAAAGCCTAAATACCCCTTTAATCTGAAAGGGGGACCGATGTAAGAAATTTGTTGCAGATTTTGAGCTTTAGCTTTAATTCAACTTTGTAAAACCTGCTTCTTAAAACAGGCATAGGTGCACAAGACTGTCAGAAAAAACTATAAATGACTATACAGCCTCTGTTAAGCTTACTTTACAGAAAATGACAGTTATCTCTAAAATGCAGGCTATTGACAATACCAGATGTTCTGTCTTAATTTGCACATTGCAGCACACTATGCAGCTAGGATAATTAATTTGCAGAGTTGAAACTGTGTTGATCAATCCCATCTTCTTGTAACTACATAAGGCGTGTTTTCATTATTTATTTACATCATTATCTCGCTTCCCAGGACATTTTCCCTGTAGCCACCTAATTTCCTCCTCAAACTGCCTCCAATACTTTCCTGTCTTTTATTATTGCTGTAAAAGGGTTTCTCCCCTGCTTGTGGGGCAGTGGTCCAGCAGGAGTTTTAAAAGATAGAGACAGAGGCAGAGGACAGTGGAGAAGGGTGAAAACAGGGTAGAGGGGTTGGGTGGAGGTGGACCATGGGACTGCTCAGGGGGTCGCTTATATGCCAAGTCAACACAGAGGAATGTTTCTATCTGTATTTGTGTTAGTGATCCTGTGTGTCTCAGCAGGCATTGCCTCATCATGGATCTATTGTTGAGATTCTGCTGCCAAGGCTAACAGTGGGCCCACACCACCATCTGTTTCCATATACTGACCCACTGGTTAGCAGCTAACTGCACAGAGAGCCAGCCTTTCCCCTCTGCTGCAGTAAGGAGCCAAAGTTCAACGGAGCACCAAAGGCATGATACGCTATTAGGCGACAAAGTGCATTTCAATCATTTCAATGGCTATATGCTGTTTGAAAGGGCATTGTGGTCTTGCCATTATTGCACTTAAACGTCACCATATTCTCTTATAGCCTCATTACAGCCTGCCTTCAAAGTCAAGGTAAATTATAATCAAAGGCAGAGTCAACCCATTCTTTACATGTGCCCCTTTAACAACCCTACATCCAAATTGTCTTTGTCAAGGTCAGTGGTGCTCATTGTTCTGCTCTGGGTAGGAAGCAAGAGAATGGCACTGGCCTTTCATTCTGGTTGTGTAGGTCAGGGTGCATTGTTTTGCACAGGGTGTTGCTGCTGATGATATCAATAAAATGCACAATACTTGCATGTGATATCATTGTGGTTCATGATGGGAGGAATTTAATAGCACAAAAATATCATGTTATTGTTTGTTTGTTTTAGCTTGGACATAAATCCTGCCTAATTTAGATTATCAAAAACATTTAGACTAATAGTGTAAGGTATGTGTGAGTCTGACATTGAAATCATGTGAACATAATACATAAATAGTTGCTGTTTTCATCTTTGTGGTGTCCTTTTCCTTGTTTTTGAAACGTCTTCTAAAAGGCATGAATACACAAAACTAGGAGCAGGTGACACCTGGGACTTGCTGACTTTGGCATCAACTTAAAATGCAAAAATGCATCCTCTGCCCAGCATGTGTTCTCTTGTTTCAGTTAGATGCTCTCAGACATAAAACATGCACATTTAAACACACACACACCCACACTTGCACACCCACACATGCACACTCACACACACACACAATAGTTCATGATTTGCAATGCCATAAGCATCACTGCTAACTTTTCATAAAAAAAGACTAATAAAAGTAGGACTTGAATCAAATTTTCAACCCATTTCCTCCTTTTTCACCATTGCTGTAATCACTTGACTCCTTTTGTTTACCCTCCAGCACTTGATACACTACATTGCATTCAGAAACGATCGGGGGGGGGGTACTTTTTTGTTTTTCTGAGTCTTTCTTTCATCTTGCAGAAGGTTGAAGGAGGAAGAGATAAATGAGTTGAGCTATTAGGTGTCCTGTAGACAGCTTTTTCACTTACTGGGGCTTAGTTATGAATCTATCAGAGCAAACTCCCTTCAAGCAAAATAAAAGGCTGAGGCAATATTGAATGCAGCGATATGTTTCCTTACATTATTTCATTTTTTTCCATTTCAAACTCAACCATGCTTTGAAATACTAGACTTTTTTAGACTGTTTTTATACAATAGACACCCTTGGAGACACATTCCACCAGGATGAGAAGATGTAGTCTCACTTTGTGAGAAGATGTGTGTTGCTTTTGATGATGTGGGGAATAAGCAACTAATATTAGAACTTGCATGCCTTGACATTTTTTGCTGAGGCAATTAAAAGCAAGCAAATGAAAATGTATCACAGTTAACCATCTACTTCTCTGGAGGGATATTCTGTAAGATTTTAGCAGGGATTTTTTTCCCTATGTAATCAATGAGAATCATTGAGGGCAGCACATGATGTACGGCACAGAGCTGGTTTTTGAAATATTTCCAAATGTTCAGTTTTGAAAATATGAAGTCAGTGCAAGTCAGATCTTTTTCTGGGCTTGTTTTTTGCACAAGGACAGGAAAGGCCTTGGCTAAACCGCTAAAGATAGAAGTACACTATTGTATATAAATAGGGTCCTGTTTATCGAATAACAGAGTGTTCTTTATTTATCTATTAGAATTAAAGGATCAAGCCTCAATGACAAAAAGGACACAGAACAAAAAAAGCTAATCAAAAAAAGCTAAATGATGACGATGACGATGATAATGATGTTGATAATGATAAGGTATCCACTCTCTTTGGACCACAACAGATATGTTGGCACTGAAGGATATACTAGTTTTCAAAATAAAAGTATATCATCAATCTTCAATTCATGTATATGATGAAAATCACTGAAGATGCTTTTATTTTGGAGCCGTTGATCAGTGGCAGCAGCTGGCTCATGTCTCGTGCATCTCTGTAGTCAGCCGATAGCGCCTGTTTCACACTACTGCTGACATGCCAATAGCTGACTTACAGACACGTTTTTCTGGTAAAGCTTCTCTCTTTTCACGTTGCACAGACTGGCTAACATCGCCTTGCTGTTTAAAAAAGTTTAGAGGAGTATCTGACTAGTCGCCCTTATACCGGTCTGTTAAATTAAAATTATGACAGATTATCATTTATTATTATGAAGAACAGAATACCCGTTTGATAAAAAGCTAGCGTTAGCGTCTTTGACTAACGTAAACAGGAAGCTAATGTTAATTTAAAGGCGACAAACCAATGTAAGGCGTTAATTATACACATTTAGGGTTATTTCGGGATGCATAATAAAATGAATAATGGCCGAATGTTATTTTGGTACAGCATTACAATCGTCCTGTTGCTGGTTCACTAGCATAGCCAGCTGTCAACCTATTAGTTAAAATTATAGTAATAAGTGACACCTGTGGGGTCTCTGCTGTGACATGTCAGGGAAAGAGAAGATAAGGGTCTTATACTGACATCATATTGTACTATATTTTTCAGATGAAAACTTAGGCTAATGATAAGAACCATACAGCTTAATTGATTCAGAATGCACTTAGCATTAATTATTCATCAATAATTTTAAACTGATGTATTTATAGATTTATTGGCTTATGTTTTATGACCCGCCTCCTTTGCTCACATGGCATTGGCTCAAGAGTTCCTCAGATGTTTTACATCATATTCTGCTCTGAATGCAGGTATGCAAATTTGCTGCAGACATGATGCCTGTTGGGTGTTACACTGCCCCCAAATCTCTAGAGTCCATCAAAGTATGTACTCTTCCAAGTGAGTAAGTACATTTAGCAGTTCCCAGTTCATGATGATGGTGTGGCCTTGGTCAGTCCATAGCATGTTGTTAATGTGATTGTCTGCTTTCTTGTTTTTTTTTCCAGTTACTTTTAAATGGTACAAGACACATCTTATTTGGACTTTTGTACATGGGACTTTTGCTTAAAGTCATCTGTTAACACTCTCTATTCAAAAATGTCTTTTTTACTGTGCATTTCCTCAAAATATAATGTTAGTGCTTAATACAGACAAAATCGATACAATTTACACTGTTGAGTTTTGAGACACAAAGCTTGTGCTGGAAAAAAACTTGATAGCACTGTAATTTGTTAAAAGAAAACAAGGACTGCATTTAATCTCAGATTTTGAGATTTTTAATGGGATCCTTAGATCATGTCTACTACTAAAAGCCACTTGCACTTTAGCTAAAGACAACATCATCATCAACGTTAGAAGATTAGTGTTAAGGTCTTGTATCTTGTGCCACGAAAGAAATGGGGGAAAACTAATGCATGCATGTATCAGTAAGCGTTACCTTGTAAATCATCTTCACAAAAAGCAGTGGTTGAAAGCACGTTTTGATTTAATATCTGAAAAACAGCATTTCACCTCAAGTATATTGTGAATTTTTTTTTTGCGCCTTAACTTAGAGACAAATGCACGAAACAGTTATCTTTAGTAAAAAACCAGACCTGATGGTAAACACCAATTGGGGAGAATCGACATGCATCAACATGGATAATTGTTTTAATCCTTCGTTGTAGCCCTTAGAATGAGAATTAAACTGTTAGCTGCCTAGAGATTCCCACCCCTACTGCTGCCCTCTCTGTTTTCACAACCGAGATAAGTGTGAGTATTGGAGTACAATGCAGGCAGGCAGCCTTTCCATCTATGTCTTGGTGCTCTGTGCTCTGTCTCTCTGAGCTCTCCTCCGCGTTTGATATCTCATTTGGCATTCTGTCTGTGCGCCCCCCTCGTTATCGTATTCCTATGGAGTGCACTGGCATTTGACATGCAGACACCAAAGACTTTGGCAGCATTGCAGATCAACTGCCTCTCACAGTAGTACTCTGCCTCTTTCACAATGTGTCTCCCTTATAAACCTCAAACAGGTGAGGGACCTATGGGATCAGGGCAACTGTCACTTCCTTAAGTCTTAATTTGATTTTAACCAGATCACAGTGTGTGTGACATGAGAGGAGTGTGTAGCATTAGGTATGACAGCAAAAAGATGCATGCAAACAGCTGGTAAAAGGAGTGTTTTGACATTTAAGGTTTTCTCATTTGCATGGACACTTGCATGACATCTGCAAAGACAGATGTCATAAACATGAGCAGGAAATAGCTCTAAAACTGGACTGATTTCAGAATGGAAAGCTTTTGATTGGCAGAAGAATCTCTCATGTCCATTGCAGTTTGAATATACCCTTTACTGCCTGTAAGGACTTTGTTATTCTGTTGTCTTGTGTGCTCAGGACAGCTCTTTGATTACGTTTTTATTGTGGGAAGACATGTTCATTTCAGTGAAGGAAAAAAACTTGAGCCTAAAATATTTCTTCACCTTGTAAACAGTAGAGTGACTTTTTGTCTTGTAAAGACGATGCTGATGCTCACCTTACCGCTGGCCTAAAGTTTCTCACCCAATTTCTTGGAGCTTCTGTATTCTAAGAAGTTAAACTTTTTTTTGACTGTTTATGTTTTATCGATCAGTTCTGACTTTCTTTGGGTAATGCTTTTTTCCTTGTACGTTTGGCAATGTTTGCAGATTACTTTTAAAGATAATTTCAACTTTTTGTTTTTCTGTAATTGTAATATCTCTGTTTTGAGGATTACTTTTGGTGTCGAAAATTATAGTAAGCAAACAAAAATAAATTGAGAGTTATCACAGAGGACCTGAGCAAGAATTTTTCAGAGTTTTGATAACAATTTGAGCCTATGTATTTCAACAACAACAAAAAAAGGTAATTTCCTGTTTTAACCTTTGTGACCCTTAGAGTATAGATTTGAGTTTATGAGGTACAAATAAGACAGCATGTCCATAACGCCAACACGCAGAAGAGAGTGTCAGCATAGTTTTTTACTCAATAACCATTTTGGCAAAAATCCAAAAACCCAACAAACAAACAAAAAAATTATCTGCATTTGACATCTAGTTGCCATGTATTTGGCAGGATACTTGTGAGTTCTGTCTAATCTTACTTTACCCAGATATTTTCTTTTCTTGTTTTTTCTGCTTGTAATGCAGTCTTATCTCCAGTTTGTCACTCTCAAAGTGAAGATCACTTAACAATCATTTATTTAGGTTTAGTGGCGTCCGGAGGTCCTGTAGTTGCACCATGACATTTCTGAAACAGTGGTTGCAGTAATTTTGCAGTGTCATGCTACTTTCCCTACACCATTGTTATTAGATCAGCCAAAAAATAAACTTTTAAGCACCACTGTCTGTCCATTTAAATGAATCACTCAACAACAGAAAGTAGAACATTGCAAATTTATTTCTGAGGGAGTATTTAGAAGGATTATGGTGGTTTTTTTTTTGCATAGATTATTATATAATTAAATTAAATATGTTCTACATGCTTCTAAAATTACTTCAAAACAAGTCATAAGCATCTTTTTTCTCAAGCTGAGATGGAATTAGTAAATCAGTATTGGCTATTAAGGTGTTATTTATAGCCTGTGGCGCGTGCTGGGATGATGCCAGATGGACAGCCGTGATCCTATTACCCCTGTTACTTCTCACTGTTGTCTGCCTCCAGATCCTTTTTTCTCACAGTAGACAGAGTACTCGCACAGGGTTGGTTGTTCTGTTCATTAACTCTGAACAGACCTCTGAGTTCCCTGTCTATCCATTCAGGGAGCTGGACTGAGCTTGGTTCATGGTATGTGTTTTTAAAGAAGGATTTTGTTGATCTTTGCTGTGGTCATTAGATGCTTCCATCAGTGCACTGTCCTCTGTGCTGTGTCTTGTTTCCGAAGTAATGGGGAGAAAGTATGTTGGCATGGATGTTAAACAATATTATATTAATGTGGGTATCCATGACATCTCCCAAATAATTTGAATATTAAGACAGGATACATGAAAAAGAGTGCTTTTATAACAAAAACAGAACTAGATAGAATGTATGTGTTAAGAAAGTAATAGCCATTTATAGAAAAAAAAATCTGGATCATAATCACAGTCTAATTATTTTGCATCTATTGGATTCAAAAACATGTGCAGGAGGAGGGAAGGTTGGAGATGGTGGTGATCAAAAATTGGCTGTTGGTTACGCTGAACGACTCATGCAGCTCATTCACGTTATATTGCTAGATGTGCTATTTTGTTGATTGAATGGGCTCTGCTCTTGTATGTCACACAGCTCTTATACTTCTCTACAGAAAATGCGGTAAAGTGAAACAATGAGCAAGAGAGTCAATTCAGAAATGTAGTAACTCTGCTCAAAAGTTGACTTGATTTGTTATTTTATTTTGAAAATTTCATTTGAAGCGACTAAAGGGTTTATTAATGGAAAAGTTGCATGATAAAATATGTATTACTGTACTCTGTCTCTGTTGGATTGTTTTATATCTGTGCTTTGACAACAATTTTATCTTATTCTCAGTAACATTGTTTCAAAACCTAAATGGAAAGCATAATAAAAGACTGGAGACAAGATCCCAAAGAATATGTCTCAAACAGACAACTCTGACATCCAGTTATGCATCTATGCATGTGCTTATATGATATTTAAAATTAAAATCTCTGCTTGCAAAGGAAAATAGTACCGACAGAAGTGTTAAAAGATCAATTATAATCAAAGATGAAAACAGTAATTACTTTAAGATTGTGTAACCTCAATCTTTTCAAACTATGCCTAACCTGAAACATCTAGAATATTTGAGATAAACTCAAATTCAAATTTTGAATTTAGATGTTACATAATTCAAAATTATTATAGATAATAATTTTGAATTATGTAACATGCATTTTTTTCAGCCAGTAGGACAACCATGAGTTACCTTTTTCCCATGGCCAATACCTTTTAAGACAAATAAAAGGTTTACATTTTTGTATTTTAAAAATAAATTAATTTATTACCTGTTATTATGCTCACCTGTGGGTAAGAATGACTTAGTTGTAGTGACCAGAGATGGATGACTTGAAAGTTCATGGCTCTGACTGAAACAAATCAAAAGTAAATCACTATCACAGAAAAACAAAGAGCTCTGACATTTTTTTCTAGCCAAGTATAAAAATAAACTTAAGAGATATACATTGACTTTCATAGAGAATTTCTAACAGATGTGAAAGTGGAATATATGCCTGTTGACGAGGTGCTGTACCTGAGGCTACCACTACCACTACCATTTACCTCCTCCCACGACTGATTAAATGATGAAAGTGAGGCTTGATAGGTCATTAACACAGCTGAATATCACTCAGACCTTGAGAATGGATATGCATTTTACTGACTAAATGCACACTTAGAGTGCATTAATGTGCACTCTAACAGGAAATTATCATGGACACACAATAACTGTCTCTGTTCAACTGTCACGTAACTGTTAATCAAGTATTTTAATTTTTATGAAGTAAAAGGCACACAGTAAGTGTATCTCCATTAGCTGCGTGGAAGTGGAAATGCTTAATTCCAGTATGTCTTAGTACATTCATGTTAATATTGGTGGCATTCAAGAAAGACTGTAATTAATATGGGGCAGTCATTTATCTTTTTTGTTTTAACGATATGCTCTCTGGTAGTGACAAATTTTGATTTATAATATAAAAGGAAACATGAAATTTCTAATTCAAGCAATAAAGTTTATTTTATTAAAGCTTTTAAAGTTTATTTATTTTTTGTCAAAGTGTCTTTTGTTGCATATTAATCATTATTAAAATAAACTTAATTTGTAATGCTGCATCTTAAACATATGTCTAAGCACATCAGCATCAGGTGTTGACTTGAACTTGAGTCTCACTCAAGTCACAAAGTTGATGACTTTAATCTTGACTTGACAAAATCAAAAGCATCTTACATCTTAGCCTAAATAACCGTGACAGTGACTTGTGACTTAAACTTGATACCTTTATCCCCAGCCCAAAGATTAAAAGCACATTGTTTAAAAATATGCAACACATCAATTCATTTAAACTCAGTTCATTTCCTTTACAATCCAATTACAATCTACACATCTACACCGGGCTAACCATCAGCAGTCTCTGTGCCATTCAGCTTCTTCTACCACCAGCTGACATTTACATTGAGTAATTATGCAAAGTCTCTTTAGTTTCAAGATGTAGAGAGTGATGAGATAGCAATTGCAAGAGCAGATAGATGAAATGCATTGTAAAGGGCCTAAAACAGTGCAGAATGAAGAGTGACAAAGAGAAGAAGGATCTAGCTGTTAAAGTTCATTGTTGATTGAATCTCTTAAATTCATATCTGTTTGACGAAATGACACATTTTATATTTTCCCATCAAAAAAATCTGTTCATGCCTAATAGTGACTTAGATACAACTCTACACCTTTAACTTTGTAAAGTATATGTGTATCTACATAGTCCCTGGCTGTATCTCTACCCACCCCTCTGCTGCATAACAAACAAATAAACCTCATCAGTAGCTTCACAGTCTGACAAACTGTTTTGAGTTACCTTTGCTGTAACTTTCTTAATCAACACCCCCAGGGAATTTAAGCGTCCCGTTGGCATCTGCTGTAAATCATTATACAACATGGCAGACTAACATTAGCTAACATTCTCTAACACAGTGCAGATTTGTTTGGACACATTTAGTGGACGAAACAAGACAAAATAAACTTAGTGGTTGACTGACACATTGCCTTAAACCGAAGTCCCTACAGACAAGTCTCACTGCTCGGGGGTCCATCTCAGTAAGGCCTCCAAGCAGTTATTTTGGGTTAACAAGACCAGGCCCTATCTAAATTAATGGGGAGATGACCATAACGTCACTCTCAGTGGTCACCTGTAAATAAAAACTGTATATATAGATTCACCAGTGGAAACTTAAATAAAAAGTGTTTTGTGTCTTTGCCCAAAAATTACCTTTGAAACACTTTTTTTCAATAGTTATACCTCCACGATACACGGGCGTGATTTTTCCAACACACTTTACGGTTAAATCCAGACAGAGCCATTGAGAGAGACTGTGCGCCGCCATCAACATACATGTGAGGATGCTTTTGCTAACCTTTGCTAAGTCAATAATGTTTGCTGTGGCTTCAAAAGAAAGATAAACACTTCATTTTCAGGCTATTAGTTGAACTGAACAAAGCTCTACTATGTGCATGCAAAAGTGTGGATACAGAGCAAATGATTGGTTTCACATGGGGAAGGACAGAATATGTAAAATTTCGTCATCTTTAACGTTACGAATTTCTCCCATAGGGTTCTATTCAAGGTAAATTGAGATAGTGTTTCTCTTCTTACTCTATAGTCTCTGCTTATACATGCTGTTTTTTTCTGGATAAATTGATGGAACAGCATCAAGCTTCAGTATTTGTTTCTGGGCAAAACAGTGCTATGGAAAAAAAGACTACTGCAGCCTTATTTGATAATACATAAAGGCTCCACATTCCTCCTTTTAGAACTTTAAAACCAAAAATAAAACAAATCTCTGCCATTGTTTTATTATAGTGAAGCTTAGCTTGCAAAATACTGATAAGCAGCTACACCTGGCTTCTCCCCTGATAACGCACAATTGATAAACCCTGGCTGTCTGTATCCATTTTTGTAAGACAGAGATTGGTACACAGGTGTTCCAAAATGGAAATGCCCTGGCACGGTGTTCATTGCTTATTTGACCTGGTATGTCTTATTTTTAATCAGAGAGTGTCTTCATGTATTATAATGGACTGTTTACTAGTACTTTCCTTTGTTAGATATTCAGGTTTAGTTTCAAGTTAGGAATTACACAAATGGATTAATATTGAGTTAAAATTGGACTTGAAATTTTCATTCGTCCACTTCTTTCTCTCCCTCCTTCTGTGTGCCTGCCTTTTATCATTTGCCTCAGTCACTATCTTCCAAAACATGCAAATTGGATTATAATTATGCATCCATCTGAGAAAGTAGTATGGAAGGGTTGCTCTCCATCTTGCGTGGTTCGCCATTTCTCCAGCACCTCTGCTTAAGCGTCTGGCTTCTTCCCCAGACTCACGATCCCTTTTTGTCTGGCCAGCTGGTTTCAAAGTAATGTGCTGAGGTTTGATGTTAAAGAGCCATTTCTTTTCCCATGCTGGTGTAAAATCACCATCTGTCTCAGTGTCTGCTCTGATTTGAGTGGTCTTTCTGCAACACCAGCCCGAAGATGAACCTTCAAGCCTCCAGACCCCTTTTCCTGTACAGTTTTTATATAGTGTACAAACTGTATATGAAAAATTTATTCCTTGTCAAATTTCATCTTCTCAAAATTGAGTTATTTAGATGTTTTGCTGAAGACACTGTTACAGAGTAACAAGAACTTGACTTAAATATATGAAGCATTATAATGCAAATGCAAAAAAAAGTAATTGCAAAACCTTTTTTTGTGGGGGGGAGTACTCTGCTAATGCTATTTTTTTTTTTTTTTTTACCATTTGATAATTTTCATTGTGCCTTTGTCCTCATTACATACTATTTTGTGTGTAGTTCTTCTAGCCTGTGTTTTTAGTTGCTGATAGTCCAACAGGACTGCCTTGATTCCATCTTTGCATGGATATTAATGCTAGTGAGCCATCTCTATAATAAGGGAGGTTTAGGCCCCATGGGTCATATACATTCATGTAAATCTGTGTCTCGGTTTACTTGCTTTCACAAAGAGGTCACAAACACATTGATGCACACAGTATTTCAAAAATTAATTCTAAAATGGGGTGCAATTCCGGCTCTTGCCTTGTAAATTGAACAGCAACCTTTAAGAGCTGAGATTAACAGCATTCAAATTAGAATATTGGTGAAAAAGAGAGGAAACAGCTGCCTTTTTTGACTTAATTTAAAGTACATGACTCTCTCTCTCTCTCTCTCTGCCCTGTCTGTGTGTGTGTGTGTGTGTGTGTGTGTGTGTGTGTGTGTGTGTGTGTGTGCGTGTCTCATCCTCTGGGCTGAATTAATGAGAGATCAGTGAAAGGATGTTTACAAGATTAACAAATGCCTCAACACTTAGTCTGTGTGAATGAGTGCAAGTGGGGGTCTGTGTTGTCCCAAAGGGGTTGTGAGGATTTCACCAGCCTACAGTTTACCAGATGCATTTGTTTTCATCACAGTCCTGCACAGCATCAAAGTGATCTGACACAATCTCACCTTAATCAGAAATGACTCACATATTATGTAATGGAATTACTGGTATGACTGTCAATAAAAAACCCTGAGAACATGAAAAAATATCTGCCTCTGTTTGTACTGTTGGGCTAGTAGACTTAAAACTCAACCTAAATTCCTTAGTGATCTCTCCTCAACAGAAGAGAATTGTCATAAAGTTTTTCATTCATTTTTTAAAGCACACCTGAAACACATCATGGCCAGTTTTTTGAAAATTCTCCTTGATTGATTTTTTTCTGCTGCTTCATTTTTCCTGTTTCTCATAACTGGTCTTTCTCTTGTTATTGGTCTCCTATTTTTCTCTGTCTGTTTTCTTTAAGCCTTTGTAGGCTTAGGAGTGATCCCACTAAAGAACATTTTTACACAAAATCTGCCATCTCAATCTGGGACTGTTCCTCACAAGTTAACATCCTGAAAGCTATTTTATGCTTTCTTTTTGTGTCATTATTAGTAGGGTAAAAAAAAAAATCGCGAAAAATATTTAAAAATTGAATAACCAGTACCATTAAAGTCAACAGTACAAAAAGAGAACTTTGTTTAATACCTTTATTCTTTCTCATTAGATAACTTTAATATTAAGGCAAATATTATGTTATATTAATACTATTAATAGATAATATATTAGTAGATAATTTTTACATTTATTACATTTTAAGTCTTTTAACCATAGACAGTATATTGAATGTTGGATGGGCTCATCCACCAGTTTGTGAAGTACCACTTTCTAGGCGGGATGTCTGTTGCCAACTTGCTTTCTTTGTAGCAAGAAGTGGCCATACTTGGACAAGAGGGTGGAGCTGGGGAGGGTAAACATTGCTAGCAATGACTTTCTATATCCTAGCAAACACCTAGCATCTGGTTTCTTTCAGTGACCACACCCTTAATTATGTCAAACTTTAAGACTTAAGTGGTAATTCTTTAACTACAGTGTTTTGGTTAAATTTCTCAGTTATGCAATTTGCTCCTTGAACACAAACATTATTAATAGAGTTAGAGCTGGAGTGCCAAAGGAATTTTTTTCTCAATACATTTTATGTAGGCTTTTGTTAAAAGATGAATAATTTAAACTTGCAACCATGTATCTAACCCAGAGTAGTCAAAATTTGCAGCATGTCCTCTTAGGGAGAAGGAGATTGAGTCCAGTGCTAAATGGGATCTGTGTACACCCTGTGCATTAACACTGGACTGATTTTTTTCACTAACATCTTAAATGTATGAAGTAAGATCCCTCTCTAATAGTTAAGCATGTGGTTTTATATTTATATTTATCAGAATTTCCATAAAGCAAAGAGAATTCAAATGCAAGAATCATGTTGATATCAATGAAGTTTTGAGATGAAACTGATCTTGTCTGCTTTTCAGTAACTGTAGAACATTTCCTGCTCTTGCTGCATTCAGGTGAGGAGTTCTGGAACGAAAAACATTAAGAGATTTTAACAGCTCCATTTTGTTGTCCTCAGTACTTGTAAAGAGGCTGTTACCATACAGCTATATTTATTTTTTCTTATTAAAGGTCTGTATGCACATACATGAAAGTATCATAGACTCACACACACTGACACACACACAGACACCAAATGTCCCCTCAAGTTTAAGAGAGAGACTGGTAATTACCATTGGCTAGGAGTATTGACACCACTGAGGGAGAGATGAGAGGAGATGCTCCATTGAATTATTTCTGCTAATTATTTTCTCCCATACATTTATGGGAGCTGTGTGTATGTGGGTTTTGTGGTGTTTACATGTATGTGTGTATTTGACTCTAGAATATAATTTGTGTGTGTGTTGGAAAGGTATCATCAAAAGCCTGTGCAAGCTGAATGCACACAATTTTCCCCAACAGCTACTCTTTACCGTAAACCAATTTTAACATCCTTTGAACACTGAATTACTCCAGTACTATGTTAAATTTGGCAAACATTTCAGTGACTGTTCTATTTGTTTGGTCCAGTGGGTATTTCTTTAGCTTTAGAGACAACTCATGTATAAATAAGCACCCTGTTGTATCAGAGATGCTAGACTTAGATAAGTTGAACTAGCTGAACATACTTGATATGTTCAACCCCTTGATGTATGACTACTTTGCAGACAGTGATAGACTCAAACATTTAATCATTAAGAGTAAATCTGAAAAAGATTTTGATCTCAGGATACATTTTATGTCATACACAGGAGTCCGTGTCTCATGTATGACATGTTTGAAGTGTTTTCACAGACAAACGAGACTTTTCAGTGGATTTAATTTTTATAAGAGGATCTTTTGGTTCTGGTCTTTCTTTTGTGTTTGCTGTTTGGACTGCAACAACACAATGTGAACTTAGCTAATTGGAATAAGATGACTAGCATGCTAAGAAATATGCTTATTTAAACTGTAACTGTGTGGGTAATAGGGAATAGGAAGTTGCACACTTAATTTAAAGTCCCATACTGAACAGTCCCAGATGAATACAAGTTTCTTAACAACACTTCTGTTCATGTTTTTCCTCTGCATATTTATCCACGTATTGCCAAAGGAAGATGACCCAATAGGTCATTTATACACACACACACACACACACACACACACACACACACACGCATGCACACACGCACACACGCACACACACACACACACACATACACATATTAGGTTAATCCCAGGGCCAGTCGGATCTACCTCTTAAGATAATAGTGGAGTCAAGCCCAACTGTGAAACAAGCCATTGACCTCTCATGGTGCTTAGCTTTCCATAACACCCCTTTTAACTATCGCCCACATATAACACACACACACACACACACACACACACCCTCACACACACACACACACACACACACACACACACACACACAAAAGAGAAAAGGTAAAAAGAGAGTCAACTAAATGGTGTGTGTAAGTGTATGGGCAGCAGTGCTGACAGTGCTGGCATAATGCTGACCATGCTCTAAAAATGATAATGCTTTGGATCAAAAATGGAAGTGCTACATTATCCCATCATCCCATACAAGCTTAGTAATGGGCATTTTGATGAACAACATGCCAGTTAATATAGCACTCAAACCACTGCTCAAAAATGAAAAACAAAAAGCATCGACAAAGTAAAAAGAGGGGTGTGCTTTTTGTCACTTAAAAGCATTGAAGCAGTCAGTAGTTTATCATTACATACTTTCTGGCATCTCTCTTGTGAGATGCTGCACAGTTTTCTTGATTAATTAGGCATTATCCAAATTATCTTATAAATAAAAACATCTTTTGTGCTCACGTAGCTAAAAACCTGCACTGATTACCTGTATGCAACTAAAGGGTCTAAATGTCATATTTACTTTATTATTTTATACTGCATTATATACTACTATAATGCAGATAGAAAACAATAGTATTTCGCATCAAATACTGTAAGCAAAATGTAGCAATGAAATGTATGTAAAAGGAATCAGCCTGACCAGCATTCACAATACTTTTGCAATAATTAACTCTCAGCTGTGCTTTGCTGTTTCTTCCATTACATATTTAGTTTTTATCTAAAATCCAACTTTTCCATAGTTTTTCCTTTTCCAAGCGGTGGATGTGCTGTGTAAAGCAGAAAAACGCATTGGATGGAACATCTCCTAATTCATTGCCCTTTAAATCATGAGGAATCAATTTACTCTGCTGGCTATTAGGCTGAAGTACTGCAAGTTCACATGCAGGCAAATGCACATGCACACAATTACACATGTACACAAATGGACCCACAGGCACACATGCACGTTTGTATGAAAACACATACATGAAAGCACACAGATCCCTGTGGACATAGACATAGAGGTATCAGGTCATTACTGTAGCTTTAAAGAAATAAACACTCCATCTTCAACTCCTCTCCAGAGGCTATTGATTAGCCTTCCCCCAGCAGATTTGTGTGCTTGTTTGTGTGTGTGTTGTTTTTTAGTTTAAGGGAATATTGCATCCTTGTCCAATTTTTTTCAAATATTCTTAAAATGTAAGGTATGAATGAAAAATTGGTAAATATTGAACAGTAATCTTCACCCAAACTATATTTTTTTAATTGCTGCCTTATCCTAAGCTCAATCTTTTTCGATTTTCTATTTATTTTTTTAGCTTAAACAGTTCGAAAGACTGCAGTGAGAATGCTTATCTGTTTAAAAGTACACAGAGATAAAGTTGCTTTACAAAATTAAAAAATTGCTATGAGCAAAATCAGGCTTATTAGCATAGTGATAAAAATAGAATTTTCAGGTATCCATTAATATCCTTCATATATCCTGAACACATGTATTTTTCAATAATTATTTTTGAATAAACCTCTTCAAAATACTCTCATTCCTTCCTCTTTGTCAAACAATGATGATAGGTCTTACTTTGTGAAAACTCTTTTTGGTTAATCTGACTCTTTTTAGCCCAGGGGCAGCAAATTTAAAAACAATCCATTTGCATCATCCTTATATGTATTTTTGAGAGGCTTTCTACAATTTTACATATTACCCATTTTTAGACCTGTAATGTGAAGCACCATTGGGAAAAGAAAAATCTTATGAAGTACTTGGCCACTGTCCACATTAAGGCCGCTTTGCATGCAATTTTTGATACAGGCATTGCAGGAGATTGTAATGTGTTTGTAGTGGTTTATGTAGTTTCTCTGAAGGCATGCTATGCCTTGATGCTGGAAAAATGCAACTGTACTGTCACACTGTACTCTCTGCAATTTTAGCAGTAGTTACAGTTAAATGTTTGCAACTGTGGCTGTGCATTGTGTTGTAAACCATCCTACACTAGCCTAAACTGTCTGAGTGGTGCGTGCTCTCCTTTATCTCTTGTCATAGAGTCTGCCCCCTCTGCCTATGTCACTATTGTCTCTGAGGTGCACCTGATAATAAAGTTATTTTTAACTGTGCCTATTATTCCCAACATCATAAACTATCCACTGCTCTGGGCCCACTGCCAGTACTGTCATTGCAGTGTAATAGACAATACATCAACAAGTGTGTATGTGTGTGTTTGTGTTTGTGTTTGAGTGAGTTTTTGCTAGATCTCAGCATTTTTAGACATTGGATTTGCATGCAGGAGTCTGAAATCAGAAGCTGTTTTAGAGTGCTCATTTTTTATCAATGGATTTCATCTAACAGATGTGTCCTTTAAATTTATGGCCTGGTCAAAGATTAAATCATTTTACACACTGTACAATATGTTAAAATATTGTAGAACTGGTTTCAGTAGTCGTGTAATATTAATAAATGCTAAAATAAATATATATAAGGAAAGATAAAAGCAGTTATGGATGTTGGTCTGGTACTCTGTGGCATGCGGCAGCCTGTAGATCTAAGAATGAGTTTTTACACTCGTTGCCCTGTGCAGTCATGTTTGATATGCTGCTGCTCTCTCTATTGCTCAGCTCCAACTGCTGTACTGTAATTACTGCACTTGGCAGAGAGTCACGACTCATCGACAACAGATGAGTTTGGGTGCGGGGAGGGGATGAGCAAAGGAAGAGAAATGTGGAGTTGGAGATGGTTGTTGTGAGTAAAAGGAGTGCCACTGAATTATTTCAGACTTTTATTCAATAATTACAGCACTGTGAAAAGCTAGGTTTTAGAGTTATGCAATCATATGCAGATGGATGTATGTTTATGTCTGAGTGTGTGTGTGTTTGTCTGTGTGTCTGATGTATATAGTGGCATACTCACCTAAGTAATTAGTCAGTCTAAGTGGCAGTATTTATAACTCATTAGTCCCTAGATCTGTTTTTTACAAGTGATCACCAGCAGAATTGCTTTTTGCAGCCATGAGATATCAGTTATAGAGAGAGCAATGATGCCAAATCTTACTTCAATGATTCCTTAGGTGTTGGATGATGAGACATGTTATTACAAGATAACTTAGAATAACATTTTTATTAATGTGTATAATTCTGCTAATTTTGTGTACTGAGATTGATCAACATGAGTTAAGGACTCCATGCTGAAAATATAAGCCTACTAGAGAGAGATGGAGAGAGTGAGAGAGAGGCTGAAGTGTTGCAACATGCTGTGATAATATCAAGAGAAGGTTAATAGGCGATATCACAGAATTTTGTTATTTAGTGCTACAGAATATAGCAGATTTTGTGTGATTATAGCTGTGCATGCTGCAGATACAAACAGGAGAATCTGCTGTTGAACACAGAGTGGCTCTCATGTTTGCATAGGGATATCTGTTCACTACCTCCTCTGAAAATACTAATTTCAAATACACCCAAACATTTAACATCCAATCCTGGTTCTTTCTAGACTGTAGAGATGAGAACATACACAGCACAAAAGAATATCTGTTAAAATTGTGTTTCAAATCAGTAAGACTATTACCAAATTAGTTTAGGATTTGGCTCCCCTACATTAGCTTTTAAAGTTTAGAATGGTTATAACCACCTTTAGGCAACATTTACTTAACCTCTTCTACCATACTATGCATCTCCAGGTAACCACTGGGTTGGGGAAGCAGAATTTTTGTAGTGCAGTTGGGTAAATAATCAGTTCATGTTGGTCATCACTTTAATTCACTGCATGGTTGTTTATTGAAAGTTTATACTCTTCTTGTGTTTTGTGGCCTTCATTTTGTTGTGAGTTTATGTTACCTTTAACTTAGAAGTAATTTGATTGTTTCACCTGTACTCCACAAATTGTGGTTAGAGTCCCAGAATTGTATGTAAAATTGTTTGAGCAAGTGTGCTTGCTGATGAAGAAGGAAATGAAAAATAGTAGTTGTCTGAGCACCCATAAAGAAACATGAAACACAGAAAGCAGTAGTAGGAAGCTAAGAGGTGAGAAAAGACTATGTGTTTTTCACCTTCAGTACATTCTCTGCACAGGATAATATTTGTGTGCAGTGGCAGGAAAGGAAAATGGGTTTTTGGGATCAATGATACCCTTCAGAGTTTTGCTAATGCTAAAAATGCAGGTTCAATCAAGACACATTTTCTTAGTGCTCTGTGAGGCTGAACAGGATGAAGTCTGGGACGATCAACAAGGAGTTTAAAGTAGTCAGATATCTTTATGCCCCATACAAATAAAAATATTTATTCGATTGTCAAAAACTGACTGTGACAAAAACCAAAACTAACTATGTATCAAAAACTGGTATTTTGAATTTGATATAACAAACAATAAATCTCACAACAATATAGGTAGGACAAACCAAACTAAAAAGTTTCCACTATGTAGTCGTGATAAATAGTAATGACAAGTCATATATTAATTGATTGTAAAAGTTAATTTGCCCATAAGTTAATGTTTTACTCATAAGCATATATCATAAGCCATGAATACATTTAGCATTTCAGTTACAGGGAAAAAATGAACTCATACATACTGTAAAATATATTCGGTACCACTTACTGTCAGAAGCATCTGAGTAGCAAATATTAAGGCCAAAGTAAAGCCTGGGATTAGAGTTACTGACAGCATATGTTGTGTTGGTAAAGAGAATAAAGAAACATTTGCAACGATTTGATTAACACATGTAAAGAATGGATGTTCCTATCAAGCTTTAAAGGCTGGCACACAAAAACATTTAGATATGTATGATTCATGGTATTTTTAAAATGCAAAAATGGCAACAAGCAGGCATGTTAAGTAGTGTTTATACTGACAAGTCACTGACACATAATGCCACACAATTATAGAGATACTGGGACTCTATCCATGAAGGGCTGTCACTGTCAAAAGATGTCTTGATACCATCTGTGCACCATTGTTTTGCCGTCTCCTTTAATGATGCCTTAAAATCTTGAGCACATAAATACCACATCTTGTTTGCATAACTGTGAGGAGGAACACATTAGATACTATTCTATTTTTTCATGCACCAATCAACACACCATTGCACAGTGTAATTCACTTCCTCAGTTTGCTGCCTTTTGATGTCACTGGCATCTATTTGTATGCAAATTAATTACATTACATCCTGCAACTGATGGAAGCACGAAAAACATTGCAGGGTTTCAGACGTGTTAGGTTTTGAATGTGAATCTGATCATAATCATCACTCGAGTCGTTCATCTTGTAGAAAAGCATTAACCACCCTTAAATCCAGAGTTAAAATGAGTTCAGAGAGACGACACATCAAAAGTAACATTTTAGACACGACAGCACAGTACTTACATCAAGACCCTAGTGATACTTACTGTACATCAGACAGCAAAGAGGAAGTCGAACATGATCAATGAACACAAGAATGCTGCCCTATTGTGTTCAGAAGTTTTCTTAGTATGACATTCCTATGCTAAAGTAACATTTGATTCATTCCAGCAATGCCCCCTCCCCGAGCAACTAAAATATCTCATATGTTTTCTACAACATCCTCTCTGAAAAAATAGGACGCAATCTATAAAATTATTATTTTATACTCACAAGTTGTTTTGAAATGAATTAATGAATTCTGGTTCATTTATTCTGGACATTAGGTTAGGAATTTTTGCAGTAAGCAGACTTTTAATGGCTGCCCTTTAGTAATGTGGAGCTGTTATGATCTACCCTTTTTCCTTCTCTTTCCATTACTCAATTTGATATGAATGAGTTGGAACCGTTTCCTCCCAACCTTTTTCTGTTTTTATATTAGTGATTATGACAAATGAGAGAAAAGAGGGCTGCTGCAAAGACTAAATAATGCATCTGCAGAGACTTAACAACTTGAGATTTCTGCAGCAGACATCTTGCTAATGAGACTGAGGTTTGTTTTCATCTTGTCATGTACACGGGCACATCAGTACATTTAAAGCTTGGATTTAACTTGGATGCAAGATATCAGTAATGCTTTTCTCATGCACATATTTACAACTGGCAAATGCTTAGCACACAAAGGGTTATCTATTGCTCATTAGTCAGCTCTGCTGGTAGAGATGAGGGTTAACTGATTTGGCTCAAGGGTAACTTGCTATCAGTTGGTCAAAGTTGGTTATGACACACTTCTTGACTGTAAGATTACAGATTAGATTACATGCATATCACAAATGATTGCACTAAGTTGCATCTAGTTTGCTGCTGTCTGGGCCATCTGAATCTGCACATCTACCTTCTGCTCAAATGGTTGCTTGTCAGTAATATCAAGATAATTTAAGAAGAATTTCAATATGAAATGGACCATGACATCAGGCTTGTGAGTGGTACAGAGGCTTTAAAAAAGAATTCTGTAAAAAAAAACAAAGAGAAAATATTGATAATGCCAATCGTTCTGAGGAGGAATTATTGCATAGCCTACTTCATTTCATCAAGATTTCATTGTGCATTAGATTATGAGTAAGCAAATGTTTGTGGTGGTGGCAATCATTATGAATGGGCTGTCAAGTATTTGAAGGTTTCGATAACCATAATGTCTTTTACAAACTTTAGTATGCCTACATATACACACACAACCCCGCTTATCCTCAAACACAACATTTTCAGAGTTTCTGAGTGATGTTTGCCCTGCAAGATTCCCCAGATCAGAGCTGATGTGTCAAAATGCCATTGGACTGGATTGTGACCCAGATACAGTATGTGTCGCAGGCAGATGACAGATGCAGATCAATAGTCATAAAAGCTTCCTGTTCTAGAGGAATCAAATGGGTTGAATTTATGTGCTAATGAATAGTGCCTTGCCTTCAGTCAGTTTCTCTTGCTTTCTTTCCTCACATGTGGTAATGCATGCGAGTAACAGTTTTTGTGTTTCTGTCACTCTCATTAATTTTCCGTTGTTATTACCCCTGTAATTTCTTTCTCAATTTTGCATGGAAGGGTGCATTCAGGCATACACAAAGAGAGAATGCTGTGGGGTTTAAGGGCAGCAATGGAGTTAACACCATGAAATATTTATGATTATATGGAGAAAGGATGCCAGGCCATAGTCCCACATTGTAAATGTTGGTGGTTAATATAAAATTGCAAAAGACACAGCCGTATTAATCCCTCTATATTATTATTATTAGTTCAATCCTTTTTTTTTATTATATATATACTGACTACAATGCAAATGTCAAATTATACATCAATGAAAAAACTGTTGCATAGCTTCTCTTTGGTACACTTATGGCACTTTCTCTGTTAGAATTAATTTTTTTATGTGTAATATGTAGAATTCATTAATATGGCAGTTTTACCCTAAATTGATCTTTCTTTCAATAAGAAAACAATAAGAAAACCAAGGTTGTTATTTTTCTTGTGTGATGAACAGTTTGCACATACAATACCTCCCACTGGGTAACAAGTCAGGAGCAGCAGGAGTCAGGCAATTCAAGAGGAAGCATCTACCTAAGGTAGTTTTACAAGATTAAATACTTCTAATACTCCCCAGTCTGTCTTTCTTGGTGATTAGCTTCCTAATAACTTGTTCCGTTTAGATACTACGATGCGTACTGTTTTCATTAATGAAAACATTTTTATTTTAATGTTAAATCTCCTGAATAGATAATGACGGTCGCTAATATTGATAGAAAATAGCCATAATTTGCATCAAGAAAAGAAGGCTGCTACTGCCTAATTCCTTTTTAAGCGACATGCACCAGACTTTGAGCTCATATAAACAGACAGCCAGTCATTTCCGTGGTCCAATATATGATTTTTTTTGGTCTGCACTACTTAAAAGTCATTATAAATAGTTGTAACAATATATGGGAATACTATAATTTGGATTTATGGTGATTGCGTTACTGCTTACAGTAAATGTTCTCTGGTTCTGTCTGTCTGGTACCACAACTCTTTTAATAACCTACATACCCAAATATATTAAGCTCTGAAAGAAGGAAACTTATCTGGGGTATCAGCAAAGACCTGCCCTCAACAACCCAGCCCTCATAAAACCCTACACCAGAGATTCATAATATAAATACAGGAATTTACAAGTGAAAGTACTTAATTACTTTTAAATTCATAGAACTCACATTTCCAAACAAATTCTTGTATTCATAGCTCATGAAAATAAAAAAAACACAAAAAGGAATCAAAAGTTAACATGTAAAGTCTACATCACCAAAAATATAGCTAAAAACATTTTGAGAAATATGACTGAAGAGAGAGTGATGGGGTGAGTGTGTGTGTGTGTTTGGCTCTGCCTAAGTGATTTCATCTGCCTCTGACACACCTCATGATGAACATACCAATACTAGGGGTTCCTCTCTGTACCTCTGCCACTTTTCTGCTGTAGCATAGTAAGCATTCATGGTTTTCCCTCTGGATTTTATGTTAAAGTGAACTTGACCTATCTTACCATAAATGCATGTTTCTGTTGATGTGACCAACAGTCAAAAAGAGGAAAGTCTCGCACCAAAGATTAGTGAAATTTGGAAGCATTTTTCCTCTGCTTGCATATGTTTAATTTTTCATTGGGGCAAATGAATAATGAGAGTCAAGCCAGGTTGGTTGAGTACAGATTGGTTGTCAGGTATCACAACACATGTCCCACACAGAAACTGAAAAATACCTACTTGATTTGTATCACTAAACATGTGGGAGATAAATAAGAAAATTTACCAGTCAGGAGCTTAAATAAGGATAAAAACTGAAACTGTTTGCAGGTTTGAGCCAGTCAACTTAATCCTTAACTCAACCACACAATTTTTTGGTCACACTATGGACATGACCACATTAGACATTATGCACTGTTGTGTGCTAACAGGCACAAGAAATCGATTCCCTGGCACATACAGTAGATAGTATTAAGTTAAACCTGGCACAGTGTCATCTTCGGCCTCTCTAGCACCCCAAGCCTGCCTTTTAAGAACTGTGGTGGTTTGTGCAGAGATAATGCAGTGCATGGTATGAAACAGGTCTTAATTGGCTGGCAGGCTTTATGAAGTTATCTCTAGGGAGCCCCATGGATTATTAATAGGCATGCTGCATCAAAGAGCCAACTGCCACTCGAGCAGCAACCCTGGAAACCAAGAGATCAACAGAAAATGTACATCCACAGCCTACTATGGCTATTGAGAGATATTTTTAAACTTCAGAATTTTATGTGAGAACAAGAGGTGGCAGCAAAGCAAAAAATAAGGGGAGAAAAATAATTGAGGATGTTGATGAAAATTAATTAATTAATTAATTCAACTTTTATTTATTTCTCGAGAATACATTGAGAAGTGGCCCTCATTTTCAATGATGATGAGATTACATTAGGCAGCAAAGCACAAATACAATAGAAACCAAACAAGAAAAAGACTGAGAGATAATAAAATAAACAGCCAATAAGAATTCTACAACGGATTAAGATAATTCCTAGTTAAAACATGTACATGTAAGAACATTAAGACTTCTAAGTGCTTTTTTAAAATCTCCCAAAATTATCGGGGACTTTAAATGTAAAGTGCATTGCAAGTTATTCCATGATTCAGGAGCATAGAACCTAAAAGCAGTCTTTCCTAGTTCAGAATTGACATGAGGAACCTGAAGTGTTATCCAGTCCTGAGAGTGGGTCTGATAAACCCCTGTCTTTAAGTGCAATAAAGATGTAAGGCAAGCTGATAATTTGTTAAGGAGCACTTTGTAGATAGATAGATAGATAGATAAATAAATAAATACCAGTGTGGATGAAAAATGGATTGGATGTTCCGTTAGTTTTCTCAGCATTCCCATAAATACGCTTAAGTCGTGTACTGTACAAATAACTTGTTGAAGAAATCCCATTACCTCATCTCAACTGGCGATAATAATAACTTAGGCTACATTTAATGCTAATGTTAGCATACCTTGGTTCAGGTCCGCTTTGTGAACTGGATGCATAGTGTCATTAGACAGGATTCTTACAGTAGGTTGTCAGAGCTTGGCATGGTTAAAAAAACCAACTATAAATACCAGTACACATATCCGTACCCTTAAAGTAATACCTATACCATTTAAGTTATTCAGTTAATCTCTTTTTCCTACTTCAGTCATACCCATCATGTGAACTGGATGTTGATTGTAGCTGCTGTGTTGGTGGGCCAATCACAAGTCCCATTGTGGGGCTTGACTAGAGCATAAACATTCCACTAGTTTTTTATTTCTAGAGCTGAGTATAAATGGATCAAATGTAGGTATTGTTTTACTAAAGTTTTGATACTAATTGGTACTTTTTTCATGATAACTTATGAGTATTTAGTAATGACATCCACAGTGATAGACACTTTGGGCTCTGTACAGTCATTTGTTTTGACTGAAGCTTTGTGTGAATGACTTTTGTCAATTGAGCATTTCAAGTTTCAAAGGTTATTATTAAATGTATTCATATATTCTGTATATTACAAAACCTGTTTGCATCTGTCTTTTTCTGTTGTGTATATTACTGGCTCCCATTGGTGTAGCAACAACATTACTTGTTTTGTTGTTGTTTGCTTGTTTTAAATTACCTTCATTCAAAATAAAAGATACATTTTTTTTTACTCCACAAGTAACTGTAACTTTAACATAAAGACTAATAGGAAATTTGTGCTGATAACCAACTTAAGATATTTAATGCATGTAAATCAGGATGGCTATTGGAATTTAAAGTTTAGGAAGTCATTGCCGACAAAGCATTTATAGCTGTGTCCTCAGATGTACTTTTTGCAGTATGGGTAAAAAAGAAATGCAATATTGTTATGGTTTTCCATAACAATACAATGTTCCTCTCTGTCAGTTTGTCACATTACCCGTCCTGTCTGCAGGTGTGACTGACTGAAAAGTAATATCGAAGGAGCTTGCCAAGCAGGATTTTTACTCAGCCAACCAAATCAAAATAAATATTATTATAACTCATGAACAGCATGACATTATGATTACCCTGCTGTGAGTCTAGGAATATTATTGTAGTTTACATGTATGTCAGCTTTGTGTGTGTGTGCGTGTGTGCATGCGTGTGTATGCATGTGAATGTGAATGTGAGTGTGCATGTGCATGTGTGCGTATGTGTGTGTGTGCGTGTGTGTGTGTGTGTGTGTGTGTGTGTAAAAAAAGGGGCACATCTGCTTGCTGTGTCAGCCCATGTGAACTGGGTAGAGACGGTGGCTTTGGAATGTGGTGCAGCCAGTGTAGAGTATTGATTCCTAAAGCTTTTAGCGCATGGCTAATTTTCCATATGTGGCCTCTGCATGTGGCTCCAGAGGCTCTGGTTGGGTCAGGCATTATTTTATTTATTTATTTTTTTACTCATAACCCCTGTAAGGTTGTGTTTATGCCTGTGTTTTGAGTGCTAGAGAGATGTGTTTGGTTGGACTGCCATGCTGAGCAACTTTTATGACTGGTTAATACACTTGTGACAACACCGGTGTTGTGGATTTCACAAGGTATAGTCTATACAGGGCAACTTTAGGTACTAGCCATCTTTTCTAGACAACCTATCACTATCATTTATCAGTAGTCTGTAAAACAAGACAGCAGCAAAATAAAGCATGAACATGCATTTTGATATCAATTAAAAGACTTTGAAGATGAAAGGTGTATTTTGGGATCTAATAGCACTGAGTTTAAATCTAAAATACTACCAAATAGGTACTCTCTTTACTTTGACATCAAATCCTCTGCTTTAGTCCTGTCTGTCAACTCTCCTTATTCTTGTCATGTCAAATGTGAAGTCTGACTCCTGTTAGTCTGTGTCACAACTTTGCTGCTGCTGCTGCTGCATGAAGCACACATTTTAACGTTTATAAATGCAAAATATCACTTTTTATTCATTTAAAAAGCCTGACAATGGAGAAAGTAATGGGTAGGTACTGCATGGTTACATGATTTATATTATCACCTACCTACAAAGGGAAAACAAGTGTAATTTATAGATTATTATTGCAACTTTAATTTCAGAGATGCTACATGCTGGGCTTCTTCAAGAGTCCTTCTTTGTGTAGAGGATGACTGCCCTCCACTTATTTCTGCAAAGTCACTCCAGGCTGTTACTCAGGTTTTTAAAGAGTCCTAGACTGGTAGAGGAGGGATGTCGGCATCAGCCATTAATGTCCAGACCAAATCAAACCTACCTACCTCCTCTAAATATTCGTCAGAAAACTAGCTATTAGCATTGCCAGCCAATGCAAAAGGCAAAGCTGTCTTGTAAAAGGTGCAGTGTGTAAAGATAATAAGGGGCAGCATATCACCAGAGTAACCCCAAACTGTTGCTCAGCATACCTCCTGCTGTAGCTCACCTTGCTGTAGTTAGTAAATGCTAGCTCAGTGAGCTATGCAGTTTCCAGCCTTATTAGTTGAACACTGGATGAGGGTGGTTTTTTTTAGCTTTTTTTGAGCATTTAACTCTCTCTTTAACTCTGATCAAGGTAATCTTCTGACAAAAAACAGTTTGTGATTGTTAGAGTAGAGTAGAGACAAACCAAGATGTTTTTTGTTTGGTGTGATTTATGATAAGTTAACAAGATAATTACACTTGAGACAGAAGAGGCTTGGGTTAACTGAGAGCAGACAAACCTCAGTAGCTATTACATTACACAAACATCTGTAAAATATATTTTTTTTCTTTTTCGCATTCTATTGATAATGTTAGTTCTTTTTTAACATTTTAAGCATAAATTCTGGCAATTGCTTATTGAACAATAAACAATTGCCATTCTGTGAGAGCTCAGAGAGTGTTTACTTTGGTTTTGACAACTCTGCTTCAAATGCATTTACCCTCCAGTTCTTACAGAGTTATCCACTTCAGGTGTACGCCAAAAAGTCCTATCTTCTTCTTCCTGGAGACCACTCATTTTTTTGTGGAAAGGAACCTACTTCCAGGTCCCACACTACAGGGCCCTCACCTGATGGTCAGTTATAGGGGCTTAGCCCAGTCCCTGGTAGCACTATGAAAGGACTTGCTGAATACAAAAAGTCCTCCCCTGATGCAAGCAGACAGCACTGCATGTCCGACATGTTCCACCAGAAAGTTAAAGAAAGAGACTCAGGGAATAGAAGGACATACAGAAAAACAACTAGCTAAAAATCACTATAATTTACAGTTATATTTTTTAAAATCTCTATCTAATTTTCATCCAAGCAATTCATTTTGTATTGCTAACTTAAATATGGGATTAAGTAAGCATGGGATAAATATGTGAAAAATCGATAGCCATCACACTTATCTTCATTCAAAATAAAAAAGTGGATATCTGCTCTCCTTTGAGGTCAGCCCTGTTTAAAAACAAACTAGCCTATAAAGCTTGGCAGCCTGAAAACCTTCAGATACTACAGAACAGCATAACAGACAAGTAATCAACCACTTTCTTCCTTTTTTTTGATCCATAGCTTTGCTAATGAATTAACCTGAGTCAAATTAATATAAATGTTTTAAGGGACAGAAAGATAAAATGTGCATGTCTATGCTTGTGTATGTGTGGATAAATTTGGCCCCGGGCGACTTCAGTTTGTGAGTAGCCATGACATTTGCTTTACCAGGTGTAGAGGAGCGTGAAGCAGACTCTGATGGGGTCTGTGAACAGTTATCACATTTACTTCAGGCCATGGGCTATGTGGCTGGTTCGTCAAAGCTGACTGTATGTAATGCTCCCCCTCCCTCTCTCCCAGCATCTCACCCACCTTCCTTTTCTGTCATTAACCTGCCACCCTCCCTTCTTCTTTCACGCTCCCTTTCCTTCTACTTTTTTCTTGGCCCAATGACTGCCTTGGCCCCATCCTCTCTGACCCTCTCTGCTTTATGCTACCTCAGCCAACTGTTTACCTTTATCTTTCTCCCTCCCACTGCCCCAGCCTCCTTTTTTCCAGTGAGGAAGTTTTGGAGGGGAGCAGGTAGGGGTTGATAGCTGTTGGTGGATTTCAGTTGTGTTTGCGAATGTCCTCATGTACACCTCTATGACAGTGACTTTTAAAACCTAGCAGATGTTTCAGATACCCGCATACATTGCACTAGATCCATGCACACACGGCTCTGTATAGTCATGAATTATTCACTTTGTTTTCACTGGGCTGGAGCACAAGGGAAGGGGTGAGAGGGGGTGGGGTGAAAGAGATCTGAGCTGAAGAGAAAAGAGGCAGTAGCTGTTAGCTGAGGCATGGGAGCTATCCTCCTTATAATTCTAGTCCACTCTCTTAATGTTCCCAAGCAATTGGAGTTAGACAGAGGATCTGGACTGCAGTGTTAACCTATAGGTGCACTCATACCTCTCACATGTTTTTAAGTAGGCTCTGCTGCCAGCTAAGCCTCTAAAGAGGAATAAAATATCATCATACTATGCTATACACATTATCCAAGATGCAGGTAAGTTTTGCCCCTTATAATATTTAGGAAAATATGATTAATGATAACATTGAATTATTATTTAGTCCAAGGTATGCCAATGTAATTTTTCCAGGCCAGATTCAAGGTCCAACTATTTCATTAAGCAGTTGAACTAGTTCCAAGTCAGTCATCATTTATTCATTTTATGCTGTACAGCATGAAATTTAACATATATATGTATGTATATAAATGAAAGAGGGCCTCTGTAAAGATTACTTATGCAGCACTGTGTGATAAACATTGTAAGTGGGGCAGCAAGGTACACCTCTTCTCATTATTTATTCATCTTTTTGCTGTTTTTGTTAAATCATAGAGTAATTAAATTAAATGGTGAAAAAAATAGTCATGACAATTTCCTTAAGCCCAAGGTGATTTGAATTGCTTTTGTTGTCAGACCTATTTTTCAAATAGGGCTGCAAATAATATTATTTTAGTGACTGAGTATTCTTCCTATTATTGCGGTGTTTAATAATTGGATGATTTTATATTAAATACTTTTGCTTTATTAAAGAGCAATAGTAAAATTACAAAGGAGAATTTAAGACATGTCTCTGAAAATGAAAAACCAATACGTTTCTGTTTAAGAACATCAACATCTATTTCTTGGGTTGCATACAATACTACCTGTCAGAACTTTCTAATTATTGAAATGCCAAATTACATTCTGGATATAAAGAAAACATTAAATTGAAATGCAGAAATAATTCACTAATACTGTTGGCACTTCGTAAGACTGTCTAGTGTTCAGTCATTGTCCATTCGGTTGCCCTACTCTTGCTGACCAAACTCAGAGCTACCGAACAAAACTGAACATACCTGCTGTATTGAACTGGTTCATTTTTGACTCCTTTTATTACTTTAATCTACTGAAATTATGGTTATGGGTTAATGTGTGTGTGAGGGGAACTTGTTTTTGTGTGTTTGTGTGTGTGCATTGATGTGAGAAATCTGACAGAGGCAGCAGACTACCGAAGCAGTGTTCCTGTAAATTATACCAAAAAGCAGTGGAATCTCTCAGCTCGTCCTTCATCTAAACTAGCAATCATGTTGATTTAAGTTTGCTAATGTTAACACAGCCTTGTGCTGAGTCTACTCAGTAGACTGGATGCATCGTAACATTGGAACGAATGTTTCTGCTGAGATTCTAAAACATTGAAGTCATGTTGTTGTAGTTGGCTAGTTAGCTTTCTACAGTTAAATACAGTAAATTAAGTCTCCATGCAATGAAGTTGCATCAATGGTTTTTGGTCATCAAGATTCTTGATGATTATTTTTAGCTCTTATTCAAAGCCTTATTCAACTGGCAATGATTATTAAACACAGAAAAGCATTACGTCCTCAGAATTAAGAGGAACTATCATATGTATTTAAATCTTATATGTATATGACATATACGTTTTGAATTGCAATGATGACGACTCAGGTGGAAAAGGATTTAATTAAGGCAAATAAAAAGTGTACTACATATTTATCCTGGTTCCCTTTTATTTCTCTTGCCTTTTGTCCAACCAGATAACTTGTTCCTTGTATGTAGATCGTTTTAAGTGTTGTTGCCCACACAGTTTATCCTTGTATGATGCAAGTAGGATGAAATCCCTTTCTGGCCCTGTCTCAGCTATCTAGGGGAATAATTATTGCTTATTGGCAGTGTATCTTAGGTTCCTTTGCCACATTCTCAGAACTTAATCCTCTAATTGTGGGATCTATTGTTATTTATTATGCAGTTATGTGCTCATATGATTCTAGATATCAGTCAGTTTAAAAAATTCAAGTGTTGCATTTTGGCCTCTGATATTAACAATTACCAAACACAACTATTACAACATGTTGTGTGAAACTAGTTAAAAAATGTGTTGTAATTTGTTGGGAAGTCATTTATTTTATTAGTTTTTTATCACCATGGCAGCCAGCTTGCTAGCTAGAACCTGTAGAACCTGAGGTGCACGTTTAAAACCCATCTAACAAAGGCTCAGTTGCAAAATGTATGAAGAACGTTTTGCCAAATTAAACTTGCAAGCATGAGGCAGCATACCAAAAGTAAGGAAAGTTTGCTTTTGTATCAACAATGTTTTGCAAAAGACATCTTGCAAAAGTGGGGCTCAGAGCATATGCTAATGCTTTTATGTAGGCCTTAAAGTTTTGGAGTCCCTGTCATAGTACATGTAGACCGATTTGGCAAATACTGCATGGGTGCAGAATTACTTTTTAAATGTGGAATAACTGGCTACACTACAAGGTCTTGTTAAGAGTTATCAATTTTCCCTGCCCTAAAGACCTGGAAGGCCATAGCTGTGTAGAGCTTGAGTGATTTGCTAAATCCTCTAATGCATTAGGGCTACCTGCCATGCCTTTTCTCCAGTGCTAATGGGATTACATACTGTAGAGTGTCCAGCAGTGGCAAAGCACTCACATGCAAGCCCCAGTAGTGCAGGAAGATACACACAGTTCAGGCTCTCTGCTGGGTGATACAGCATGTAGGTTAAAATATTTAAACAGAAGAAAATATGTGACTTACAATGATTTGAGTCTATATTTCCTTTAATTTACAAGGTCTGCCTCATTTAGTTTTGGTAACTTTGCATGTAGCTCAGGTAAACACAAATTTTTAGTAAACATGTGCCTCCAAATCAGCACACTGATATCAAATCAGAGACTCTCATGTCAGTTTGGTCTTTCCACAAGGTCGTTGAGCATGTACGATAGCAGCAGGACTTGCTGTTAAACTCTTTGCTGTGAGAAGCTCTCAGCAGGAATCTGAGACTTTTCTGATATAATGAGGTGATATTTTGGCTAAAACTATCATCACAGGAAATCCAATGAGACATTCTGAAACTTTACAGGAGAAATAACTACTGGCAGAAACTCTTTCCCCTTATCTTTGTCTTCCCTCACATACAGCAGTAACATTTGTTAACTCATAGCATGTAGCCAGAAGAGCTATTCTTTCAGCCCAGGTCTTGTTATCTGCAACTTCCATGTCTTCTCTTGGTCAACTTTCCTAAACTTTTGCCCAGTGTGTGCTTGTGTGTTTGTGTGTGCATATATATCTGCATGTGTGTGCCAGTTCAAGTGCCTACATTATCTTGTGTAACAGCTGCTCCAGAGCTTTCATCCCTTTATTCTTCCTGAAGTGCTTACTTCAGATTCTACCCAGTAAAGAAATGCTATCTTGGGGCTGTCGGGTCAGCTTGAGCGATGGTGGTACCGTGAACACAATGGAGCATAGCACTGACTTAAAATCACAATTAATAACTTATAGACCTGCCACAAATGTTTCATGGCACATCTTCCTTGCACAAGAAGCTCAGAATGGTGAGCTTAGAAACAGGAATACTCAAGCCCTTAAGTATTTGTCTTACACATCACATAGAGGTCATGTTTTAATGTCTTCTGATAAGCAGAGGACATTTCGCTGTCATCTTGAGGTCTGAGTTCAATTTGATATGACAGCGTGAATTGAATGGGGCCGATACATTATGCATGTTGGTAGGTCAGCATAAAAATAACACATCTTTCTTGACAAAACATGACAGTCACAGAATGTGAAACCATTTTGGGATACCTGTTGTACAGCACACTTTGAAATCATGTTAAGATGGACACTAAACACTTAACACCTTATAGGGCCTGCATAAAGAGAGAGTAAAAGAGAACAGCACCCCCATGCCAACGACCCTGAATGAGAAGTGCTCTTATGAAAATATATTTCATGCAAGCTTCGTTTATTTTTTAGCCCCTTTTACATTGTCTGTCTAGGGTAGAATCTTTTTATTCTGCCAGGGCATTCTGAGTAAAATTACAAAGATGGAAGAGGAGTGCACCGTTGTTTTGCCTCTGAGCCTGCAGCGAAGGTAGTAACAGAGCTGCATCGACATCCGTTTAAAAAGACTGAGCCCAACAAGCCAGCAGGAGAGGATAGGGCTGTGATGTTTAGTCATTATGAGATGATGCTACCTAACACTGCAGTTACCTGCTAACGCAGGAAGAGTAACCAAATTTATCAACAAATTGGGAAGAGAGCTTCTTACCCTCTATCCAAAGGGCAGGATTAACAACCACATAACAGAGACATTAAATCATTGTTATTGCCATGTTAAGCCATTGACATTGTTCAGAAATGTATGTCTGAAGCCTAAGTAAAAATGTCATATTAGATACAAGTGCTGTTTTGTGACAAGTCATGCCTGTCATGCTCTCTGAAATCATACATTAGGAGACAATATGCTGACGTTATTTGGTTCAGTGTATAAAACCAGCAAGGTGTAGAGCAAGGTCTTCTCTGTGGTGCATGATCTCTGTGTAAACAGGACTTATGTGTCACTCTGTTTACCAGGGAACCATTTGATCAGCGACACCCCCCACAGATAGATAAAGTGAAGCATGAAGGCCAAATCCTGCCCAACATTGATTTGAGCAAACAATCCCCCCTGTGCTATTCTTACGTCATCACAGTTTCAGTTCACTACAGCATGAGCTACAGTTTGTGACAGCAGCAATGTCACACGATGAACGCTGCAACACTACCAAGTGCAGAATACATTTTACATGACCCCAGAAATAGTAATGAATTTCATACATTCAAAAAGTGACTCAACAAATGAAAAATAAAATGAAATTAAAATTAACATTAACATTAAAATTTGGTAACTGTGCCACCATTAAAAACTAGTCAAACACTCTTCAAGTAATTAGTTGCAAGTATATTTTTATGCAGATGTGAAGTAATTCTCTCCTATCATTTTGCTTTTGTCTTCTATTTTTGTATCATCTATTTTGTTCTGTTTAAAGGCAAAATGTGCTTCGTTTTTCACAAATTGCATTAGGATAATCTTTTCTGAAAATCACAGATTAGAGTTAAATAATTTAACACCATTCTATGAATGTGATTCTTGCTTAATCTTGCTTTATCTCTACATCTCTTTTCAGTTTTTTGCAGTTCTGCTGTTACTTATCTTCTCTCTTTGTTTTTGCCCTTCATCTCTCTGTAATCTCCTATTACCCCCTCCTCTTTGCCCATTCCCTCTCTGCCACCCTCCTTCCCTGCTTCTTTCTCCCTCCCTCCCTCTTTTTCTTTCCCAGGCGAGTGATGCACACTGTAAGAGGTGTGTGAGCGAGAGCCATCGGTGTGTGTGTGTGTGTGTGTGCTCGCGTATGTGTCTGGAGAGAGAGAGAGAGACATAGACCGAGCCCCTAACACGGAGCATGCCTCTGCGTCCGGCAGCCGGCAAACATGAGCCACCCAGCCCTCCACGGCAGGACCAGCAGCAGCACACACACACACACTCACACACACTTACACACTCTTACACACACGCAGCGAACGGCAGCCAGGGGGCCAGCACTGACAGCGGCAGCTCCCGGGAAGAGGACAGCGGCGTTCCCTTTCCTATCGGTGTCCCAGCTTTCCGTCCCGGTGCAGAGCGGAGCCACAGTGCCAGAGCACCCATGGAGGAGCCGACAGGCAACACCGTGGTCATCCGCATTGGAATTCCGGACCTACAACAGACGGTAAGAGCTCGTTCAGTAACCACTGCTGGAGAAAGGATAAAAGAGAGGGAAGCTGCCTCTCCCCCTTCCTCTCTTACAGGCTGCTTTCTACCTCACTACTTTCTGCTCCATGGATTTCTCTCCATTTCATTTAAACATCTTCAGTTTTATCCTTTTTCTCTTCCTTTGCCATCCTGTCTTCATTACATACCTCTCTTTAGCCTCTCTCTCTTTTTTTGGTATGCACACTCAGTGACTGTATTTACTTGCTGGCTTCTTGGGGTTCCGCTCCCCACCGCCCATTCCACTGATGTCTCGCTAATAAATCTACCTCTTCATTAACTGGGCTTCAGCTGACTTTGACAACTGGCCACTTAGGGTGAGAGAGGGAGAGAGAGAGGGAGTGGAGAGCGAGGGAAAAGGCATCAGGGATTAAGACGACTTTGAGAGGCACTGTAAATCCACAGAAAGACACTGAGTAGAGAATAAGATAGTTATACCTGAACTATGAAACTTTACCTAAACCTCTGTCTCCCTTTCTCTGTGTTTCCAGACAGGATAAGAAATCCAGTCCTATACTCCTCTTAATGAAATCCCTTGGCAAGATTTTCTCTGAGGATGTAGCCTGTGATTGTGTAGTATTGCAGCCTCTGACAAAATGCAGAACCGTTAGACTGTGACATTGATCCTTTCCTTCCTTTCTTCACAAAATCAAAATGGCCAGATATGGTTTCTGTTGTCTGTTTGTCTGATTTGTCCGTTATTTGCTGCTGAAGGTGGTATGAAACAGGGCAAATGTTCAGTTACTTTTAATGCCCATTTCAT
The DNA here is from genome assembly GCA_029814665.1 of Acanthurus lineatus. NCBI lineage: Eukaryota > Metazoa > Chordata > Actinopteri > Acanthuriformes > Acanthuridae > Acanthurus > Acanthurus lineatus. The sequence continues at coordinate 11,669,893 of JAPZDV010000023.1, forward strand.
TCAATTTTTAAGCTCTGCTATTGTAATTCATATGTATTCAGCAACAGCTATCCTTTCGTGCCTGGAATTTCGCATGAATGCAGAAAAGAGGAAAGAACATTTACCCTTCATTGGTTGTGGAAATGCAATGAACTGTTACCAATTCAACAGATCTCTAACCCAATTTATAACCTCTCGCTATCCCTTACTGTCAGTAGAGCACAGAAGATCAGGCAATTAAAGGTATATCATCTGGTATTTTTAATTAACAGATCATTAAGCTTCTTAATGCTAGGGTTCCCCACAGGATTATAAAAGACTGGTTGGAGGACCTTGGACCCTCCAAGGGGTTCAGGGACATCTCTTCACTAGAAGAAAAGTTTATAAATTTCAAAGTTAAATGTCAATTTGTTGCAATTTGAAAGCAAAATTAAAATAAAGATTTTTGTGCTCTTGACACTACCGCTTACAATGTTCAATGATGAGCAATTTGCTCTGTGGATGCTAAACATATACTTACATCGTCAAAGCCCCAAATAAAGTTCCTGTTACATGATTAGCTAACTCAAGCTAGCTAGATAAATATCACATTACGACATATTTTAACATTTTATATCCTTTGTCATGACAAAACACAAGAGGACAATCTTTATGGTAAGTATGAGAAATGGAAAGTGATGTTTTATTATTAAGCTGTTATGGGACGATTCAGACCAGGGCCAACTACACAGTCTTGGTAACTTATAGGAATTACTGGTACTTCTGTCACTATGCAGATTCTGCTTATCCAGCCAGTCACTGTATGCTCAGGTGCTCATTTGGCTTTCTGTGGGTGTCTTAGTTGGAGTGTCCTTTTGATTCTTGCTTCAGACATTGATGGCTGAGGAAAGGGGGCTGCTTTTGTGTTTGTTGTTGTTGTTGTTGATCACCTCATTGTTGTTGGCTACTTGGTGGAAATGACCCATTGTATCTTAGCAAGCCTTGGACACTTCATGCTAAGAATAAAAAGAGGAAATAAAGGAGAGCAGTTGAAAAGAAAGCAGAGTATTCCCCAAAGGTGCAGCAGAATTGCTGCCTGTGAACAAAAACAGTTTTGCAGTCACACATCAACACACATCTAAACACACATACACACCATTTTTACATACACAAAGTTGTATTGTATGCATGCACACCCAAGCACACCTGTACCTGCTTGTACTTGAATGCAAAGTCACACAGAAACATGCACAAATACTTATAAATCCTTGTCCTGTTGCCAAAGGACTTATCTGAATGTGCTTATGTAATGTTAAGATGCTCAACAGATCATTTGTTTCACTTTCAAGGAGTCACATTCAGTCCAATATAAGGACAAACAGGGGAGAACTTATACATTGTGAGGTAGTGACAGACAGAAAGACAAACTAAGAAAGAGTCTCAAAGTCTGACAGACAAACATAGAGGCAGATGACAGATGGCCAGAATTTGACAGTTTGGATCTTTTATGGAGCAGTCAAAAGTGACTTGTGTGTACTCTGAGTGAGCAAGGGATTACACTAGAATAGGCTGCCTGAAGTAGGATTATACACCTCCTGCTGTGTTTCAAGCCTGGATCAGGAGAATGAAGCACCATGTGAAGATAACACCAGGCAACACTTTTCTTTTCTGTAGAAGGGAAGGGAGGTGTGAGGCCTCACGCGAGAAGAACAAGACCTCAAGTTGAAAATTGCTTAATCCTCACACCTTCTTCTCCAGTGCTTGGCTTTTATGTGTTGTTGCGAATACTTTGCTAGGTGCTCAGTATAAGATGTTGGTATTGTATATTTTTATTTATGATTATATTCCAGAGTTTGTGTTAGGGCTGGACATAACAGAAATAAATGTGATTGTGATATTTTTTTCTGTATTAATCATTTCTGATATTTCACACTAAAAAGTTTAATAAAATGCCACTTTAAAGAGTATCCTGAATATGCCTTAAACAAACTGTAGAAGATAGTGAGTTCATCAACTTAACTTTGGAGTAAGGTTAACATAAAACTAAAAAAATGTTATCTAAACATTTAACTTTGTGAACATGTCTTATCTACTGTGACAAAGAATATGTTAGTTTGCCTTAGAGCTTATTAAAATGACAGTAGAGTTGTTGAAATGGTATTATTCCAAGTGACGTAAAGTTCTGTTGAATATCTGTCCTTGGTTGGCTCCAACCAACAGTTAATATGCGCTTTTTTAGTTTAAATTAATTTTTACTTTGTCTGCACTTCTATATAATTGATGCTGTGTTACCTTTGCTGTCAACAATTTCCTTGACTTTAGAGGACAGCATGAGTTCACTTTCAGCTCTTTACAAGGTTAACAAACTTATCATGACTATACAACACACTTGGTGTGGATCAAGTTGTTGAAGTAGGTTACCTTGGGCAGGGTGGCTGAAGTTTTTGGTGTTCTGCTTGTTCAACAGGTGTCTGACAAATTGATTATTATATCTCCCTTTTGTAACACTTACAAAAAAGGAGCATTGTCCTCATTGACTCAAGTAAAGCATATTCTAAATCTGTTTCGTTCCTTCCATTGTGGGCTCTGCAGTGAAGTTACACTGCTGTCTCTATATGAGGAGCTCAGCCTGGTGGCCCGCCCCCTTGTTAAGGGGCATAAACACAGACATGACAGAACGAAGAAGCAGGAAGGCAAAAGCCGGTTTGTGCCCCTCAGTTCCTCTCATTATTTTCCCTCATTCCAGAGGACATTCACACTGGTAGCAAAAATAGTATTTTGCAGTAGGATATGGGTGTGTACTTTGATCTGCAATCCTGATGACTGATTTCGTGCTTGTGTCTGCTGTGGGATAGGCTGTTAAAATGCCCCATATTGTGTGAAAATGTCTAGAGCTTATCACTGATATTGATCTGTATTTCATTGCGATCATCTATTGATATGGTTTTGTCTATCAGGCCTAATATGAACTGATGCCGATGATATTTTCAGTACATCAGTCTAAAGGAGATCTTCAAGATGTTTTTATGTTTATGTTTAATGTGTTTTCAGCATGTTGTGTTTGCTGTGTAGTGTTTTTAGTGTTAAGCGGAAAGAAAAGTGGTGGTGGAAATGTCAAGTGCTGCTAAGAGGGACTTGGTATTCAGAAAGTTTTTACTTAGGTCTTTTTTGTCAATTCCACCTTTTCAAGAAGAGCTGTGAGGAGGCATACTAAAATATATAACTTTGGGGAAATGGATTTGTAATTTAACTTGTGATTTAGACTAAGCCAAATCTGTTATTATATAAAAGTGTTCCTTAGTCCTTGATACAACTTGATCTAAGTCCTGTGTCTTGGCTGTAGGAGACAGTAAAGTTACATTAGCAATCGATACGACCATTTGTTCAGTCAGAGTGTTGGTCAAATTATTTGCAAAGATTGTGCTTTTTCAGACCATGAGTATCATTTGTCATTCATATATCCAACTCCTCCAAAACTCTATTTCAGTGATTCAAGTGAAAAAGAGACAGCTTCCCAATACTGCTAATGGGTATCATTCATCTCTCTACAGAGGAGAAAAAGGAACTGATGTAAACAGTCAGCACCACTACTCTTTACCTGCATTCACCAAAAGTCCTCATTTTTGTTCTCTTGTTGCCTCATTTATGCATCTTAGTGACTGAAAAAGCCCCTCTTTTTTCCAAATCAGGCCAGTTTGTGTCATTTAGTCTGGGTACCCTACCATCATTTTGCAAAGTATGTTTACTGTTTAGAGATCTGTTTATCTGGTTGTGAAAGTCCAAGGTCCCAGCTCCATCATGCTCAGCTCTGGTTTTAATTGTCTCGTATAGAGCAAGAAAAGGAGTGATGGGCTTGGAGAGATGCCCCTTACTAGGTGCATATTTTGCTGGATGCATTTCTTGCATATTTAATTGTTCCTAGATTGTCCTGCTTGCATCTTACACCTTATACCCTATACTATGTGGTAGCCCTTTTCAGCTGCATGTTTGCTGTATTTATAACTATGGCCTTGTCTAGAGTGGCCAAACCTTGCTCCCGTTGACCAGATGTTGAATGTCTGTTCTGGTGCTTCTATGACTTGTGTGCTGGTGCTCTTTTAGTCTAGATTTTCTCAGCCAATGGTAAGATGTTTTTGATTATCTGCCCTCTTTCCTCTCTGCCTATATTCCCTTGTAGGGGATTAGCTTTCCAAGGTACATCCTGTAAACATTCCCCCTATCTGCTGCTGTTTTGAGATAGTCTCTGAGCAGTTTATTTTCAGGAGCCATTTTACTGATTTACTTGTGGATGACACTGGCCTTGATGCTGCTAAGCTTGGGCCTCTTCGGCATGCAGTCTTTGGATGCCGGAATACAGATAGAATTCTCAATGTATTGTGACAAGTTTCGAGTATAAAGGTCAAATGTTACTGATATTTTAATTGCACTTATGCAATAAAAACCAAACATGTCTTACAGAGTGACAGTGCAGGAGAGCCTACCAGCCAGAGATTAAATCAGATAGACCAATTGAAATTAAAAAATAAACCAAACTTTATTTGATAATCATTTAATTGCATAATATAAAGAGAATATTTCATAGAATTACCAAGGTTGCTACAGTAACAATGGGCCAGGTGCAAAGCTTCAAGTTTTGCAGGTTATCCTCCCCACACCACAAACCTAGACCCTTTCTAATTTGGACAGAGAGAATAATTAAGTAGTGCTAAAACTTTGCATTATGTTTAGTTTGGATGACTGCTGTGTGATGTGTTGTAGCAAGAGACTTGTGGTCTGCTAAAATTATGTCAATCCCTGATATCTTAGTCCTGATGTCATGAACTTCCAAGCTCTTCCTCAACCTACTTACCAAGTGAGTTTTTGATGGAAGGTGGGGCTTTTGTCATGAATCTTGTTGTTCCACTCAGCTGAGAGTTGAGTACATCCTCTTACTCACCTGTAAAACTTCTGGGATCGCTTGTGGATTCAGGTTCTTATAGTTGTCCTGTTTCCAGTACATGCCATGTAGCCTTCTTGTATTTTAATTCCCTTAGTCCTATTTATCCTGTCTTACTTAACTACCATCTGCCCACATTCACAGTCTGAATATCATTCTGATGTCATTGTTGTAGTTCCAGGTAAAGTGATACTGTTGTTTTGCCATAGCCTGCTGGAGTGGGAGCTTGTTGTCGGTAACTAGTTTGTCTGTGCTACTGGTAGAGCTGACCCTGTTTGTTCCACAGATTGATTGGTGGGTTAAGATGCACGTACACTACCATGATTTCAGTTGCTAAGGAAAAACAATAAATAAATAAACTGTTAAATGAGAATGTTTTTTTTACCCATAAAACCAGAAAACTTTAAACATTGTGTCTCAGATTCTTTTATTCTTGAGCCTTTATGACAAAATTGTAAAACAATATACAAAAGTATATGTCATGGAAATGTACTAACGAGTTTGAAGCTTTAAAACTTCATTGATAACACTAACACTTGAATTCTGAATTAGCATAGGCACCCAAAATCATGAAATCATACTGGATTCTGCCCTGATCTGGAGCTGTTTACTGGCAAGGGGAGGCTCAGAGTGGGATTACAAAGCAGATTTGTCCTCTCTTCAAATTGAAAAGATTAGTCTTTGTCTTGTAAAGGGAGTTGCGACATTATAATAATAATAACCACAGACATGAAAAACTTCATCTGAAAACTTCCACTGACTGTTGAAAAATGCTATGTAGTATTTAGTGTATTCTGTATCATCAATAGCCAATGAAGTGTAAATGTCCGAATTTGAAAAAAAATGTGCATTGAGTATTTGACAAATCTGAATTATTTATTTGCAGGTATGTTCATAATGGCTTAAAACAACTATTGATAACTTGGTAGAAAGATTATGGAAAAATCTTTACCATCAGAAATAATACATACACAATTCCATGGTGTACTGTATTTGGTCATGAAAGACAGGTCTGAAATAGAGACAGTTAAAAAACACGTGTGAATAAGAGAGATCTTTAATTGGATTTGGGCAGTAGTCCAAACTGTACTTAGCGGATCAAGGAAGGTATAAAACTCCTCTATTGTCTTTTATTACATAGCTTAAAACCATGCATTTAAGCAGATACGATATTTCCATAGCACCACCGCCCAACAAATTTAGCACCATCAGTGCCATTAGACCTTTCAAAAACTAATCTCAGGTCTCCTGTCATTCAATTCTCTTTAGTTCTTCACATACTAGTTGTTGAAGATCTGTGTTATGCTGGTTACTGGTTCCTGCTCTGGGAGAATGTAGTGGTCTGCTCTCAGATCTGGTACCCACCGAGCATCTGTGGTGTGTGATAATTGTTTCTCTCTCTTCCACTAGACTTTAGTTTCAGCTCTTGGTTGGTCTCCTCTTGCTATATTTGTACACTGCAGCTGGTAATGCACCACATTTTGTTTTTTTGGGGGGGATCAGAGCATTTATCTTTTTGGCCTTTGCTTCTTTGGTGTGTTTCCTTAGTCTGGCTGCCAGCATTGTAAGCCTTTGTTTAGCAGTCTCCAGGGCCTCAGTTATGGACATGCCTCTGTATTTCTTTGGTAGCCAAGACCTGTTCTTGATTGTTATGCCTCTAGCTTTCCAAAAATGGACACTGGATATTTATGCCTTCCTGGTCTTGTGGCAAACAAGCAGATTATGTGTATGGGGTAAAGTGGTAGTGCTAATTGTGACTTCTTCTCATTACCCATTGTTTTCAGTTACAGTAATGTTGAGTGTCATTAGGATGAATACTGTAAAGGAATGTCTTAAACCCCCTAGGCCTTTTCACCTCTTTGTTTGCCACTATACTTCTTTGCACTTAAGTAGAGCAAAGTTGATGGCTGTGTCACACAGTCCCTTTGTAATAATCAATGTTGTGTCTTACAGTTATTTGTGCAGACTCTACCCATCTGCCCTTGCCATAGTAACCAAGGCTGAAGGTATGAATGCTTTTGTTCTGTCACCCAGTAAGATCCTGAAAGTGTACAGCTTGACCTTATTTGGATACGTAGTTTAGGACTGATGACATGTGAGAACACAAAGACTTAAAAACATCATACACACAGGATAAGCTCAGATTGGTGGTGGCAATACCCAAGATTGCTTGTGGATGTTGCTAGTACTGATCTCCTCAATATTGGGTTGTGCAATACTCTAAATGCCTCTGCGTAAGACATCCACTGTCTCCTGACCTCCTCATTTCATCCAGCTCATCTTTGATCAGATTTTTCCTTCACAAATACAACGGTCTATCCTTAGTACATCTCATAGGCTTTCTGTTGTAATGGCATTTCAACAGATTGTAGTTTTTTTCTTCTGTTGTCTATGAATCTTTTTTTCCTTTATTAACTTCATATATCAAAATACCCTCAGTTTAAGTGCATTATATACCTGTCTTTTTGTCGCTTTCTGTCTGCTTCCTCTCTGCTTTTGCCCCCCTTTACACTGTCTTTCGTCCACACTTCATGAGTTTCTCTCTGCATCTGACTTGAATCTTACACGCAACAGTGGTTTGACAGTCCCTCCAAATGCACTCATGCTCTCTCTCACAGATTGACATATGCAATGTTTTATCAGTGATTGGTGGGCATCTGGACAGCCTCCCTTGTCCTTGTGCTGCTATTTTTAGATTCATTCACAGGGGCACCAGCGGCACAAAACGTGGCTAGCATATTCCTACCTCTGTTAGCCCGCAACACCCATAAAGAGAGAGAGCTGGAGAGCAATTTGACCAAACACTCCTCCCTCACTCTCCCTCCATCTGTCCATCAGGTTCTGCCATAAGAGAGATACAGCAGAGAGCGGGACTAGGATGGAAACAAGAGTAGTGTAATTTTCTGGCATATCTGTGAGCATCGTAAGCGAAGCAGGAGTGTGTTTTTAGATCAGCTATGCCAAACTATCACAGTTCTTAGAGGAAACACAAATGTTTCAGCCAGTATGATCCAATACAGACCAAGTTGACGCGGTATTACATTTTCCCTATACAACATTTTCCCCATTTTCCAACATTTTCAAATCCGACATCACATATGCTGGTAAAGCATTTCTTTCCCTGGTGGCAACCAGTTTTACATGCGAAGAAAAAGGTGATTGTTATGTAACAGGAAAAAAATTGTCGTTTTTGAAACAGTTCATACTAATACATTAAATCATAAAACAATTAATCTTCACTAAAGAACAGCTAATTCTCTACCCTTTAATTGGATTATTGATCCACTTTTCTTTTGGGTGAACTGTATTATAAAGCCTACCTTTTTTTCTTCCCCTTTCCTTTTCTTCTTTGTTGTTTTTCTGTCTTTGTTTTTCTCCATCTGTTTCTCTGAGTGTCTAGTCCAAAAGAATCATGGGAATAGATTGAGACATTAATATTAGCCTAATCAGACTGAGCTTTTGTCACAGATGTGGGCTGGATATTCTCTCTGTTTGTTCAAGGGAACACCGCTCTCTATGTAATATTATCTCTGTAACAAGAAATAAGAGGACACTAGATTTTAATATGTCATTTCTTTATAATCACTTGGACTGGTGTGGCTTCCACTGAGAGATGAAATCATCTGATTGAGTAATATTTTATGAGACTAAAACAATCTGACCATACATATATTAGGCTGAAATGTATGTACAACAGCAAGCTCTGGAAAAGCCTTTGAACATGATCCTTGCAGTCACTATAGCAGTGCTATACACCATACCTTGCTGCCAATAGAAAAAACACGCCATGGGAATTTTTTGCACCTCCAGTAAGCTGCACTACCGTAGTGCTCTACTGTAATGCCCTAAACAATATGGGGGCTCAGTCTCCGCTTAATTGCTTCTTGTTGATGTTGCAACCCTACAGCAAGCTTTGCAAAGAGCATAAGAGCAGATCCACATTTGTAATATTCAACATGTTCACGTTCAGACTCAGGAGGAAGGTTCATCTCTCTCAGGATAAGTCTGCATGTTGTTTTGGCACAGTGCTACAGTTTTCCAGAGATGATGTGCATAATGTTTTCATCCCCACTGGAGTTGCCTGTTCCTCCCTCTTAACTTGATTTGGTCTCGTGGATACACATTGTGCAATCAGAGGTTGTAATTAGTCACGTGTTATGGAAAAGCTTGATAAGCCATACTGGATCATTCAGGGAAAATGTAAAAGATATATTTGTGTCACTTAATTTAAAGACTTTTTAATTATGAAAAAAATGATATTGTTTATTCTTAATACCCATAATTATGAGTGTATTCTATAATGTCATAAATGCTTGATTTAAGCTTTTTTTGTTAACTTCATGCATTAAACAATAAGGGGGCTGAGGAGTTGACTTTAGCACAAGTGAGAGTAAATGTACACTTTATTTCTCTGCAGATCTCTTTTTGTGTGTATGTGTGTGGATATCTGTGTCTTCACATTTGTGTTGTTGTGTCTTTGTGAGTTTTCATGTCTCCTTGGTGACTGACATTAACTGTAGATCTTGTTGGCATATTCAGTCTCCCCTGTCACAGTAATGGAGAAGGGGACTTGAATCGATATTTGCTGCGTGGGCTACTATGTGTCTATGCCTGTTTATGCATGCGTATACAGTGTCAGAGTTAGGAAGATAAGGAGTGGACGGCTTCATTTCTGACAGACATTAAGGATAAATAAACAAGCTATGTTAATGTTTGTTTGTGACTGGATGCACACATTAATACAGTGCTTCTCAAATAGTGGGGGCGCGGTGAAATGCCGGGGGGGTGCGTGTGAACCCGGGAACATGCACGGTGAAACTACCATTTGGTTTTTCATTGCCATACCAGAATAAAGTGTAATCGCACATCCACTACAGTAGGTGGCAGTGGCGCTTTCACGCTGCTTTGTCTTGGGTGATCACTGTTTAGCACGACATTCCCTGCTGTTGCTGCACTGAAGACAAAGTACAGATCCTAGCTAAACATTGAGCAGGAGCTGAGAGTTGCAGTATCATGCTTCAAACCCCGCTTTGAAAAGCTGTGCAGTGAAAAACATGCTCATTGTAGCCATTGATCCTGATGTCATCATTTTGATTAAAAAAACAGCACAATTTGTTTTATTCGTTTTTGTTTTGTAGGTTAAAGTGTTTTATATGTTATGCTGATCAATGTTATTTATTATTATTTATTAATTTTATTCAAGTTGATTTTTCAGAATCAAATTGCTCAATTAGTTGGTTGAAAAATGTTTATAGTTTACATAAGAATTTGATTTTGTTGAATTTAAGGCGAGTTGATGCACTTTAAATCTTTTCTGGTTCAGACTAAAAAACAAGGTTAATAAAGTTATTCTTTGTTGTAAGTGGATCTATACCTTTTCTTTTTTCTTTTTTTTGGTTTTCTTTAATGTTAATAAGGATACAATGTTACGCAGAGGTGTACTTGTAACAATTTTATAGACAAATTATACTATTTATAGTTGTGGCGGAGGGTGGGGGGCGCAAAATATTTTCTTCTTCCTGGGGGGGCTTAACAGAAAACAATTTAGAAGCACTGCATTAATAGATGGGAGTATGTACATTACATATGTCACATGCATCTGTATTGTAGCTGTTGTAGGCTTTTCTTCTGACTCCAACTGACACCTAGAGTAGTCACTCTTGAAGTAAATCTTTTAGAGCAGCAGAAGAGCAGCTTGTCACTCACTGTCTCACCTCTAATTCCAGTTGAATCCAGTCTGGTTGTGTCTTCTTGTGTCATGTTGTTCGCTGTTCGTGTATTGTTGTAAAGATTTTTGTGTGTGTGTGTGTGTGTGTGCATGTGTATGTTCATGTGCACATGTTTAGCAATTATAGATGAGATTGGATATCCATACAGCTCCTGTGACCACTGTGATTAACAGCTCAGCAATCAGACCTGTGTGGATCATGTGCACAAGTGTCATGACTTTGTCCCTACACACGTGACTATTGTAACTTCACAGCTGGAGTTTACGTGTGACACAGTGAGATGAATTGAAATGTTAACTCAATGGTACCCACAGGTAACAGCATAACACAGGCCAAATTCATTCTTTCTTGGATGTCATGGAAGGAGAAATAAAAGTTGTCCTGGGGTCTGTGACATTACTGGCTCTTGGCACAACCTCCATTTTGGAACTATTTTTTAACCATTAGCGGGCATTCATTGGGAGATTATTGATTTATACAGGGGTCCTGGAAGGAAGCTCCAGGGCTTGGGTTACATCCAAAACCTGAACACTCTACCATGTTTTACTCTTAAATTTGCAGATAGTTATTCTTGCTTTGCAGGTGAAGATTTCAAATTTTAGCTTTTGGGGACAACTCTCTTTCAATAGAGGAATGTAAAAACACTATCAGTCAGAATGGTAAGGGTCAGACATTTTAGTGGACATAAACACAAGAAAAACCCATTGATGTATACAGGATAGAGTAGAATTATTCTTGGTATTTGCTCTAGAACCAAATATTTAGTAAGTTATTGGGAGTCATTCAGTAAAAATTCAAAAAGGTTTATAATGTGCATCAGTAATGCATTTTTAATGTGCAACGTTCAGTCCTGGTAGTCAGAACTGATAGAGAATAAATTCCATAATGTGAAGACAACTTAGTTCAGATCTAGATTATACATTACATCAATAACTGATTCAGTTATCCAGTCTAGGCTAGAAACATAGATACTACTCCACTATGTCATCAAATTCCTCTTCTAATTTTAAGAGTGGGGAGAGCAATCTTTTCCCTCAACAAAAAGTAATATCTGCCTGGTATTGTTTCACAATACCTTTGTTTATGACTGTGTTTTAAAAGAGGGAGGCTGTGTGATGTGCAGTTAGTGTCAAAAACAGAGACAAAGTGAATAGAACATAGCATTCAATATGGTATGTATTACAAATGATAATTATAGTTACAATATAATTATACATTGCTCCTAATGTTTGACCTCACACTGGATGATTGCAATCTTTCCCTTATGACATTGAGTCCATATAGTTTTTTTTTGCCCTTTTCAAAGAAAAACAAATAGTAGTAAATTATTTTAAGTAAGAGAGAGACTTTTAAGATCAAATTCTGGTGGGAAAGATTTACAAAGAGAACCAAGACAGCATCTGATAGTTAAAAAAACAACAGTGCCAAAGCAGAACATCACCACAGTATGCACCTGAAATGTGGAGAAGGCAGGTCAACAGTGGCAAGTAAAGAAAAGAAGCACACGTTCAATGACAGCACAAAGGAATTTTGTCAGGTTATGTGTCAGTACCAGGATATACCAGAATGCTGGTTAGAATCCTCATTTTTAATTCCATTAAAATAGAGCACATTATACCTGTATCTAAGTCACTGCACTGTCTTCCTGCATGTAGGAGGATACATTTTAAAGTCCTTTTACTTGTCCATAAAGCAGTAAATGATCTCGGGCCTAATTCATCTCTAATTTACTTGTACATTACAAAGCATTCAAACCCTTCAGGATGGGATTCCCAGAATCAAAGTAAGAGGGGGGGCAGCTGTCAGTTTCTATGCTTTCCATCTGTGGAACAAGCTCCACTTATACCTGAGGTGTGCTAAAACTTTAACCTGTTTGAATCCACCAGATTACTGGTGAACTGCCTCGGCAATTTAAAAGCAACTAAGCACATCTTATTAAGAATTAACTCCTTTAACTTCTGTCCTTTTTTGGACATGCTATGCATCATTCAATTTGTTTGTTATCCCCTAACAAATCCACAAGATGATGCATGCAATCTGGCCTTATGGGTTTCTATTATAGTCTTTGTCCTATGGGTGTTCCAAATAATTCAAAACATTTACATTTACTGTGGCTTTCCAATGGGTTAAATACACAACTTCTCTTCAACTGGTAGCTATTTTGGGTCTGTACTTGCTTTTGTTTTTATTGTCTGTAACATGCATTATAATGTTTTCTTAATGTCTTATTTTTAATGCATTTCAATGCCCTTGTAAAGCACTTTGAATTGCCTTGTGAATACCGCAATATAAATAAATTTCCCTTGCCTTGCCTTCAACAAGTAATGAATTTTACTTTTGTAAATGAATTCAATAAAATTAAATGTGCATTATTGCTAAAATTGACAGATATAGGCCTAGTAAGAGCCAGGTCTTCATGTTCAGAACTGTTGAAGGAATTTACATGCTCAAAAAGCTTTAAGCAACAGACCCTATTGGCCAGTAGGAAAATTTCTGCGTTTCCTTGGCAACCAGTAACGGTGCACTGCTCCTTAGCGCACCCTGAAAGTAACTGGCCGATGATATGCAAATTTAAGGAAACTTCAGTTTTAAAAGGAAAGACTGAGGGGCAGAAGATCCTGTCCTGGAACACAAAAACATGCCCTTCTTCAAAATCTGGTGTAAACGCATGTTGTAGGTTCACTTTATGTTTACTGATTACAGACATCACGCTCTTGTCTGCTCTGGTTGTTAAGATGCAGGATAGTCTTCTCTGTCGTGCTGCTGTGGTCCTGCACGAGGGGATGCAGAGAAATACAGTGTACATTTAAGATGCAGTGTGAGTAAGAGAGGCAGAGGCAGAATTGGTATAGAGAAACTGGCAGAGTAGACTGCTAAACACTGTCTGCGTAGCAATGCCTGTTTCTGCTGGTCAGTACCGTAAATTTTATGGTATGCATGTTGTGCAGTGTGTATTATGTGTGCATTTTGGTAAATCTCAATTGTCTGTCACTTTTTTTTTTTACCTTACCACTTTTAAGTTTCTTTCATTAAAAGTGGAGTAAGAACTGCACCAAATTCCCATGTAGAAATGTAACAGTACCTGACATTGACAGGGGCTGAGGAATAAGAGTTCAAGAAACTTTTTTGAGCATCTGATACCCTTAAAGAAGAGGTTGCCAAATGCTGAATGTGAAGTGGCTGCCACTGGCCACTAACCCACAAACACAGCATGCTGGGTCTTTACAAATTCAGGTCCAGGGTTCTCTGCAGATGAAAGCAAAAGTTCCTCTGACTTTTAGCATTTAAAGCTGCTAAATTTAAAGTTATTAGAACTACATAGCTAGGACTGCTCCAACCCTGCCTGGCCCACACTTCATTTACATACACACTAGCCCTTTTTGTTGATTAAGCAATTAAACTTGGAATACTTACTCATGAAAACTACAACTTGCACTTACTATACGGATATCACTGTGCAGTGCTCTCTATGTGCACAACAAGAACAGTCTATGATGTATTTGATCTCACATCATATTCAGTAAGCCTGGCTTTTAAATATCTTAAAACCTCTGATGACGAGACTACAAAATAGTAGCAAGGTTTATGGCTATCATTGATGGACTTTTTTGTGGTAATACAACAGTCATGGCTGCCTTTGTAGATGCTTTTTTTAAAAAAAATATTGGTAAATGTGCACCATCCTGTATAATAAAATAGGCACTAATACCCTTTTCTATTGTTGAGATTCATGTATACTGTTGCCATGGTGCTCAGTGGATTACCTACACGCCTCTTCTTTCCAACCTACCTTCCTTGACAACATGCCAATTCACCACAAATTAAACTCAACTATTCGTATCAAATGGACAGCATGAATCACGCTCCATTGTCCATAATTAGGGAAAATCTCACCTCAGCATTTTCTGTGTGAATAGTGTGTAGTCCACAGTGTCTTTCAAGGTGTCTGAATCTTGATAGTAGCCCATTAATCTGAGTTAATTGAATCAATGCTGTTTCCCCCTTGTCTCAAGGGTGTAGGATGGTAATGGTTCAGATGTAAACCCTTGGGTGGTGTGTTCATTTTATGCTATGGGATTTGGAGATTGACTAGAAACTCCACTGTGTATAGATCCAAAGTTAATTTCCTATAACCAGTAAGGCTTAAGTTTAGAGAGAGAGAGAGGCTTGTTCATGATATTTAATTAATTATACCCCATATTACACAGATTAGGTCTTAACTGTTAGAGGTGAGCTCAGCTGTAGTATGTGATTAGCAAAAAAGATCAGGCTGACTTAATCAAATGATTGTTAATGCTGACTGTGAGTGACACAATGGAGACATGCTGTGTTCATATTAGTTTGTCTGGTAGGCGCATGTGTCATCATGACCTGATCAATTGTAACAGCGTGTCATTTCTGACTTGCAGAATGAACAGAAGATGAAAAATATGGCTGTTGGTAACTTAGTTTACTGATGCAACAAGGAAATTCACTAGGATATTTAAGTGTTATTGATTGGCTTGTTTAAAAATGCTGAATTAAAAAGCCCAAATTCATTATTTTGGATTCATTTTGAATTTATTTTTAAAGTCACCACTGCTGCGTGTAAAATTTTGCATGGGAACAACCAGACCTAAAAAAATCACAAAAACAAGAAATGAAAGGTCGACACAAGTGGCATGTTAGCTACATAGAAACCTCTGACACTGTGTTGAAAAAGTAGCTTTTGCTTTTTTATCACTTGAAAAAATATTTTGCAAAGTTATCTTGCCTAGTTCTTGAGCATATAGCTATCAAGGCTTAACAAGGAGGGAAGGACTTGCTTAAGTTACTGGTGCACAAAGAATTCACTTAGTAAGACAGTGACAGTTTTCCCACTTGTGGTAACAAATTTCATCAGCATAACCTCCAAGTTAACAACGTTCTTCTTTCACTAACAAACAAATAGCCAACTTTATTTTACTTTAAAACATTTTTTTCATGAAAGCTAGTTCAACTGAAACTCTGTTATTAAAAATGCTAATCATTTGGATGATCAGTGGTTTTAGTCACAGCAAAAAATATTACCAAACTTTCACTATAAAGTTGAGGAAAATTTTGAGCATTGATTAATATTGCTGGCAATGAATAAACCTCTCTATACTTTCCCGTGTGTTCAGTGATGCCAGGTTCCCTGAATAAAGAGAATGTAATATGTACCTTGATGCCACTGATATCAGGTTCATATCACATTGTGTTTGTCTTCTGCTCCACTGCGGTACTCCTCCAGCAAGAGTGTAAGATGAGCTCTCGCTGGCTTAAACTTTTTGAAATTATGTGTAATTGATTGCTGCCTGAACTCGTGCATTACTGAAAGCTGATGTTGCAGCTTTTTTTGGATCCAGAATAAGCAGATGGACCACTCGATGACTGAATTACTTTAGAAAAAACATCTTTAAAATATATTACTTTAAAGTTGTAGAATGAGTTGTGCAATTATGGGATAAGATCATCTTTATTTATTGGCCATCTTTGTTCTTAGCATTTTGAGCTAAACATAATATGGACAGAAAGAGACAAAGAATAAGAGAGACAGACTCAGTAATGGGAGAGGATAAGAAGATGGCAAGTCATTTAGATGTTAGGCACTAATGTGCTACCTTTTGCAGCTCATCTATTAATAATTGCTATTTTACCTGTGCTATAAAATATGGAAGGCTGATAGCTGTAACAGTATTAATTTACATCCCTGTTGCTGAGTCTGCTCCAACAGGATCATCAGATTTAGACAGAGAAACAAATGCACCTGTTATCATCGTAGACTTCTGGCTATAAAGAATGTAACTCAAACAGCAGAGAGTGAGAAGAGGATATGAGAAGATGACAGAGGCAGCTCATTTAGTCTGTCAGTCAAATAAACCAACCTTGTCCATGGTTGATTGCAAGCACAATAAGCATGCACATGCATTCACATGGTGTGGTGGTATCTGTTAGCAGAACATGCTTTCTTAACTCATCCACTATATAGTCCTGTTTACAGAGGAACAAACACATGTTAGCTATTCTAGTGATCTGTATCATCCCTTTAGGGCATTGGTTAGGAGTCTTAGCTCTTCCCACATCTAGTAGGAGGCTCAGCCCTGTTAATTAGTGCATATGTCATCTGGGCAGCGACAGCCAGAGGTCTTGGGAGATGGAGACAGGGCTGTGTGAGAGTCATTACACTCCATCATCTTAGCACTCCTCTCTTCTTCTTTCACTTCAATTCACCACTACGCTTACTCTCCTTTTTCTTCCCTGTCGATGCATCACTTCTAGCTAAAAGGCAACAACAATGCCCTGTCTCTTTCTATTGTGACTGGTTGCCATCTGTGCCTTTTGAGATACTATATTCATGTCCTGCTCCATGCATCATCCATGCTTGCATAATCACAAACAAACACACACAAACAATACATCTTAATTATTAAGGCCCTTTCGGGATGTGTTTTGAATTTCGATGTGGAATGATGTAATGTGTGCTTGTTTCCACTTAGTTGACCTGTTTTCAGTTACTTGAACTTGTGCACACCCAGGCTTGTATTTTTATTTCTCTCTTGAAAAAAAAATCCAACCCATAGTTGTAACTGATTTTAAGTCCTCCCCGTGTGTAATGCATTTTCCCTCATTTCTGTGGCATGAAAAAGCAGCATAGCATAGCATACTAATTGTGTTCATTATTGTGCATGCAGATCTTCAGGCCAGACTTGTCAATTACCTAGTGCAACTAGCAAGATCCGTCATTTTTGCTTTGGTGTACTTCCTCACCTCCCATATTTATATGCATTCTTCAAAAATTACTGAGTAGCTGAGCACAGAGTTGCCCCTTTCTCCAAAGGAGGGCTGTGAATGAATGAGCAATTCATAATGCAATATCATCTTGCAAAAGGACAGGGTGAGGACATGTTGCCCTCTTTAACGTTGATGTCACAACACAGTGATTTTGCATTAATTGATACATAACGAGTGAACAATCTATGTTATGGCATGACGTGTGTGTGACTGAAGAGAAGAGAAAAATACCCCTTAAAAAGCAGAAAGTAGGAATCAAATATGTATTTACTGCATTGTTGTGACAGTTGCAGAGAATTTGCACAGGAAAACACCCAATAAGTCTCAGCTTATTGCCAAATTAATACTCACACAAACATGCACATATTCACATGTGCAGTAGTGACTTTTTTAAGTCAAAATTGCAGGGATCATGTTAGAGGGCCTACATGTTTTACTAGAGACATTAAAATTTGCACTGTAGTATCGATAATGTATGGTAAGAGAAAATACTATGATGTAATCTTGTTATGAATTCATTGTCCCATCTCATTACATAGCATGTTTTTATTTACATTACATATATTATATCCTGTGCCCTTTTGTCAGTAGACTTCAGAGTCAGAGGATTTAATATGTTTGTGATCCCTACAGGCATTACAAGAGACTAACTCTTTTAAACCTAGTTCGCTTTGCCCTCCAAATTCCTAGTGATCCATGTCTAGCTTTAGGCCATTTAATACAGTGATTAATTGAAAACACACATCCTTCTCTGTCTTCTGTCATGCTTCCTTTGTTCATTGTCCCAAGTGTTCCACAAGTTTGACCTACAGTTTGCCTGTCACCTCAAGCCCCTCCTCTCCTGTCAAAACATTCTTTGCTCATGTCTCAAAAGCAAAGTACCTCTCTGATGTGATTAATATTTTGCTAAATATGGTTTTCCTATATAAAAATGAAGTATTGCTGTGCTTACTCAGCACTTTCAGGTGTCTTTGCCTGTGATCGCCTTTGAATTTGTGACGGAGCAAGTCTAGCTAGTCAGCTAGGTATGTTTGAGTCTCAGATTTTAGAAAAGCAATGTGAAAACGCTTTGCACAGATACAAGTCAGTAAACTCAAGGTCTGACATTTTTGGGGACATAAACATAAGAAAACACACGTTCAAGCAAAAGGTGCTCTTAAGCAGACAAAAGATCATGACTTGACGTTAGTAAGAGTGTAAAGACAAGAGAGAGACTGAAAAGAAGAATGTCGTACCCCAGGGTGTCTAATCTCAACCTGTGTGGAAGGGAGTCTGAAATGGAGGTACTTTGATAAACACACACAAGGCCTGGCTGCAAATGTACAAAAAAAGGAACACACATAACAAATACACTTGAGATTCAACATTTCTAATGTAACATTGCACCTCAAGATATGTACTACACTGCAAAATTTTTCGCCGTGAATTCACAATAAATAATTGGATAAGTTTTGCATGACTTTCACAGTAAGGATTACAGCAATATACTGTGAAATGTACTCACAGCAATTTACTGTAATTTCACATCTGTGATATTACAATGCATTGTGGTAAAAGCACAACTGTATACTGTAACTTCACAGCTTCAATGACAAAGCAATTACTGTGATATTA
>JAPZDV010000023.1:11702307-11729246 GCA_029814665.1 Acanthurus lineatus
ACACTCACACACACACACACACACACACACACACACACACACACACACACACACACACACACACACACACACACACAGAACTGAATAACATTGTGAGTCCTGCAGTCAAACTTTTTAAAGCT
The DNA here is from genome assembly GCA_029814665.1 of Acanthurus lineatus. Lineage (NCBI taxonomy): Eukaryota > Metazoa > Chordata > Actinopteri > Acanthuriformes > Acanthuridae > Acanthurus > Acanthurus lineatus. Next base: position 11,702,430 of record JAPZDV010000023.1, read on the forward strand.
ATTAGAGACTGTCATTCTTCAGTGAAACCTGTCTATTAAACAAGCAGCTTGCGAAAGACCTAATGAGAATCTGTCTTTTGACAAATTTGAAATGGTAGGAGACCAGAACCGGATATTACAAAAAACAGAAACCTGCCAGAGGATTTTACATTGATTAAAGCACAATTAGATCAAGTGTAAAAACATCACGATGAAAGTACTTAAAGAGTTCTTTAAAAACTTTGAAGGCTGAACTGTTGCAATATTAACATTGTTTTTAGAAGAAAGTTGTTTTGTTATAATATTATTACTTATAGTAACTTAAATATAACAAAATCTAAACGCAAAATAAGTACCTTTGCTGCCTTAAAACATTTAGTACCAGAAATACATAAATAAGTCTCAACTTGCTAAATCACACGGCAAAAACAATATCTGCAACCAGGTTACAGGTTCAGATTTATTCTTAAGCATGATTAAAGATTATGTTATTGATAGTCATGATATGATGGTTTAAATGGGGCAAAAAGCTTTGAATTTTTTAAAACTTTGTCAGTATATTGTTCCTTTGTTATTAGAGCTCTAACAATACAAGTACAATATAGTTTGGCTTGATTCATAAGAGGGAAATCCCTGCTTTTGTCTCACAAATTTTGCCTACAGCCAAAAGACAGCTTTAGTGGTCAAAGTGAGCAGATGATATACAATATACACAACTGAATGTGTAAATGCAGTTTGCTTGTGGTAGTGAAAGATCAAAGAGTTCAGCTCCATAACCATCCATTCACAGTTTGCACTGCTCAGGTAGCTAATGCATAGGGACAGACGGAGGCAGGCAGCTGCTGCTGATGGTTGCACTTATAGGGGGTAAGAGGTGAAGAATTCTGGAGGATTGAACACCTGGACTCTCCATTCTGCCCTGACGAGGAGCCATTACTGATGGAAGGAAAATTCAGAGTTTATTTTTTAATGGAGTAGAAAAACACAAGACACTAATACACAAAGAGATTCTTAGTTATTGAATTAATCAAAATTTCATTTCTGTCTCAGTTTTTACTTTTTTCCTCTCAGGACATAACTGTATTTAATTAAAAGTTATTTGACAAAGTTTGGTCTTAGGGGCTGTTATTGTGTGATAAATTAATTTAAAATGACTTTGATTATTAACACTGTTAGTTTTAAATAAATAATGATAATGAGTTCACTCTTGTAAAACTCTTCACACTGTCCAAATAAAAGTCAGTGTAGGCTGAACTGTGAATCACTTTTTTTGCACTGACACAAAATGCATTAAATGACCACATCTTTAGAATTAATGAGCACTTTTCTCACCTAATAAAAAATCTGAGATGATCAGATGTCATGATTGCTGAATGTCTGGATGCAGCTGCAGTAGATTACAAGACATGATTCAGCAGTGATGTTGATGAGAACTTTATAAGAACAGGGTTGTTAACTGACACGTAATGTGATATATTTAATATGTGTAGCATTGTCTTTCTAGATTTACTTCAGTTTCATGTATTGCACTTAGAATAACTCTCAAAGAGCCTGTTAAGGCATACAACTAAGTTAAAAAATTATATTTTGGGACAAACTGTGAAAAGCAATAAAAATTAAAACATTGTGTTATTTTTTGACTTAATTCTTTGTCAAAGTAAACAAATAGAATAAAAATGAAGGACACTTAAAAGCCCGTAGTGATACATTTTGCCTCCTGTTAGCTTACAGATTTTTTTTGGTTTATTACGTAAACAGTGACAGGGTGTTAATGTTTGGAGAAAAACATTGTCAGTGCTGGTACAAGAGTCAATCTTGTGATGTCTATGAAGTGTTTTATTGCATCAGTGCATTCTGGATGTGAAACTGCTGTGCTGAGCTGTATGTTTGGAAGAAGAACTTCCAAAGCAGTTTGAAAATTTAGAAATACCTGAATAAAATTTAGGGGGACCATAAAATTTACATTTAGGGCAATGCAATCATATTTTTTTCCTCTTTTGGCAATATTACTAATAATCATTAATAATAAACAGACAATTCACTGACATAAGAATGTGCTGTTTTATTTTAATGTAAAGCAGTGCTTTCGGAGAGAGTGATTTTCCATGACTTTTTAAAGGGAACTTGCAACACCTCTGAGAACAAAGTATAAGACATAAAACCACCCACAGGCAAACTTGGGGTTAAATGTGTAGATAATATGTGTAGTGCAGAAATGTTTTTAATGAGAAAGAGGACTTGCTTTGTCTCAATTTATGTATAATTATATGCATTAAATATCTATTAAATTCCCTGTGTGTTGTGACATAATAGTTATTTATGATTAAAAATAGAGAGAGGCTAAGTGTAGATAAAATACAAAAAGTCTATTGTAAGCCTATTATTCTATAATTTATAAATTAAGCATGAACTACAGACTGAACTACTGTGACATAGCTGTTTTCTTGCTACACTGAATGTTTTTAAACTGCAGGCCAGGTTGAGTTAATAGGATCACATCTGTCTTGAAGAAGTAAAATCAGATGATCAATTGTGGATTTTTTTTTCCATGTTATTTTGTGTATTTCTGTGACTGGTGTTTCATGTGATTTAAAATGATGTAACAAAAAACAAAACAAAATAAAACAAAAAAAAAACAGGGGCCTATCTGCCAGTTCCATGGTGCATCTAGTTGCATGGGATGGGACCCTCCAGTTTTAAATTAAAAAAAAGAAACTTTTTTTTTGGTGTATCATTTTTGTTAAGCAGTCAATACACAAAAAGGTGAAAAGGCTTAGCCTCTTATAGTTGCTTTTGTTGTGTTTCAGTTCCGCTATAAAAGACGTGTCTACACCCAGACTCACCTGGATGAAAAGCAGCTGTCTAAGCTCCACACCAAGGTAAGATCAAACAGCTGTGCCCTCCATCATCCCCACCTCTGAGGAGCTTTTCCTGTGTGCAATCTTCTAAAGTTAGTGAGTGGCACATACAGTACATAAAGCTTTGGTTGCTCATAGCTTTGATAGCATGGTGGCCAAGCAGGTGCAGCAAGCGGAGGAATGCTGAAAAGATTCTTGATGCTTGAGAACGACAGTAATAGCTCAGCTGAGTATGTTTATTCATTTGTAGTTAAAGAACTCTTTTAGGTAATGCAGAGCCTTTAGATAAGGACAAGTGTTTACTGTTATTCAATGCAGCTTGGTAGCTGTCATACAGACATAAGTCAGGGTCTGTTTTGGGCTGCTATCGCATGTCAAAATTAACAAGTGGAGCTATAGGTTATCTTGGTTGGTTATCTTGGTCATTTTCACCACTGCTGTGTAATTTATTTTGTCAGAGAACCAAGCAGGTTGCATAGTAATTTTCTTCCTATGTTGGCTTAATATGTTTATGTATTTATATATAAAGCACTCTCTTCTGTCGTGTTTGCACATAGGAACTCAGCATGATATGAAATAGTTTACTGATGTATGCTTTTCCTCTAATTCAGCACAAGCACACTGTTTTTTGTGATAAAAACACCCACTGGGAAATATAGCAAAGGTTAATGCAAAGTTCTAATGTGAAGGTTTGAGCTAAAACTATTACAGTAAATCATACTGACAAAGGCTCTGTCAAATCTGAAAGGTTAGAAATATAACAGATAAAACATAACGGAAAGACAAAAATCTGCATCGCTGAACAGATGCAGAAAAGAAAGACAAGTTTAGTAAAATCCAAGCTTTTGCAGCCTCATTTAAGGGAACAAAAAGTTAGTCCAAATGAGCAAACAGAAGCAAAGAAGCAACACTGGCAGATGGTGGTCAAGGGCAGGCAGGTGGTCACAAATACAGATCTAGAGAGGAAAAGTAGGACAAAGACTGGCTCAAGTAAGGAAATCAAGCAACCTCGAGAGTCTGGCAGAGAGTGAATACTAGTTGGACATTACGAACAGTACACTTTGACTTGTAAAATGATGGGGAACAGATGTGCAAGAAGGTGACTAATCAAGAAATGATAAAGGCAGGAAGTACGGAGAGATGTCTAGTGGACATGTAAAGAATGGCAGGTGTGAACTTTGAGAAAATGCTAGTAATCATATGCAAATAAGGTGGATGGAAAAGATGGAACCATGTGAGTGGACCTGTTGTCATGTTGGAGAGCCCACTTGCCGTCATGCAACAGTTAAGCTCATTTTTGCTGAATGTTACCCCGTAGTCGCCTCAGTATGTCACAGTACTACTTGGTGTTAACAGTCTGACCCAGGGGGAAGATTTCGCAGAGAACAATTCTGCAAATGTCAAGGAAAACCACCGGCATGCTCCTAGTTTAGCTCCAGACCTGATGTGCCTCTTTGGTCCTGGAGACTGCAGGAGCTTTCACTCCAAAAACTGCTGTTCTGTCTCAGGATCTTATCTGCAGATGTAACTCTTATTACCAGTGATGATCCTTGACCATGAAAATTGTTTCTTTAAAGGGAGGAAACTTTCATTTTTTGGGTTTTCTGCGTATTTTGACTCTCTACTGCACATGTTTAGTGAGTGTCAGAAAAAGATTAAGGAGTGAATGGGAGAGGGCAATACAAAAATCTGTGACAAAAAGGATGAGTCATGCCGTCAGATATTGTTTTTTGTCTAACCTGTCTGGTGTGATGTGCTCCCATCTGCTAATGTGCTACATTGCTATGACAAAATACATATATGAGTGCTACTCTACTGGCATAACAAGCTGCAATTTAAGTTGTAATTTCATACAGTAAACATCTATGAAGAAATCATTCTTTGTAATTTGTTTGCCTTGCAAGTCAGGAGAAGTGAATGAACTGGTGAAATTCCTAAACGGGAAGAAAATGTAATTTTCCAGCAATATGGTTTGATCTTTGTGTAGAAACATGAACTGTAAAGGCAACAGTGTTGTTTTTGCTTTGTATTTTTAGCAAATGTAGCAATTACACACCAACAGTGTTATGTAGAGAGTGAGAATAGTAACCCTCTAGCAGCCATTTAATCTTTGCAGGTCTGCAGGCAAGAAGCACCAGTTATTATAGAAGACATCAGGTTTAATATCTGTCACAATGCATGTATTTATAATATATAGTAATATTTATGCTGTGAATGACTGGAGAAGTCTAATTGCAGTTATAACAGACATCATTTGCTGTCATAGGTGACAGCACCCTCTGCTTCCACAGAGACAGTAACGTAAAAGATGTGAAGCTCAACTTACGTATGGTATTATTTGTAGTAATCCAGAAGTTTTTAGTCTTTTCTTCAGGAGATCAGGTATGCAAAGTATTTGCAGGTGTATAAAAAATGTCCTCTTTAAAATACATTTTGAACTCTAAGATTATGTAGATCACACCTTCATTATTTAAAGTAATAGTAGTATGCTCATATTCAGTCACTCATGTTAATGAATTATTACAGGTTTCTTTCTAGGGAATAGGATATAAAAGCATATTATTTGCTGGCTTGCATTAGCTAAGATGAGCAGAGCAAGCGATGTGACAAAGTCACGGGACATAGACGTTTCCCTCCCCCTCTGTTTTTCTGAATTGCAACATTGGTTTTGTTGCATATTGTCTTTCAGTGGTAAAGAGGGAAATCCTGTAGGTGACTCTTACCTTGGCAGTCATAACCACTACTCTCTCTGCAGCAAGCTGCCCTGTGAGGGGAGGTCAGGCATTAGCCTACTTCGCTGATATGGAGCTCATTAGCCGCAGGCTGAAATTTAAAATGAGGTCAAAATTGATACAGTTTTCTTATTCTTTTATAACCTCTTCACCTGCCCTAACCAGACCTCCTCACCTCAAACCTGTCCTGGGCAAACCATGCAGAGTGGAAGCGTTGAGAATTTGCATAAAATACTTTAATAAAAAAAAGAGAGTGTGTGGTTGCTTGGTGTGGAAGGTTGGCTATGTGCTAGATAGGGCTGCAAGAGGGATGGCTTTCTTCTAGTTTGACAAGGAGATTTTTTTCTAATCCCTTTTTATCAGCTGTCCTTTAAGCAATTCCCTCAATGTGATTCAATGACTGTTTAATGACTAAAATTTGATATAACCCTCATATTTCCCCATAGCTAAGAAATATTCTAGATGTGTGCATTATTCATCAATAACAAGAACTGTGCTGTATTATTATAATTCTTTGGGCGCGTATACCACTTTGCCACACGGAAGTTTGTAAGAACTGGTGGATTTCATTGGACCTGCGTTTCAGCAAATACCAGATCAGTTACTGTAACTCTCTCAGTCTTATTTACAAGAGCAGAATACGAATGTCTTTGCCTACCATATGGATTCATTAGCACAGATTAAATGGATCACATACATTTTAAAGTTTGTTGAACTTTAATGGTATTACTGCCAATAATAAATATATAGACTGTAGGCATGCAAGATTGGATGGCTGGATGGAAAAATGGGGGTGCTGTATAAACAATTATGATAGAAAGCCTTGGGCATCCTGGCCATAGAGATTACTGGGAAGGGGGTTGGTTACAAGACACTAAAGATGCATATACGTACAGTTGAAGAGAGCATTTAGTAACGCCCTATTTGGTAATGTGGTCACGGCCGCCATAAAGCACACTGCCAGAGCAAGGCTTTTCATATAATACCACGGAACCAATGAGAAATCATACACAATATTAAAATGTATACTGTACATCCTTTGGAACAGCTAACGTTTATCTTCGGATAAAGCGTTTTGTCAAGTATAATTTTTAACCATAATTACATTATGCCATTATGCTTTGTACATGTGTGGGAAGGCATAATTCACAAAAGGCTCCTACGTAAACCATACTGCAGAGTAATGCCATCCCACCCACAGGCTTTGTACTGCATGGCTTATTGTATTTGTGAATGAGAATTCCTGCATTATTTTCAATTTACAATGAAACTAAACATAAAATGTAGCTCAGTGTGGGTGTGATATTGTTCTGAGATGCGTGATCATACTCACTATTTGTACAATGCCTCAACCTTCTATCAGTGCAGTTCTACTGCAGCTGCAGCCTCCATTAAATTTGATGTGGGTTTTAAAAATTTTTTTTTTCAAATTACTTTGTGTATTACACACACATAAACACATGCACACCCTAACAAAATCAGACACAAGCACAGATACTTCTGATGGGGATTCCCTCACACACAAAGGTCCCCTTCTTGATAATCTCCCTGAAAGGAAAAGGAATTTAGCACTTTGAACAAAACACTAAATTCCCAAATAGCTTTGTAGAAATGAGAACAATAAATCACTTTTGTGTGTACACACATGTGCGCACACACACACACAGACACACACACATAAACAAAAAAGGACATGGAACTAGGGATTTAAAACATGTTTTCTCAGTTGTAGTGGGAACTCAGCTGAGATTGTGTGTGCTGTTTCTAATTTGAGATACTTTATATGTCTTTGTGCTACCGTTTGAATGTTTGGTTCATCTCATACATATGCACCACTGACAGTAAATTTAACTGTGGACAGAGCCATCGTGACATTGCTATTGTTCTTTTAGAGTATTGTTTTCAAGCAGCAGGTTTGGCATTTGGCAAGAGGATGGAGTTGTGAAGCAGACATATTGCCAGTGCTACAGGCTGATGTTGGTTTAAGAGGCCATATATGACTTTTACCTATGCATGACTTTAAGCCTTAATGTGATATATACTAAAGAATTACGCGAATATTCACATTCTGTACAGCCAACATGAATATGGGAATAAGCCACAGAGCCCAAAACTGTTTTTTTTTTTTGTCGGCACTGGGATGTAAACACACTTCTGCTGTAAATTTGGGCATTTTGATATGGGTCCTCTGGGAACTGATTTTTGGAGCCTGCTCTGAGTGACCATTCCAGGGAAGAGCAGATTTTGGCCGATCCTTCTTGGCTTCATCTTTCAGCCATGATGGTTGCTGCTTGGCAAATTAAAACATATTTTACGAACACTAAGATACAAAAACATAAGCATTAGTCAATAGTCATAAACCTCCCACTGTCATATGACACAGTACTGCTTGCTGTGATAACAGAGATTGCACCAGCACCCTACAGTATCATATGTGTTCGGGATTTCTGCTCTTTTTATTCTTTTACCAGTTCTTTTCTTAATCAACTCTCACTTTAGATATCCATATATTTCCTCACTTCTACACACTACCCACACCCCTCTCATTTTGTCTTTCAGTTTTCCCTCCCTCTATTTTATACTCTCTCTCCTCCCTCTGTTTTCCCTCCCTCTTCTCTAGCTCTCTCTTTCCCCACCCCCCTCTGTTCTTTCCTGCATCCTGCAAAATCAACCCTTACCATCTCTCCGTCTGTCTGTGCATGTACAGGAGTCAGTGTGTGCATCCGTGCCGGGCTGAGTGCATGTGTGAGCGACCATGTGAGTGTGCATGTGCTACTTTGACAAGACGAGAGGCAGTGAAGGAACAGGAGAGAGAGACCGAGAGGAAAGGAGACGAGGAGGAGGGGGACTGGACATGGCCATGTGGATGATGTTTTGGCATTGGGACTGTAGCTGACCTGCGGGAGTGCGTGTGTGACACGGAGTGTGTCCGTGTAAGTGTGTGTGAGATGGGATCTGCTCTGGGCAGAAGACAAGCCGCTGAAAGAAAGGAAAAAAAAACTAAAGAAGGCAGGAAGGCCAGAACCAATAGTAAGGTACCCCAATTCCTCTCATCATCTCTATAATTTTATTTAATCATTATCTCTGGTTGAAACATTTCTTTTTCTTCCTCTGTCTCTGTTTTTCACACTTGCAATTACCAGTTATTCACAAACACTTCCCAACCCATCCCTGTCTACCTGTCTATGCTCTCTCTCCCACCCTCTCTCTCCCCCTCTCTCCCTCTCTCCCTGGCTTGCGTTCTGTTGTTATGCTCTGCTGCATGTTGGCTGTGTGAAGAGTTGGTGCAGTCTTGACTGAAACCCTGACAGAATGCTAATGTTTCTCTCTGCACTGGTTCAGTTACTAGCCGTAGGCTTGGATCATTGTGTCTGTTTGTGTGTGTGTGTGTGTGTGTGAGAGACTGTGTGTGTGTATATGTGTGAGACTATGTGACTGTGCATGTGCCAGTGTGAGTGGTTGTGATTCGCCTTTGGATCTCTGATTAAGTAAGGCAAACATGTTTGTGTGTGTGCTTGTGTCTGTGTGTGGCAGACATTCCAGATGTAAGTGTGTGTGGCATGCACATGTGGGTGCACATGTGTATGAAAATGTGTTCCTACATGTACATGACAGTGTGTCTGTTAGTATCTGCTGTTAGTATCTGCCAGTGGGTCTGTCCAGGACAGAACTCGCCTTCTGGTCACTGTCTTTTATCATTATGCTCTGCTTGTGTCACTTTGCTGTCATATTGATGCTCTCTGATGGAGACGGCGTCACTGCCTGTGTGTTTGTGTCAGAGAGAGAGAGACAAAACTGCAAAGAGCTGAAAAGACAGCATAATATCTAGGGCACATTGGGTAAACTTGTTAAGCTAGAAGAAACGGCCACACACAGTATTTCTGTGAACCTCTGCTGAGACTCTCTGAGCTGTCAGTCTTAGTCAGTGAGAGCTCAGCAGGTGGCAGCAGTCAACAGCATGCCCTGAGGGCAGCTTCACCTAAGCTACTGCAAAAATGATCTGCAAAATATTCCAAATAAACATGTCTTCTGAGTGTACATTAGGTCAGTTATTCTGACATGATGGAAACTGTATTGATGGTGTCTAAGAGCCTTTAATTAGAGTGAAGCATCATTTCCTTTCTGTTGTTCTGTAGCTTTGTTTTTCATTTACTTACAAATTCAGTCAGTGTGCTGTTAAACAGTACACTAAAGTGTGTATACACTAAATGTGATTTGTGTTTCTTTTGTTTTGGTGTTGGCTTCCAGAGTCTTATTTAATATTACAGCTGTCTAATTACACTCTATACACTGGGCCGCTACTTCTGCCCTAATGTGTTTGTGTTGCTGTTTGCAACTACTCTTCTACCATGTGTATAAATTCTGTGAAAAATTGCAGCATTGTATTCTAATATATTTTACTTTTTCACTGCAAGAGCTTACACCTCCTCCCTCAGTTTTTCATTTGAACTGAGCAGAGCATATGTGTGTATAATAGAGAGGGACTGTGATTAGACAGTTTAGAAAGAAGGAATTGATTGTGTTGTATTCAGTATGATCTGAAACCAGGCCATGTAGAAACTGTAGCCCCAGGCTCTTCATAATACACCCCAGTAAGCTCTATGTGTGTCCCTGCTTGTACTATACTGCTATTGTTAATTCTCTGGACTCTGTTTTTGTTATTTAAGCTACTCTTACATTATTCTAGTAGGAAGGAATATGTCTTTTATTTAACCATTTTACCTTAAATTTAACCCCAATCATGTCATGCCACTCTTACAGTTTGATTATGACTCCAGTCTAAAAGTTTCACCTAGTTCTGCATTGAAGTGAACTGTTAAAAATGTGTGACATTAAAAAAAACGCTGAAGTCAGACAAAGTCAAATTCAGATTTGTGTTAGTCTAGTCTTAAAAAAGACATTGCTAATGTAGGGAAATGTTCAGTGACATTGGACAACAAGATAAGCAGAAGTTAAATCAAATAATTTCCCACTTTGCCTTCAAAAGATCAGATTCTGAAATTTACAACATAGAGAAGGCATTAATCTCTAATTTCCTTGCTTTGTGTAATCTGGCTCATTCTGTACAGACATTCCTGTTGTAGAAGACAGTCATGTACATCACAGCCAGATGCCTACACTGATAGCTTCTAGTTGCACATTTTTGACAGTACTTATCACCATTCTAGTTTTTGACAGGAAGTGGAGGCGTCATAAATTTTGCCTGCATCCATCCAATCATCAGTGTAACTGAACTGGAGCTGGACTTGCTTTTTTTGGTCTTGATGAGGTTGCAAATCATTGCACAAGTAAAAGAAAAAAAAAATCAACAACAACATTGTATAACTTTTACTACAAACAGTAATGGTCCTGCTAGTAGAAAACCCCATCATTCTAGGTCAGGCAGTATGAATAGATGACTGTAGGATAAGATGCCAGAGGCAGAAAATACAATAGAGTTATAATAATCATCTGGCTGAATAAATACATCACCCACATACCCCCTGTCTCAGCCTGGGGCTTGCTCGCTGCCTCCTCCTATTTTCATTCTGTAGTCCTGCCTGTTTGCAACTAAAGTTCAAATATAGCAAAATATTTTTGCTATATACTTAGTATTTTGACATAACTTTCAAAAGAATGTGCTATTTCACCTGCAGTATCTGTCTGTGTGGGTGTGTTTTATTCTCTAACTGTGTCCCTCTACTGTCTGCCTGCCTGTGTCCTGGTGTCAGTCCGTGTGTGTCTGTCTAAAGGCATGTGACTGGACCTGATTCAGCTCTTTCTTTCTCTTGACTCTGATTCTGATGACAGCATACATTCCCCTTCATCCTCTCTAACCGCCCTGCTTACAAACAAAAACACGCAAAAACACATAGTCATGCATTCACAGTTATCCTCTCTGCTGTCATATTTCATGTTTCAGAATTTATGGACTATGATACTGACTAAACATGTACTTTGGGTTATAAAACAACCCAAAATTTATCTCTGGCTGTGAAAAATGCTGTTTTATCTTCCCTTACTCAGTTTGCATTTATGGTTGCTGCAATGTTTTTTTTAATAGTCACGCAGTAAAAAAAAAAGATAACATTCCCCCAAAAAAACTTCTTAAACCACACCTGCAGCATAAAAATCTTCATGCTTATGTCTAATGTTTGACATTTTGGATACACCTTCTCATGATGTTTACTTTACTAACAGGTGCTCCCAGTGATTTGCAGGCTCCTTCTTAGTGTTTTCCACAAAACCATTCACACATCAGTAATCTCTGGCCACATTTAGAGTCCACTCATCAGAAAGGGCTCTTGAACCCTGTATATGGCATTTATCACGATGAGGAGCATGGCCAGGTGTCTCAATGCTTTTCTTAAGTGGACTTTTAATATTGTTTTTGTCCAAGCTGAGCTGCCACAGCAGTCCTATAATCGGATGTGACTTTGATGAATATGATATTATACATACAGTAGGTTGGCATGTTAGAGGCTGCTACAACAGTGTTGTCATGATGGACATGCCTGTTTTGAATACTGCGTCTTTCATATATTGGCGAAGTCGGACAATGAGTCCTCTGAAGTTGATTTCACATTTTTTCTGTATGTTTCAGATCATACAGTCATCATGTTGTGATATTACCTACACCATGCCATATATAAATAATATAAATAAGTAGATTGTAAAATGCAGTTTAGTTTTGCTGTAGTATTTGCATGCTTGTACATTTAATAGATATGATGCTGGTAATGATCACCAAGTACATTAGGTACATTACATCAGATTCAAGGAAAGGCCATCAGTACAGGCTACCTACTAGCCATCATAGCTTGAAAAGCTGAGATTCACTTATTACATTACTGGAACAAACAGCATAATGGGCAAAACAGTATATGCTTTGTCACTATGTCAGCTGGTTTAAAAAGGTAGAATTTGGTGTAAAGACAAACAAAATGTGAAAAATTGTGTGGTGTGATTTTAGAGAGGTTTGTATGGATGAGGTGTCTCCAAATACAGCCAGAAAATATAATGGTATGTAATTGTACTGTGCTGTGGACCTGCTCTGAGCAGGTGTGCAGAAGACTGTGCGAGACACATGCATTCATGCTACTGGACTGATTGCATCCTCGACCATGCCTCTCCATCAGCTGGGGCGCAGAGTGAATCAGCTGGACATCAAACCACCAACTACCAGTTTGCTGCTGCAACACTGCATTCTGTGCCCTTCTCCAACACGAATATACAGCATATAGATTTTGAATACAATTTTACCGTAACAACGCTTATATTGTGTTTGTTTTTTACATTGTAGTCATTAACACAGGTCTGCACAGTCACAATTTTGTTTTTCTGTTTATGCCTACGCCTTCATTTTTGCATTAATGGTTTGACAAATGCACCAGAACTCAATTACACTGATGGAAGAGACAATGCTGAGCAAAGCCATGCTGTCAGTGTGGCCATGAAGGTGTTCTGCATTAGTTGAGCGTACAGCAGAATGTGTTAGGGGTTCACAAACAATAAGCCAGTGCTCTGCATGTTTGTGAGTGTTTTGATGAGTGGGAAAAAGGCCGTGGCTTTGCATGCATTGTTCCGACCTTTAGCCAACCCTGTCAGAGCTAGTTCAGTCTGTCCTGCCTGCCCAAACTGTAGTTCATCAAGAAGAATACTAGATATTATAACAAGCTCAAACACACTATTCCAGTGCTTCTGGAAAGAATTACTCAGGAGGCACCATGCCGCTGCGTTCAGAGAGAACTACCAGGAGCCGGGCCACAGAGGTTAGACACAACACTAATGCTAAAATGACTCATGACATCAAGAGTAAATGCAGGTTACTGTCACATTGAAGTTATGTAAACAATCTTCTGACACGATTCTTACTCAGATACCAACAGAGAAAGAAGGTTTGTTAGCAGCATTTAGCTTGTAATGCAGACATTTTGTTTGTTTGTTTGTTTGCTAAGTTTGAATTTCCTGGACTTCCTATTTGAAGTTTGTCACTTGGTATTTGCAGTGTTTCAAGTTCAAATTGTTCACCTGGTGGACAGAAAGCCAAGTGTATTTGATTAGAATTTGATTTTAAGTGTCGTTCTACATCAAGTTCTGTCCCGACATTCACTTTGACTCGTATGTGTACTTCATTTCTTATGATGTCTCTTTTATATATTAAAGACAGAATTAGCCCACATATTATGCTGGTGTGTTCCTGCTTTGTCAGCTGATGGCATGGTTCCAGATAAAATCTGGCTTAAGGCTTCAGGCTAGAATTGAGATAGGCTTTTCGTTTCTGTGTCTTCGCATCTTTTTCTTGTTGCCCTATATCTACTCTCTATTACCCTGCTAAAGACACTGAAGAAAAGATCAGGAACCCCCCACACAAACAAGACAAAGAGGAAAAAATGGTATTTAAGGACGGCCTGAAATGCTCAGTGTGTTTAAATCGTGAGGATCACCAGAGGGAGCAAGTCATTTAGAACAGGTGTAATGATTATTATGATAATGGCTTTTCCTCATGTGAACTGAGCAAGCTGTAAGATCTTTCTAAATGTTCATCAGAGAGGGTTTAAATTGAAATGCAAGTAAGGCAGAAACATTTACAGTCAATGATGTGTTAGATGTTGTTGCTATGGTAACAGCACTGTCTATCATTGTGTTTGAGTGCATAGGGATTTTTTTTTTTAACCAAATCATATATCATGCATAAAATGTGTTTGTTTGTTGAATGTAGTAAATAATGAATCAGTAAGTGTTATTTTATGTGTATGAATGTGTGTGTTTGTGAATGAGTCCAGTGTGTTTTATCCTCAGGCCTCCAGTGCTTTTTTCTTCTGGTGTTAGTAATTTGATACACTAAAGCTTAGAGGGAGACTGAGATTTTTTTCTTTGCTGCTGTACAGTAAAGGTTGGAGAGTCCCCCCACAGAAAATCGTATTCCTTCGGATCAAGTCCATACTCTGTCATACAGTATATTGGTCTTTTTGTAGCTGAGAGCATTACACTTTAAGCCTGTTAGGTATGGATATTGGAGATTACTAAGCCTTTGCTCTCTCAGACAAACATACTGTAGGCTGTGGTCCAAACAGACACAGATAGAGGCAGAAGTGCTTATAGATACACACAGCTAAAACCACAAAAAAAACAAAAAAACACCAGTCTGTTCTAATAGACAGTGTCTTTCAGAAGCATTTAAACACCCACATTTAACCAAGAGTGTTAATTATTATGTTTTTTTATGTGACATTTTTATTTAATCCACTAGAAAGACGTAAGGTTAGAAAAACACATTGCCTGTGTTTGAGTTTATGTGGTACATTTTAAACTGTTTAACAGTCTGTGGAAAACAGTGTAAGTTCTTCATGAAAGAAAACACCCAAAAACCTTTACTGTGTATCATACTCACCCCACTCATTTTCTGAAGGCTTGAGAGGTGTCATAATTTTTTTTTCTGTATTTTCAGGCCGAATGACAATAAATAATATATACCTTAATGTTTTCTGTGAAATAGGCTAAATGCTCACTTTTAAGTATAGAAAGGCTATATGAACAAATTCAAGTATTAAAGTATTTAAAACCAAGTAAATCTATTGATATAGAGTTGCTTTTGTGAGGAAGTTTATATGTGCTCTAAAAATAATGCAATAATATTTTTTACAAGTTATCATGAGTAATTTGGTTTTAATAACATGGTGGGTAAAGGCTAATACTAGATTATCTGTAACATGCAAATTCAGGAAAGTCTGTTTCATTACTGTAATGCAGCCATAGACAAGAATTGCACCTTGTCAAGATATGACAATGTTCAAAATGTACACAATAACTGTGTCAATAACTAGTGTCAAATCACCATATTGTTATATCGATATATTGCCTGGCCCTCTGCTGAAGCTAATAATAAAAAATAAAAAAAAAACATTTTGCAATTTTGCTGTTCTGTATGTTCGAAAAGGCAAAATATCAGTGTTTGGCTGACATTGTGAATGGAGAGACCAGAAGCTGCAGAGAAAGTCAGAGTGAACTTTTTAAGATCAAGATGAACATCAGCTGAGCTTTTTCTAGTGGAGCCTGAATGAGCTGAATTATGAAATCATTTTCTCATGGCACACTGCACTGACTCCTGCCACTTTCTGCTTTTGCACTACCTCTTTCATGATTGTTATTTTTCATGATTTAAAATTGTTGGAAAATTGGTAGATATCATTTGATTTGTACAGATCTAGAATATACCAGAGTCGACTTGATACTGCAGATCATTTATAAAGATCCAGAATGCATCGTCTCACAGTTTTTATATAGATGTATCAAAATACATCAGTGGACACGTACCAACCAGAAGTATTTAGTGCTAAATGGTATGTAATGTGTGGTTGTCTGGTGTTTAAATTGGCTTCAGTTTGAGTGATGAAGGCAGCATACAGACATGGAAGCAAATGACTGTACTATCACACCTACTTTTGTACTGGCAGATTCATCTAAGAAAACAGTTCTGTAAGAAATATAAACAAAGGTAGTGTAGGAGAATATTCGTTAAGATTTAAATCATAGTTTTTGTGAAACACCACCATAATTAATGCCACAATGATGTTGCCACAGAATAAAAGACGATTAACATGCCTTCAGAACAATGAACATTGTAAGCTTCACAAAGGTAGAGTTTAAGGCACGTTTTATAGACACTAACATCAGTAGAATTTAGATATGATGAAAGGAAGATCCTGAATAGTAGACCTAGTGTTTTTTTTGTTTTGTTTTTTTTATCTTTGAGAGACTTGGCCTTTCAGTAGTTTATTTGATAATGAATTTTATAATATATTTCCAAGAGGCTGTTAACTTTATACACCTGGAAGCAGAATTTTTTTCTGCATTTGTTTACTGTCTGTGTACACATTTATTTAATTCAGTCCGACCCACTCATGCATTCAGTGGATCACTGTTTTAATTTGTTTTGTGATTTTGCAAGAGATATAGAGTCTCTAAAGACACAGTAACCCAGGCAGACACATAGACTGACTGATGCATACAGCCAAATAAAGTTTGTCTGTTGTGTCAGACGGCCAGTTTTTCTGTAGTTATGTTGGCTCACAGCCAGAGTGAATGTACAATGGTACAACTGAGACAACTCGACTTCAGCTTTGATTTTCATAACAAAACAAAGTTTACCTGATATAACATCTGCAGTAGGAAATGACTGTTTTAGACAAAAACTCTAATATCTGTTTAAGGGATGTTTCTGTCAAAGGATTACATTGATTTTTATTTGTTTTTAAGTTTAAAGAGAAACCTGTTTCACATGGGATTTGAAAAACTAGAGCTGTAAAAACATTTCTGCCCTACCCCACTCTCTTTTCTCCTCTTGGCCCTCTTTTCTCTTCCTCTGTCATGTCTTTGCACTGCTCCTGTCTATTTCTTTCCCATTTCCTTGTGTTTCTGCTACACCACGTCATTGTGTTGCATTTTTAATGGAACATGCTTCTAGACCTTCTTACTCTGCAATAAATCCATGAATTATAGAATAAACTGACAAATAAAACTAGCTAAGCCATTTGCCTGTTTTTTTTGCCTTCTGATGAGAAGAGGTTTGAAAAGAGGAGCCTCTGTTTTCAGTGTGAACATTGAGTCAAAAAGAAGATGCAGTGGACCGGTGACAGCTCCCCTTTACAGTTTCTACTTTCATTGTTTGCCTTGAGGTTTTGCCAGAGACTTGAAGTTCAACTTGGTAGGCTTACTTGCTGCTTCTTGCTTTCATTTTCCCCAGCTAGGGAGCTCTGTGAATAGATTGCATTCTTCCCTTTACTTTCAGTTTGTGACTTGAGTCTGTGTCCTCAATACAAGATTATTAAATTACCCATTTGCATGAAATATACATGCTGTATCACCTCTACTGTGTAGCTGTAGTTTACCATCCTCATCTATTAAGAACTGAGCTTACCTTGTTTGCCCTGCTGCACAATCATAGTAATTATGAGTCACCCCAGCAGTGCTTCCCCTGGCATATTTTTATTGTCAGTGGAAAAATATTCCTCATGTTTCAGATTCAAAAGAAAATCCAGCACTTTTAGTTTTCATGTCAACATAAGCTGTTCTGAAGCTTAATATTTTAATGTGTGCTAATGTGTTTTGTTATTAATAGGGCTGTACCAAGTACTTAGAAACAAACACACCCAGGGGTTTCCGTTGCTCACTAGCTCACAGCTGATGTAATGCTGTCTTATTTTTGATTTTTAGGGTTTTTTGTGTCTTGGGGTAGATGTCATAAAATATGATCACTTACATTTGAACATTATTCAAAAACTTTATCAGAAGCTTTGATCATAAAAAAACATGTTCAGTCCATTACGTACTCTGACTCAACATTAAATTAATTTCAATTCATTATGATACTTTGTTTTTATTTATCAAAACACTGAGGGACATATAAAGAAACCCTGATGGATACTGGTGTTTACTGATGCATCACTAAACAGAGGTGTAAATCACTTTTCTTACTTCTGCCAAAAGCTGTTGCGTGAGTGTTGGTATGAAAACATAACTGGATTCTGCATGTACCTAAAGGGAGTTGTGTCCCTTCTCGATTTGCGTGTCTAATTAAAATGCAGTGCCCCTGCAGCATGACGGCCTCTGTACAAAGCATCTGGGAGACGGGGTCAAGGCCTGCCCACTCTCACTCAAGCCTTTATATAAGTGACTGTCAACAGAGCACAGACAGAGGATCCAGGAACACTCTGTGCTGGATAAGGGTGTTTGTGTTTGCTAACATGACTACACACAAAAACTGGTATTGAATGTTACTGAATGAACCATGTTTTGTGGTAAGAGCACTTTTTTAATAGAATAAAACATAGTCAGCTAAAGCTTTTGGTGGGATAATATTAATTTTGTATATGTTTATTTATTAAGGATGTGCTTACAAGTAAGTACTTTGATCAAATACTCTAGGACCATTCCACATTCAACAGAGACACTGTTGGGTTTGATTTAGCAGACTATCAGTCAGTGTCACGACCGTTTTTCACATCACTGTCAGACATGCTGAATAGATAAGTCACCTGGCATCTGAAAAGGTTTCACACTGCAAATATGACAGCTCGGCACTGACAAGGTGAGCGGGGGGCACAGAGTATCCCCATGCAAGCTGGTCGTTGTTGCTACAGTGAGATCACTGACAATTTCTAGAAATCTTCTTTTCCAACTATCAGGGATTGCTCTTTCAAATGTCTGTCATCACTGCGCAATGCAGTAGGCCTGAACACTTGTGATGGACCTTAAACATATGGGGGCATGTCACATGTAGGACTTATTGCAACCATATGCTTTCCTCACGGTGCAGAAGCTGTAATGCAACTGGCACTGACAGCAGGACTCTGTGTTGACGAGTTAAATCGTTACTAGCCCGTCCGCTCGAGCCCTCCGCTCTTTCCCAACTGATTAGGCTGTACTCATATCATTCTGATGTCTGATGGTCCCCAGAGCATCCTCATGTCCCGCTGCACTGGCTCACTGTGTTTATTGCCTAAGCAGTTGTGACGCTTTAGAGCATGTGTGTACTTTACAGGCCAGCTCACATTAGGCCGATATATGATCCCCCCGAATAAGCATCATGTTGGTGAGCATTGTAATTACTACTCATCCATGGCACAGCGGACTGTAGGCCAGCTGTGAGGGACCAGGGGCTATGTAGCCATGTGGTAACGAGTGTAAATATAGGGCAGCTAAAGTGTCTGACACACATACGTACATGCTGTATGGATCACACATGGATTCACATGAGCTATTGACCAGGACATTAAGAGTGTGCACCTCCTTTTAGAAAGCCATGGCAAGAACACTTGATAAAAAGAAAACCAAGAGAGAATAGCTGCAGAACACTCCGAGTAAAAGAGGTAGGGTAGTCAGTAAGTGAGGCAGGGGGAGTTGTGTTGTCTCTGTAATTTCTGGCCTCCTACCCAGGCTTTTATCAGGTAGTGGCAGATAATCCCCCCTTAGTGGTGGAGGAGACAAGAGCCTCCTCAGGGTACTGAAAGAAAGCAAGGAACCTTTATCCGCTTTATCCTGCTAGCTGGAGTCTCTCTTTCACTCATTTTCTACCTCTCATTGGTGATTCTTTGCAAGGTTCTGTATAGCATTCAGGACACATATCCAAATGTGCCAATATTCAAACAAAGTCTGTAGGGGGCAGAATCCCAAATTAGTCAGGGCTCTGAAGTCCTCCAAGTTTTATTTAGAGGACAGTTCCCTGCAGTTCTGGGCACATAACTGCAGTGTGTCTAATAATGACAAATATTAGGAGTTCCCTTAACCCTGACTGTTGGCTTAGCTACAGTTATTTACTGTGGTGAAGTGTCATTTTTGGGTGGGATTGTCTCCTAGAATAATGTGAAGTCAAAGTTAACACTGTAGGTTGGAGTGTCATTAATTCACTACATTCAGGTCTCACGCTTGTCAGATTCTCTTCTAGAAAGTCATAGTCATTAATGACAAGACAGAAGTCATTGTGGCACAAAGTTTTGCTATGTTTGTAAAAGGAATGTGCAAGGACAAATATTATTCTAATCACAACCAGCACAAATCAAATGGTGTAAATTTTAATCATATGGAGAACAGACAAGGACACCTCGCCCCGAGCATCAAACTGAATCTGCAGGCTATTTTTCTTGGTTTAACAAGTTGGTAAATTGCCATAGATTCCAGGAGTTGATTTTTGCTGCTGTTTCTTGCTCAGCTGAACTGAGATAAATAACTATCTTTCATTCTTTCTTCCATCTCTCTCTCCATCTCTCCTCTTTTCTTGGTTTGTCCTCCCCGTCTTTTTTTCTTGATCCAGCACAGCGGGGTTACCCCATCCTCATGGCAGTGGTGTATATACAGAAGCTGCACAGACTACCAGTCAAAGTCAAGTCAAAGTTTTGGATCTAAATAAGTATTGCTAATGAGTAAATATTTGTATCTCTAAATCTGTGAACTCATTGCCATCTGTCTGATAACCCTTAATGGTTAAGCCTGCAAACAAGGATAGAAGAGATAAAGGACTACACGTTTTTGTTGGGCTATAAAAACCTCAGCAAGTTTGGCTATAAACTGATATTTCCTGGCAGAAGAAAGAAGAACACACATGAAATGAGATATGATAAGAAATAATAGACGGAAACCTTTAATCATGCAACGTTGGCCAGTTGCAGGTAATAATAGGACTAGCTTATTTATGAGTTTGTTCATATTGCAGCAGTTTTAACAAACCATTCATTTTGGCTCTGTAAACATGTCATTTTCTGTTCCCCCAGCAGTATTTCTGTTAAACATAGTGCTGTCACTGCTCACACATCAGACAAAAAAACATTATTCTTTGTAATAAAGTGTGAGATTTGAGGAGCATTTGAAGTGAAACACTCCAAGACTGAGAATATAGAGATTAGCTATATGGTGAGCCTCAGATTTTCTCGGTGTGTTGGTGATCCTTGTTGAATGGCGAGTGAAAAAGATTGGGACTGTCTGCTCCTTCATCAGCCAAAATTAGTCTGGAGTGACAAAGACTACATCTTTCCTTTTAAAGTAGAAACAGGTGGTGTGTGCACCAGTCCTTTAAGTCAAGAGATAGAACCTGCAGTGAATTACATCTGGCGCTTTTTGAGGAATTTACTTTCCTTTTGACTGAGCTTCCCTCTGAATGGTATTGTAATGCAGAGTAACAACCATTACAGTTGTCGACCTGTGCACACAAGCATGGAGAGCATTCTAGATATATACTTTTGTCAGTATGTGAGTATATGTTGGATCACATGGCTGTTATTTTTACACTTACCGCTGGCAGAAGACAGTGGCTGCTGTGGTATAGATATCCATATTGACCAAAGGTGCATTTTGGTGTGCTTGTGTGTGTGAGATTAAAGTTTTACCATTGAATATGTTATCAACAGAGGTAACTACAACTGATGGCTGTACATAAAAATATTAAATCAACTTGAGAGCTGTAAGAACGTATGTATGCCTAATCTAATACAGAACAGGTCATAAACTACTGGATTTGCTTGAGACTGTGCTTGTTGTGGAGAGTGTATGCCATGGTTGGGGGGAAAAAAATTACTGTCAGATGCATCCTGATGCAGATGTGGAAGATTCATTATTTTTATATATTATTTACAAATTTTAAAATTAAATTTTTAAATATAAGTTAATAGCATATTGTTAATAGAACCTAAGAGGCTTAACTGAACTGGGAGGGCAATGATGCACCTGAGCAGTCTACAGCGTTCTCACTATAGAGTTATTTTGAGAGTCTAAGCGTTCAGTTTTCACAAAAAGCAGAGGTTTTGAATGAATTTCTAAATAATGAGGCTACATTTGTTGTAGCAACTTACAATTAATTTAATTGTAAACTTAAAAAATGGAGCAGACCAGTAACAGCTATAAAATATGAGACCTGCTGATTAACACACGCTGCAACTTGATCCAACTCTAAAATGAAGAAAATAACTTGATACAATTTTTTTTTTCCTTCCGGAAAAGCCCACAACAGCATTTAACCTCATACACCTTAAATACATCATATGCCATTCTGCTGCTGAAAGTCTTTAGTCAAAACCAGCGTAAACAAAAGATGCAGTTGGTGACATCATAAAAGAGCTTGGATTCATGGGATTTATTTTATTTATTTTTAAAAAGCTATTCATTAAGATTAAAAAAATGTCTAAATAATGTAATAATATAAAGGGAAATTTTAAACATGAAAATTGCACATATTGTAAGTTTAAAGCCTGTATTGTTTAATGTGTCTGAGGAAAAAACTGTGTTAATGTTTTTTAAGAGGCTGACTAATTAATTATTTGATCTCACTGGGTCTAATTTCATGACCTTTGCTGGTGATTGTGTTGTTCGGTGTTTTGATTTTCTGTAAAAGTTCCTGCACTGTCAAGAATATCATAGCTGTTGATTATACTTCCCACCAACACCAGATTTTGAATGTAGGTGATAGACTTACAGTTGCCAATATAGTGTTTTATATTGGAGTATTGTCAACTGTGGCTTTTTGCATTATGTGACCTCTTATTTTATTGTCTTTTGCATTACACAATATATCATTTCCCAGAAAACTGCAGAAAGAATGCCACGTACAAGGTTTCATAAATACCCTACAGTGTATTTATGGGTACAAGGATAGTCAAGACAATACTTGATTTTTTTTCCTACTTCTTTCAAATTCTCAATGTCACACTTAGCTTTACAAACATTTAAGAAATTATATAGAAAGATTTTATTCGCCCTGTGAATGCTTGGTTGATGAATAAAAATGAAAATACAAAATCTACATAGACCTATCTGCTGTTAGGGCCATGCTGCTGAAAGTAATAGGTAGTCTGTGCACAGATGATTGAAATAAAATGATGCGTACTGATTTTCTTTTGCAACTGCAGGCTTTTGCATAGTATTTTGTTCATAGTGGAACATGACCGGGAGTTCTTTAGTAGGTCAGGAAGAAAGAGAATTTCTGTGTCTAAAGGAGGCGACTTAAAAGAGGTGCAGAGATTAAAGTTTGAAAGATTTTTTTATGCAGCCAAAAGACAAAATTGGGGCAATTTAAAAGAGGTTTTTGATCTTGAAATATAGACTGTTAAACAGTCTTACCTATTTATTAAAAGGCAAGTAAAATGAAGTCTATTCATATACAACTGTTTTTAGGACTGTATTATAATTGAACAAAATTCTGTTTTTATAGATGTTATGGTGGTAGATGTCATGAAAAAATTTATATCATGTTAAGACAAAATATTGGTCTTGCAAAAAATAACAATAAGCAGATTGTGTTTAGTGTCTCCACCAGTTCAGAGCTTTGATGCTTGAATCTAATGAACTGTCTGTATGTCATGGCAACTTGAAAATATGCTGGTTGTGTCTTTGCCCATGTGTTACAGAGAAAAAATGATAGCGAGACAGGGTAAATATTAAGAGTTTATTAGTACCCTCACCAAAGCAAATAAAACAAAGGCTTTTCATTAGCCCTCTGTTCAACAGGCAATAAAACACACATCACATCCAGCTGATCAGTGGCAAATCATCCACAAGCCCTTCAAGGCATTATCTGAGGCATTATGCAGGACACACAAACCTAAACACACACACTCACAAAGACAAACTCAATGCTCTTCCCACTCGTGTGTACATTGGCTGCTGGAGCTGTCTTTGTGTTCCATCACCATAACAACTGCCTCACAGAACATCGAGGCTACAAAAAAGGAAAAAGCCAAAGTGAATTTCTCTCACTCAGTTTGACTTGGAGATGGTGAGACTAGCAGTCTGCAGCTCCTCGCAGGATGTCCGCGTGGTGTGTGTGAACAAGAGGCAGGCTTGTAGATGCGAGCGGAGATGACTTGGGGTGCAGAGAAAAGGGGCTGTGTGATGTGAAATTCGGAAGGGGTTGTAGAGTGTGACTTTCCAAAACGAGGGATACACAGCATACGATGCCACACATGGTGAGTGTCAAAACGGCTGCTGCATTCTGTTCACGGTCTTGCACGTGAGTGTACATGTTAGTATGTATGTGTCTAAGTTTGCTATATTTAAAGCCTGGTGCTGAATAATTAAGTTGTGAAAAATGTAATGTGTGTATGTGTGTGAGCCTGGAGGCTATTGCACATGTGGATGTTACATAATGAGGGAGGCTGAGAAACCTTGAGAGGATGCAATAGTTATGAAAGTTCTCTGTGAAGCTCATTTTGAAGACTGCAGAAAATTTGTAATTAAAAATATTGTAATGCTTTTGTAATCCTCAAGATACATATTATGCCAGATTGCATGTTTTCATTGATATTTTATATGTTTAGTATTAAACTGTAGTGTAGTAAATTTGTTTTATTTGTCTCTTGCTTTTACCTGATGTCTTTTGTAAGAACAGTGTAGTTATGGGATATATTCTAGGCTATAATTTTAGGTTTCAAATAGTCCAAAATAGATTGTTGCCTTGGTTCTTCAGGCTATTGCACTCTATTATCAGATATTAGCCAGCACCTTGCTCATAGCTTTTTCACTCTGTGCTCACAGGCTTACACACATCAACAGAGGTAATGAATATTTTTAAGCAAAAGTCACAGAGGAAATTAAGTGGACTTGCACATGGTTCATGTGTGTGTCTGTTCCTGTTTTAAAAAAATGCTTTTAAATAGAGCTCAGTAATATACTGATATTTTGTTGTGATATAGCGTTGTGCATGGAAGTGTTGTCTTTTCCTGGTTGTAAGGACTGCAATACAGTAAAGTGAAGCAATTTATGACTTTACCTGTTTCTTTTGGACTGAGATATATATAGATACACTGTGTATCACTATTTACTTTGAAAATACCATTATAATATTTTTGGATCATATTGCCTTACCTTAGTCTTAAACATCAGTTTTAGACCCAATAATGTGAAAGGTTTGCTCTCCAGCTTTGTAAAATATTGTAACCATAACATAAAAAAGATGAGACATCAGCCTCAGGATCTCATTTTCTTTGCACTAATCTCCAGAGGAAAGGTCGTCATTTCAGTGTTACTTTACAGCCCTTTACCCGTCTTTTTTTGGTCCATCCTATTATAACTTATATATCTCCTGCACATGGTCCATTGCTTGACATGACCGAGCAGAAATAAAACCTTCAAACATAGAGGGAGAGAGCAGCAATTTTAGCTTTCATCTCTGAACTGCATTATTGAACATCCCCATCCACATGAGTCTTACATCATCCAATCACAGCTGTCTCTTCCCCCTCTTCCCCCTCTTCCCTTTCCCTTCTCTTCCTCCATTAGGCAAACCTGAAGAAGTTTATGGAGTATGTGCAGCAGAGAAACATTGAAAAGGTCTCAAGGTTCCTGGAAAAAGGCCTGGACCCCAACTTCCATGATCCAGACACAGGAGGTAAGGAAGTCTATGCTTAGAAATGTCCCATTCCTACCTTGCCTTTGTCAACTTTCTGTCCTTTCTTAACTTTGATTTGTCTTTTCTCTTGTGCTTGCTCTCCCTCTCACAAAATGACCATGTATGGATTTTCTGAAATAAGCCTTCTGTATGCTTGGTAAAGCTGGATTACTCTCCTTGCTAATCTCCTCGCATTTATGCAAATGTTTGTCCAGCCATAAAGGAGATTTCCCTGTTGGGTGACCTGTAGTCTGACAGAGGAGCCATGAAGCGAGGCAAACAGGGAAATTGGTTGGTGTAACACCAACAGGAAGCAACCACTTACACAGAACAGAGACTGACAATCAAAACAACAAAGCAGTTATCCAAATGCAGAGTCACTGAAAAAAAATTGTCTTAATACTGACAGCTTCAATTGCTCGGTATTAATTTACTGAGAAGAATGAAATGTAATCTCATAATGGAAATGTAATGATTTTTTGATATTGTTTCCTTGCTCAACTTTGGATTCTACAGAATGTCCTCTAACGCTGGCAGCACAGCTGGAGGGATGTGCAGAGCTCATCAAGGTGCTGAAGAGTGGAGGGGCCCATTTGGACTTCAGAACAAAAGATGGCATTACTGCCCTCCACAAGGCTGTGCGCAGCAAGAACCATACAGCACTTATAGTGAGTATCACACACACACACACACGGACACACACAATTATATTAGAAAAGCTGACTCATCTTTTTTATTCCTTTTGCTACACCAATTGCCTGCTTGTAAACTTTCCCCCTGGGAAAGAAGAGTTTGCAGGCAGGCAGTCTATGGCAGAGTGTGCTTGAGCAATTGAGTACAGGGGCTGCATGAGCAATAACTCAATATTAAGAGAGCTTAACATGCCCTCTTTGAATAGACTGGCATATTCAATGAAAGGCCTTGCATGTGTCGGTTTGAGGAGGCTTGTAACCTAAATGAAAGGATTAACATGAGTCACATAATTGATTTCCTGTTGAAATCCTGAATTGTTGAAATTGGAATTGGTTATTTCCGCTCGGTCGTTGTCATTGTGCACTTACTCAGCGTCACTGCAACATACAGAAGCTGTTGTTATGGTGAGCCTGTAGAAGGCCTTCAGACAAAATCTGTTATTGTGTATTTAAAAGTGTTTGTTCATGACTGAGAGTACAAGAATTCTTGTAAAAGTACATTTGTGGGGATACTATTAAATTAATTAATACCATACTGGCTGAACGATTACTTACTAGCTGCAGCTCCTGGATGTTTTGTTTTATATATATATATATATATATATATATATAAAAAATATATCAAAGATTGAGTCATTTTTGCATGCCAAGTCACATTTAAATATAAAAAGAAAGAATGTAAAAATCATCTAAAAGCTCTAAAA
>JAPZDV010000023.1:11729346-11747850 GCA_029814665.1 Acanthurus lineatus
GCCAAGTCACATTTAAATATAAAAAGAAAGAATGTAAAAATCATCTAAAAGCTCTAAAACACTCTTTTTAAACTCTTTATATATATGTATATAGCACAGCCCTATGTTAAGGTCTCTTTGAACTTCACATTGCGTGGTAATAAAAACTACAACTGGGACCAGACAAGATATGAATTCAAGCCTTATTTCACCCTAACCTTCTGATTTTCCCACTAGACACTGTTGGACTTGGGTGCATCACCTGACTATAAAGACAGCAGGGGGTTGACTCCTCTCTACCACAGCTCAATGGTTGGAGGAGACCCCTACTGCTGTGAGCTGCTGCTGCATGATCATGCACAGGTTGGCTGTATGGATGAGAATGGCTGGCAGGAGATCCACCAGGTAATACACACTCTCTCTCTCTCTCTCTCACACACACACACGCACACGCACACGCACCCATGCACGCACAGCCACACACACATGCGCACACACATGCACACACACACAAATAGATAAAACAGTGATGGTTTGTGAGTGGAATACAAATGCAGAATCAGGGTAAGAGGTCTTGTCTGATTTTCAGTTTCATTTAATTGATTTTCATTTTTTCTTCCATTCGAAGATTTCTTTGTGGTGGTTGGACCCTTGGAGTGTGGGGTCATGTGCTGGTGGGAAGCTTTAACTTAGAGGAAACTATTTTTTTCCAGTCTTTAGGATTCAACGCTAACTGTTTTGGCAGACTTTTCACACACCCAGAATTTTCAACTGCATTGTTCCAAGCAGATTAAATAAGATCTGCAAATTATATAAGTATTTTTGTTGGACTTCTAAAAAAGATTTTGTTCTCCTAATGACAAGAACATATTGATACCAGCAAAGTGAAGGTACTAGTGTTGCTGCAGTTGCAGCCATAGTCTAGCATTTCAAGTAGTGATAGTAGAAATACAGTCTAGGCTTTAAAATAAAGTCAAAATGGCACATCTTAAGTGCCTTAAAGCTTGGACATTTTTATTGACAGCCTCAGTAACACTCTTCTTCAGGATTGAGGGGAAAGAATTAGCAGAGGACCCGATTTTGCTGGAAGGATTTTAATTTTATTGGGCTGCTGTAGTCAGTGTTTTCTCTCCAAGTATTTGAATAACAATATGATAAAAGATTATTTTGCGTTTTTTGCCCAGTGACACCAAAAATAAACTGCCTACCCCAGCTTTAGGGCATGCCCTGCTCTGACCAAAAATGCAGCTTTCCTCTTTGGGTGATAAATGTAGAAAGTAGGTTTGATTCTAATGTTAATGCATAAATTGGTATATTTGTCTTCATATGAGTACTGTGTGGTGAAAATGTATCAATAATTTTATCACGGATAAAAAACACAATTGATTCAAAGTTTCTGTTGCATCTGACAGTGTAGCATTACTGGTGTGACCTGGTGTAGGCTACAATATTATATTGTCTAGTATCTCTAGGAATAATGGACCCTTTACTACATCTCATTTTAGCCATGGACCAGTCTGCTTTAAAAAGACATTTTGTGGCAGTACTTCATGTAGCCTAATCTATTCCCTTCTATGTTTTTCTTCATATAACAATGCTCCAATAACATGTAGATATGAATAACATCTTACTGTTCAAAAAGTTTTCTGCTTTTGTGGAGGTGTTTTGGGTACTAGAATATTACACTTATGTGAAAGCATTCTTCTGTTAAAGACTGTTATACTAAGGTAAAAGTAATTTTTGTAAAAGTAAAAAGTTTAGCCATTTTGAATGAACTCTGATGAGATGTTCCTGTGCTACATTTTTGAAATTGTTAGTGGTGCTGCAGGTGGGGGTGTCTGGTGATTTGACTTCAGGCTCTAAGGGCATCAAAAGTCAGTCCAACAACACAAGTGGAATAACATCAAACTACTGAGTTGTCATGACCATACTGACAATAAATATCTTTTGTAAAGACAGATTTTGGAATAAAACTACTGATTATCAGTATATACACAACAAAAACTACTACCACAACTACCACATTTCTAGTAGCTGATGCCCCTCTCTGTAGTCTTGCAGCCCTACTCACCTCTCTAAACAGCGTTCTCTGAGCGCTGTCCACTATGAAGTCCTGAACAGTCTGCTCTTGGCTCACCTTTTGCTTGACTGTTCTCAGAGCATATTTATCACCATTCAGCCTCTCTGTCCCAGTGATAGCTGTCATCTTCACTGTTCCACTGCATTTCTTAGTTTTCAAATAAATTAAGTGAAAAGAGTTTCAACAGCCACAACTGTGACAGACATTGAAACAGCAGAAAGCCCGCAAAGACATCACAGAAGGTAGAAGTTTATAAGTAATTCAGCATATTTGGACATCACCGTGATCATTTAAGCATTTAGCTTTTAGCAAAACCCCACCTGCACCTGATCCTTTGTTTCACTTTCAAATTCTTTGTCAGGACTTTTCATGTGACTTTTATTTTTTTCTCTGTAGTAGGACAGTACTTGTAATAAAAAAAAAAATAACAAAAGTAAAAACTGGATGCAAAATGTGATTTAGTAGCAGAAGTAACTGCAAATTGTTACTTCCACCTTTGCATTTTTATGAACAAACAGTCTTATATGGCAGTTTTAGAGAAGCTGGGTATCAAAAGATATAATCTCATTAATGTGCATGTCTTTATGAACAGGTAGCAATCATTAGTCTAAAACAAAGGATTTTAACAAGCAGATGCAAGTAAGAAAGTGAAAACAACCAAAAACAGAATTTGAGGTAATTTTTTCAAAGGTAGATGATTTTCTTTGCTCAGAGGAAAATTGACTTGTTTCTGATGTTTTGTCTGCAAGATTTTTAGCATAGCAGTGCTGTTTCCATCACACATCATATCTGTCCTTAATTCTGGCTTTCTTAAAGCAAATTGTTCATTGTACAATTGTAGTGAGCAATGAAGACGTACACTGAGGCAGAGGAGACTGTGAGGGAATGTTTTGCCCTTTCAGATCTGCTATGCAGATACAGTGAGGGATTCAAATGGAAGGAATGTTAGTTTATTACTAAGTCATATCATGTTACTTTTCAAAGAAATTCCAGATACTGTGCAATAAATCTAATGGTCTTTCAGCCATACTTATTTTCCTTCTATTTCATTCTTTCACCTCCTTCTCATCTCATTTTATCTATCTCTTTCTCTGTGTCCTTTCCAGCATCATGGTGTTATATATTGTGTACAATATGAGACACTGCTAAATTTTCTGATAACCAACAACAATCCCAGCATAATTTGTGTGCTGCCTCACTGCTGTCACATGCTCAGTGAGACAGAACACAGGGAGGGAGAGAACAATTGGTGGTGTGCGTCTTTGTCAATGACACAAGACAAAACCACACAGTAGGAGAGAAAGGAAATAAAAGACAGATTAGATGAAAAGTTTTTTGCTCACAGTTACGTAAAACCAAGAAAAAAGACGTGAAGGAATTTTAACTTGTAGATTCACAATTAGCTTCTGGAGATAAAAAACAAGGTTTTTCTTTTTTGCCTTAGAGACTGTTTATACCAGGAGTGAGGAGAATTAACCCAGGAAAAAACACAAAGAGAAGCTTTAGTAGTTTTAAGCTACTATAAGGTTAACAAGTTTTAATTTTAGAAACAAAAATTGTGCCTGCCAGTGGCTACTGCAGTTGCATTTTGTGGCAGTAAGAGAGGTGGGTTACAGTAAATAACTGGCTGGTTTTGGCCAAGTAAGCAGGGTGCTGCAGCCAAACTCTTGATTTTTTTATGTAGCATTAATTTTGTTCTTTCATTGTAATTGGTCAGCAGCATAAAGTGCTGACTCATTTGGCTACGTTGCACATACCCATTACAGCTCTGAATAAAATCCAGCAATACACTCTTGTCACACTTTCACAAACCTCATTTCTTGTTTTTCATTACAACAAAATTGACTGTAAAATGTGCTGTTCTGCTCATATGCATTTCTTTTTGTCATAAACACTCTTCATCTTTTCCCTTTTGACTTTGCAAGAAACAAGTTTTAATTTGTAAATCTGTCCTTTTAGGCATGCCGCTATGGCCATGTGCAGCACCTGGAACATCTGCTGTTCTACGGAGCTGACATGAGCGCTCAGAATGCATCGGGAAACACCGCCCTGCATGTGTGTGCTCTCTACAACCAGGTACTAGTTACTAAAAATATGAATTTTGACCCAGTGCTTGGGAGATGGACCAAGTGATGGTAGTTGCCTAAACTTGACCATACTGTATTTGGCACACGGAGACTTTGGATAAATGATCCAAAAACACATGCAGTAAAGATTTGCAAAAATTATTAGTAAAGATGTTCTAAAAAATCATCCAGTATCAATGTAAAGTTTGGCTTATGGTTTAGTGAGTCTGTTTTCTTTATTTGAATTGTAGCATTTATGTTTTGGCAAAATTAACGTGTAAACTTTTATATGTTTGCTTATTCACCCCGAGTTGTAGGAGTCATTTGTACTGCATGAACCAAGCAGGGTTTTAGTTTCTTTTTTAGGGCTCCAGATTGAGTTTCCTAGTGGTCCTTGAAAAAACTTGGGGGCACCAGCACAAAAATCTGGGGGCATCACAGACTGCATTTTTTAAAAATGCTTTACAAATGAATATACATGTATTTATTGTCAAAATGAAAAGTACTGAATATTTCCAACCTTATCAACATCAACATATCAACATAAGTGTCCTCCAAGAGAATTCCTTGGTGCATACCTGTCAACCCACAATCCCCAAGTGAGTTGATTTTCACTGCATAAATATACATTAGAATTGCATTGTGTTTATTTTAAAATATAAATGAATGTTCTTTACTAGGCGAGTTATAGGAGGACAGTGGGAGATGAGGGCAGCTCACATAAGAATCCTCCTGGGAAAATGATGAGTGCTGTCACGTACAGTATGCCTATGTGCTGCTTTGTCTTGTTTTGTAAGAGCTTCCTCAAAGAGAAACATGTAACCGGCTGCTCGTGAAGAGGCTTTTCTGCTGCTTCATTGGAAAATGGAGAGCAGTGCTCGGTTCATGAACATTAAATGAGCACTTTACTTCTCTCTTTCTCTTTCTCTCGCCCTGTTTTGCATACAAACAAGTGAAAAATGTATGCACGCATGTGTGTTTGTGTCAAAATTAAAACCATGAACAGCTCGGCTGATTTCAGTGATGAGGAATGACCTGCTTCAACTGGACTGGAACACCAGAGTCTCAGGGGAGAGAAAGAGAGAGGGAGAAAATAAATGTGTGCAAATGCGTATGAGTGTGTGTGTCAGCGTTGCTTTGGGGAGCACAGCATCAAAACTTAATATAAGCTGTTTGTAACACGTGACTCAAGTCTTAACGTGTTCCACTTCTCAGTGGAGAAAGTCCCCATCATATTCTCTAATTTTCCTTTTTTTCAGTTTTACAGTGAGGACTACGGTAAAGGTTAGGCCTAGGGTCAGGGTTAGTCAAATATTGGTTATAAATATAGTTAGGATAAGCAGAAAATGAATTTAAACCTACAAAATGTCTCCCAGAGGGATTGAAACGTGTGTGTGTGTGTGTGTGTGTGGATGTGTGTGTGTGTGTGTGTGTGTGCGTGCGTGTGTGTGTGCGTGCGTGCGTGCGTGTGTGTGTGTGTGCACCAGTGTGTACAGTCTGGTAATAGACTTCGCCTCAGCTCTTGTGTGCTCTCATTGCTAGATGACTGTTAATCCTGCCAGCTGAGGCCGAACAGCACATTGAGTTGATTGATCCCAGAAACTGTCTGTTAGCAGGGTTCCAGCAGGCTCGAAACAGGCCTGGCTCGGGTGATTATGTACCATTACAAAAAGAAATGGACTGGTACAATTGAACGTGAAACTAGTAGTCCAGTGCACAGATCAATATATCTATACAGAGAGAGAAAAGAGAGAGTTTCAAAAAGAGGGGGACACAGATGAAGGTGGCAGAGAGTAGATTAATGACAAGATAACATAATCAGCAGCAAAATGAGTTTAATCAGCAGTCTGAGAGTCCCATTCTGAGGCTCTGGCTAGCCATTTACATTTACTTACTGGGCTTTTAGGCTGGCAGATGAGATCAGCAGCAGTGAATGAAAGTATGGCAGGGGTCTTTTACCTGGCAGACAGATCCATGGGAGGTGGTTGAAGGAGTGATTTAGAAAGGACAGAGTAGGTAATGGCAAGGGGGGACAAAACTGATGAGTGAAATTAAAGAGGGGTAGTGGAAGACACACACAGAACTGCCCAAGCCAGTCAGATCAATAACATCCTGAGACAACTCTATAGTAAGAGGCAAAGAGGAAGAATCACTGTCTTTCACAATACAGCATTTGTATTGTTATTGCTGATGTTTCACACAATAACAAGTACAAATTTAGCTTTTATTTGTGATTCTGTCCTAAATCTGGCAACGTATGGGATGTTATTCACAACCTAGTGTAAAACAAGCTCTACCTTCAGCATGGGACGCCAAATCTGCTCCTCCAATTCTAATGAGCGAGGGAATCCTTGAATGTATAAAATGGCATTGAGAGGTACCATCTGTCACACTCTTTACACATGACTGACCCATGTCATTACTATAAAGTAGTTGACTTAGCTCACTGTGAAATTCTATGAAGCTAACGTACTCACATCTAGCAAACCATGGTGAGGACTGCTGAAATGGTTTTCTTAATGAATTCCTATAGGAAGCCTTGGTGAGAGGAGCAAGACAGATGTCCCAAACTGTAATTGGCCTCTGTGTGTGTTTGTGTGAGAGAGTGTGTGTGTCTGTGTATGCTAAGCATATGTGCAAGAGAGGCACACATCTAAGAATTCAGCTGTTGAGGTTCTCAAACTGCCATTAATTTCTTTATTAAAAGGGTAACAGATGCTAACATCAACAAATGACATGGAGGTAATAAAACAGCATTAATGCCTTGTAACATGCATGTAAATGGAAAGATTTGCAGGGTGGGATCTGTGTGTAACTGTCAGACAAGTGGTTCCCACAGTGGGTGCCACGGCAACCTGAGCCATGAACATTAGTGCACCATTGATTGTATTTATTCAGTTACTGTGCGTTTTTAGAAACAGTTTACCATAAATAAAATTTAAGAAATATTTACATTACCCATTAAATCAGATCTTACATCAAATTTTTTGGTAAATAAGCCTGTTTTGTTTCCTGTCACAGAGAAGTATGAACACACAGAAGTGTGCACATGCACTCGCAGATTTGTCTTAATAAAACATACAAAGGTATGCACTTAAGCTTCTCATATTTTGTTGAAATTACTCAAATGGTGATTATTGTGTCTCTTTATGCTGAGAAGTGCTGAATTGTGTGTTTGTGCATGTGTGTGTGCAGATTGTGCAAGCACCTGCATAATGTATGGGCGGTTAACAATTAGCTAAGCTAACAGCCATAGGCGTTTTATATAGGTTTTAGATGTTTTAGACTCTTAGTGGTTCTATGGGTTATTAGCAGCAAGAGTATTCATGCATTATTCATAACACCTTTTCCATTTACAAATACCCTCATGCCTTAACTGTCTGTGTTTACATGGACTTTTCAGGTTCATTTATTCAGGTTTATACATGTAGGTTTTGTGAGTCCCAGTTGACACCATTATGATTTTACACCCAGCTCAGTTTTGGCAGTCTGGCACAGCACTCCACTAGCCATCTATGTGTTTTATTAGAGGAGGATGCTCCAGTTTATCAGTGTTAGCCTTGTATTCCATCTAGTATAATACACAAGTGGTTCAGATATACCTTGCTTGATGAGTAAAGTCACAATACTATTATTATTAACTGAACCACATGTTCACATTAATCTGTGAGTGCATGTCCCTGAATGTGAGACTCAGAGGTGAGAGGAGTCACGAGAGTCATTGTGCTGATGGTATGCTAGTCCTGTTAATTCTGCTCTGTGTTAAATTACATATCGACCCTCAGCCAGCCAGTGCATGGCCAGAGGGGCTTGTGCTCATTTACACGCACTAAAAAATATGGCAATAGACTGATGCAAAAAGGAACAGAAAGTATTGTTGTGAACTAAAGAGGAGATATAATGCTGTGTGAATGTGTGTGCGCGTGCATGTGTGCATGTATGTGTGTGTCTGTGTGTGTGTTCTTTTCTACGTTTTCACAGCACTGTGCAACAGTTGCTATATATGTTAAAGGTTACTGTGATGTAGGTGAAACGCTCACTGATTGATAGTATATACATTGTCTTTGTCAGTGTGTATAATGTCCTTCTGTTATTGGCTTTCTGTCCACTGTGAGTTTGCTTTCACAGTCAGACTGCAGTCTTTAATATTCTATCTGTGATTCTTTTTGTGGATCAGGTTTGATTTTTATTTTGCATTAGTATTTTTTGCAAATGCAAATGCTAGAAGCAACAATTATAATGCTATCAATAAATTAATATGAATGATGAGTATCATTCAACTATTTCACTATTTCATAACTTCAGGGTCACCAACAATAAGCTTCCTTCTGCACTGTAACATACACACATTTGAACATAAGTCCATTAAATCTATAAGTGTATAAGCTGAACAGTTTGAGTTAGAATAGTCTGCAAGGACACCAGGACAAACACGGATGTTCTTAAGGTGAACTAGTGAGTAGGTGATTTCCTGTGTTTGGCCTGATAATGTTAAATTTTCCTTACAGCCATTAGAGTCTCATTTAGCCACTTGATAGCAACCTCCTATTTCACATTTTACAGTTTCAGTCTTTAGTAGCAGGGTGTGTACTGACAGATTATCTGTATTTTAGATTAAAATGTGAATATCTCCTAACCACAGTATGCAAGCATCTTTTAATCAAAAAAAAAAGATAAGTAGTTTAATGTTAGGTGTTGTAGATGCTAAGTAGCATGGGATCATGAGAGCTATTGTGTACATTGTTAAAACACTATTGTAGACAATTTTTGTCAAGGTTTACAGATGAGGGAAAGTTTTACTCATATTTGGTCAATTTCATATACTCCCTGCATTACTCTTTCAATATGTCATCTGGTGTAATCATGAAACTTGTAGCAAAAGGGAACTAAATGAAAACACCCCTTAACCTGAATAAAATGAAAGATTTCTCCAGGGTTGAACTTTGATTTGAACAACATTTGGAATTTTGTAGGTACACAATTCCACAAAATATGCTGTATAAAATTAGTACAGTCATTTTGAGACATTTTAAAGCAGACAAGGGAACCAGAAGTGCAACAAAACTAACAATTTGAGTTAGACTCAAGCTTTCTCCGTCTCAGTAATTTTCAGATCAAATCAGTTGTTTGTACTTCTGCTGGCAACAAGTGTTGCTTGTTTTTGATTATTAGGTAATACTTGTATTTTACTTAAGTTTCATTTTTAAAACACAAACATGTCCAAAATTTATCAAGTTTTTTTTCTAGCAATTTTATAATCTCTGAGTCCTGCCTCTGTGGCAGTGTGTCCTTGTGTGTCCATTTCCTCACTTTGTTTTTAACATTTGTGTTCATGCTCATTCATGTTCAATATGTTTTGACAAAATAGGTGAATGTCTGCAGTTTTCTTTTTCTATCCAGTGATATTGAAAATGATAGCAGCAGTAGTTAACACACAGTGATTTTTTTCGATGCCGTAGGTGCACTTCATCTCAAGTGACATTTAAAATCCCGTCTATACTGATACAAACAGTACAGCCAAAATCCATTTCATGCACAAGATTTATATTTTGTGTACCACCCACCTCTAATAGAGAGACCAATTAGAAACTTTGAAATGGCAGCCGCAGGAGCTTTATACATCATTGTGTGTGTGATTTTGTGTGTGATTTTGTGTGTGTTTTGTAGCATATGGTAAAATCGAATACAATGACATTTAAGAGTCCTAGCCACATACATAGATCTCTCTGTTGTCATCCAGGATAGCTGTGCACGAGTTCTCCTATTCCGGGGAGCCAATAAAGAGATAAAGAACTACAACAGCCAGACCGCCTTTCAGGTATGTGTGGTATCCAAAATCCACTGCATGTTACTCTGTGTACTACACTGACATTTCAGACCCGAAAGCATTAATGACTTGTTTTAGACAGCCAAATGCTATTCCATTTAATATGTTGATCGCTGTTAAAAACTTAAGCAGTGTAACGGCCCCACCCCCGCAGGCTTTGTGCCCGAATTTCAGTCTTCCTGATTGGTGAAGTCCATGTCGAATTGTTACTGTCACAGATTTCTAGTGTGGATCAAAGTAAATTTGTTTATACACAAGGCAGGCTGGTCCATGCAGTGACCAGAACATTGTCATTTATGTAGATATTGCACATCAGCCAGTGCAAAAACAATGAATACATTTTTATTAAATCAAATGTACTGTTTTGCTGTTTCCTCCCTTAACTTACTTGCCCTTCTCTCTTCTTCTCTTTTCCTCAACTTCAGGTGGCTATTATAGCAGGAAACTTTGATCTGGCTGAAATTATAAAGGTCCACAAAGCATCAGATGTTGGTAAGTTGACAGCAGTGGTAGGACCAGGTTTCACCAGGTTTCCTCAATGTTATGAGGATCTAATCATAAAGGGGAGAAATCAGACAAAAGAATGTGAGTGTACATACTGGAAGTTATCATGAAAAGTAACTGCAGGTTCTGAAAAGAGGTGTTTGGAAATAAGGAATAGGAGATGAAAATGGTAGAGATGTGAAGGTTTCAGGGGTTTGTATGTCACCTGCTGAGTTAAAAAGATTCCCTGCAACCTTAACATACAGGAAAACTCTGCCATCTAGTGTAGACAGGATGTAAAAAACCCAGTTTCTGCATTGTGAGATGGTTGTACCGATGAACATGGTTTTACTTTTTACCTTTAAACAGTCACAAGTTAAAAAAGGTATTATTTGTGATGTTTGGAATTATTACTTTATTCAGTCTAGGAGATTGATCTGCCACTCCTTCATTGCACTGCAGATAGACTTTTACCTGTCAATGTGTTAATTCAGGGACACTGGGATATTAAAATATTATATAATAATGTTAATACACTATCAATAATCTCTGCTTTATTTCAGTATCTGTAGCACCACATCCAATTTATTTAATCCTTGTCCAAATGATTCAATACATTTGAAATGTATAAATGCATTGCAAATTCAATAGAAACCTCTACCACCTTGTAACATGCATTGAGTGAGCTTCAGTTGTGTGGATTTACAGTAATTTCCATATTAAGTATTTGTTTTTCTCCTGCTTACTACAGTAGCAGTCGTGAGTCTGTTAAGAGGTGCTCAAGGCCTGAATATATCTCCTTCTTTTCTCAGTGCCTTTCAGGGAGACCCCCTCCTACACCAACCGTCGACGTGTGATACCTGGCACCCTGCCCTCACCACGTTCCTTGCTCCGCTCTGCAAGTGACAACAACCTGAATGGGGACCACGATCACATCCACAGTCAAGCCCCCAGAGAAATCCGAGGCCGTCAGGGTCACTCTCCTGTCCCCTCACTGCGCAGTCTGCCAGCTCTTGGGCAGCAGCACAGCAGCCTTGGAGAGGTAAGATGAAGCCAACCGGGTGAATGATCTGTATGAGTTTCTAACGAGTTTGCACACATTATAGCATTAAACAGAGACTAGACAAAAAAAATGAGATACAATTTTTCATAAAATCATAGATATCACTTCTTTATAGTTTTAGTTCCATATATTATACTAAGGTAATTGCAATGATTGCAAAGTGCATAATACTTGTCTCTTCCTCTGTTTTCTCTCAGAGCCGACACGGAGAGATCCCTGACAGTAGTCTCCAGAGTACAGGTAGCTCCAGATCCTCCCATTCCCGCTCCCCTTCGCTACATCACACACATGAAGAAGACAAACCAGTTCCAAGGAGGTCCCACAGCCATGGCCACCCTCACGGGCATGGCCATCGTGGAAGACTCAGGTCTGTAAAATTAGCAATGACTTCAGCTCAACCTCATATGTTTATTCAAGTGATTCT
The DNA here is from genome assembly GCA_029814665.1 of Acanthurus lineatus. Lineage (NCBI taxonomy): Eukaryota > Metazoa > Chordata > Actinopteri > Acanthuriformes > Acanthuridae > Acanthurus > Acanthurus lineatus. The sequence goes on from JAPZDV010000023.1 coordinate 11,741,269, forward strand.
GAATGAGTTTTTAAAGGGCTTTGTAAACAAGCAAATCTCTTTCTTCCTTTTCTTGATTTATGTCTCACACTTAAACTCTTGCAACTATTCATTTTAAATACATTATTTGTGATTGGCCTAGTTAATATGTGCCTAGTTTGATATTTAAACTAGATTTATTCAAGCAAAAAGCCCATGTCATATGTCTGATTCACTTGTTAGTCACAAGGCAGCACTCAGCATCCTATTTAATCTGCTACCACCTGCTACTGCTCAGTCAGTGCAGAGTCTTGTATATTTGTTATTTCATTAATCCCAGGCACGCATAAAAGTTTTTTGCTCCAGTGAAACTGCACTGCAAAGGTCAAATGGAATGACCTTGATGAAGGCAACAAGCCAAAGCCATTGTTCTAACAGCAAAGTTGAGTCATATACTACGATTATTTTGACCTCTATTAGACTTTTTCTTTCTCCATGCTGCTTAAAAAAATCTGAAGCTGTGCCAGTAACCCCTACTCTGCTCCTACCAAGCTGTACTTACAACCTGCCCTGAAAAATCATTTGTGTAGAGCATCAACTGGGAAATAAACTGGAGTGTCAGTCAATTGGTATCAAATTCAAAGTGGCTGATTAAAACTCTAAATAGTATGATGTCTGTCATAATTGCATTCGTTGTAGCTGTTGTATGGCCTTTGCTTACGTCAGGGTGTGGAAGCAGTGATCAGCGGAACAGTTTGTTTCTGGAATAAACAACAGCCCTATTTATATAACAAGCTAGGCTAAAATATGGCATATGTTCTGCTAGGAGGACAGACGGCAAATCTGTGTGTGTGTGCCTGTTTTTGTCTCTGTGTTTGTATGCGTGAACGTATATAAAGCACACGGTTGTGGCAATGGGTGCTTGCACAGTTCAGAGACAGACAGATGGAAAGTGGCTAATAATGATCACCATGGGGACCAATTGAAGGCTACCAAGCTGTGAATCTGCGTGTCAGTGTTTGTGCGAGAGAGAGATCGAGAGATAGAGGATACATTCTGAAATTAGAGCTATGAGGAATGTCATTGGACGGGCAACTCGGTTCAAAACAGCTTGTCACTGGATTGATACATAAATCCGCGGGTGTGGTCGTGCGGCTGGGTGCTCGAGTACGTTTCCTCCCTTGTACACTCAGCCATTAGACAAACTGCACAGTAAACTAGGGCTCTGATCACATCTCAGAGCGATAGGTTTAAGTGGTTTACTGACACTTGGTTTGTTGAGCTTTTTATTATGATCATATGTCAGAGCAAGATCATCTACCTGCAGCACACACCTAACTAATGGGATTCCTGGATGCCACACACTGTGTGTATGCGTGTGCATGTTTGTGTGAAACAGTCTGATGTCTGACAGGGGAATTGCATTACAGACACAACTCCAGCAGTACTTTCCTCTCTCTGTAATACTCTTCTGTCACTTTGCTCCATCCATCAAAGACTCTGTCTCTCTCTCCATTTCTCATTCTGTCATTCATACACAGACAAACACATACACACGGAGCCATTAATCTATTGTTTGCAGCCAGAGTCAACAGTCTTTATTAAATCCTGTATCATGCACACATCCCACAGCTAAGAAAACAAACCTTTAAAGGCTAAATTTTGTAAGAGATGTTTCCACATGCTTAATTGTAATATACAAAGTGAATTTGGCCTATTAGTAAATTCCCATTGGAGTGTTTAACCACCTACCTCTCTTTCTTTCAAATGTTGTGTCCCATAATGGTAACTAATTAAGTGTAACTTACTCCGCTTCAGGATAACTGGCACTGCTTAAATTTAAGTTCACTGACAGAGGAACATCGGTGCAAACATCTTTTGCTCTGTTACACTGCTCATTTTCTCCAAGGTTGATTAGTCAGAGTGCGAAAAGAAACAAAAGTGAAAAAGAAAGAGGATAGCCGGTTTAGTATTTCTGCTGTGTCCTGGCCTAAATGGCCTTCTGTGCTTTTCTACATAGGGAGCTGGGACCTTGTTCTTCTGTTCGCCTTACCCTTACATAAAGTATTAAAGTGAGGGGAATGTATAAAAAGCCCTAAATGAACAGCTGGTCTCCATTGCCAGAACCTGCACCCAAGTGAGACTGATGCTGTCCTTGAATATTTTCCCTCCAATATTTCTCTCCCTCTCTCTCTGTTTCCCTCTCTGACCTTCTGTTTTGTGCCCATGGTAACTCTAGAGGCGTTATGGATACCAGGGGAGTGTGAAATTAGCTTGGCCAGTCAACAGCCCGCCCAACGGCAGACTCAAGCAAGTTCCTGTGGAACTCGCCATCACTTCCTCCTCGTTGCGCATGTGAAGCGCTGCCAGGGTTCAATGGCTTGGCCAGACTTCAGCAGAAAGTTTAGACAGAAACAATAGAGAGGATGCAGATAGATCAGAGCAGAACAGCTTACTAAGACTAGATGAAAGAAAAACGAACAAAAAAAACTCATGAAGACAGATTAAAGGGTAGAAGTGTGGGTGTGAGGAGCGATCATATACTTTTATGACTGTTCTTGTTAGGCATGGACACAACACTGCACAGTAATACCAATGTAGCAGGTACAAGAAACAGCTTAAATAAATAAGAACTCTGCTTAATTATCAACAGCACCTGAGTTACATAAATGTTTTTGGCCACTGACACGTGCATTTGCAGGATGCAATTTGTGGAAAAAACAGAAGGGGGGTGGGGGGGTGGGGGGGGGGGTGGACCCTGTGTGTTTGCAGTTTCCTGAATCTTGAGCAAAAGCAATCCTGGACTAGTTGTCTTTAAGGATCTCTGTCAACTAGTCCAGGATTTTTCCGAGTGATAGCTATAGCTACAACCCAGAGACAAAATAGGAGTCTTCCAGTGGCAGTGACTGCGTTCTATAAGACCAAAGAAGGAGTGTCAGGTCAGGAGCCTAACCCAGAGCATGCCCAATCAACTGTTAATGTCAAATACTGCTGTGAAAATCTGATGCAACTGAAGGAGAACATTGGCTGCAAAAAAACTGAACTGTCCATGATGGCAATTGGGCTCTCCAGCATGACAATCACCAGCTTACAGCTCACGTGACAGAAGCATGACAGTTTTTCATCCACAACAGAGTGAACCACTTGTTGGATGTGGCTCCCTGTGACTGTTTTGTCTCCCAAAATGAAGTTTGGTCTTTAGGTTGCAGCCCTGGGCCCAAGTTACAGATACATTAGTGATGACAAGCTGATGCTCCTCACCATCTAACAAGACATTCCTGTAGGTTAGAACGTGGCAGAAGTTTTTGCAGAAAAAAGAAAATTTGTCTTTGTCATAAGACATTAATTGACTGCTTTGCATGATTTGCTGTCAATACAAAGAGATGATTAGTTATCAAAAGCACACTGTCTTGACAGTAGCAGTGTCATAAATTGTGATATTAAGCTGTACACTTTCATCTCCTAAATGTTCATTATATGGCTCTTCTTTCATTTGTTCTCTATAAGTCATAAGGTGATAACAACAATCCAAATGTAAGATTTTTCAAGTTGAAGATCACAAGCCTTCAACACAGGGTCTCTTTGTTTGAAGGTCTTGCTAAGCTCTTGCTACCTAGCTCTCAAAAATGTGGAATGAGATTTGGACAGTGTGGAACAAGTCTTTAATTCAAACGAGGATCGAGTCACAAATCGTTAACTGATTCATGTTATCATTTAAAGCCTCACACATACAAAAATGACATTAGAACTAACAGGACGAAGGCTGACTTGCTTTGCCTTTTGTCAACTGTGTCTAAAAAAAAGAAAAAATGAACTTGAGCACACCACAAAAGACTAAAGTCAACAGCCAGAGAGTACATACGCTCTGGGACTTCATAAGGAGAAAATTACTCTCCATGCCAGCAGATGGCAATGATTTGTATTCATCATTCAAACTAAGAAACCTGAAGATCTAAGACAGCACGTGCCTACCGTTTGCAAACAGAGCTGGCCTGTCCTGAATCATGTTGATCGATTGGTTTTCATTTTGTCCGTTCCAGATGAACATGTCCATGTGAAAATATTTGTGTAATGGAGTGAAGATAAAAACTGAGAAGAGCCCTCTGTGTGTGCTCTGTGAAAATCCCTTTCTTTTTTTACTTCAGTTTCTCTTTGCATAAACTAATTATCTGTAGCTAAACAGCCAATCAGAGTGATTTCTCTCACCAATGGTCTAGGCATAAGATCAACATGCTCAACTGACCTTAAAGCCAATGATGAGAGCCGACTAGTGTCAACCATGTGGGACACATCATGTCCCAGACCCTCACTCATGGCCCAGCACTGACAAACATCCCACCATGCGCCTGTTGTGTCAGGGTAGCTGATAGCTGGAAGTGTCAGTGAACAAGAGGCTGCGTTCTTACCTGCTGATGGGCTGTATCCGGATGTATCATCTGTTATATGGTAACAAATCTCACATGGACTTGTCCTTTTCCCCTCACCTTTATTTCTTTGTTTGTGGCTGCTCTCCTCACCTCTTATTCACCCCATATACCCCTCCCTCTTTCTTGCATTAGTCACACCAGTGGCTGTTGGTTTGTAGATTATCCATGGCGTCTTAACATAGCCAAAGGGCTGAGGTACACAGACAAGAAAGCAGGATAGGAATACATAGGAAAAGGAGGAGGAGAAGGAACTGAAGAGTTGAGCCTCTTCTGTTTTTACTTATAGAGACTCCACATCAAAGGGGCACACAATAGTGATGGTCTATGCACATCATAATTCCTATCAAAGATTGATGCTGATAAGCTAACAATAAATTATGTGGCTTTTTATACTGCTTTATTATTTCTGTGGTTGACATAGTCCATTCACTCTGGCTCAGCCACAGGAACAATGCAGTAATGTCATGGACTATTGTTTCCTATATAAGTGTTACAGAACACTACAATATGCACTTGGTTCTTAGTGTTACTCAGGGTCAGAATTCCTCAAACATTGTGAATATGGTTTACAAATAGCCTGTAAATATGGTGAATGCCAGGAATTCAGGCATAGAATTGTAACATGCCAGTACCTCAAGGAACCTTAATCATTCTACCATGTCATCCTCAGGCTCTTCCTCTGAGATTTATGTTTATGTTTTGTGTTTGCTAAGAAATCTCCTCCATGCGATGTGCCCATAAGGTTTTATTTCGCGTTCCTTCACCTTATTCCAAGCTCTTCACCTTGTCTTTAAAGTGAGGTGAACTTTGTTTAACAGTCAGTGGTCATAATGATGCAGGATGGCATATACTAAAACAGGTCAGTCAATAGGTATACCTGTTGTTAGTGTAAACAGGATTTGGACTAGAACAAATATGCAGTGATGTAAAAAAAATATTCCCCTCATTCTGAGCTAAACAAACCGAAGTGGATAAGATGCTAAAACAGATGATAAAGAATACAAATGTCAGCATGGAATAAACAGTCAGTTAATGCGTTCCTACTCCCCTTTCCAAAATTGAGGTTGAGTTTGTTGTTAGAAGTTGATCACACCAATTGACCCTTTCTTCTAATTTTGCAAAACAGTAAAGACTCTTTGAAGCATAAGCTGTCCATGTACAAACACATTTTAGTTCACAACCTTAATATGTTCTGCTCTGTGAGCAGAGTCCACATTCTCATCATAAAGACTCCCACATCAGGCAAGAAAGAACAAGAGATCATATATTCATTCAAGTGCAGCAAAGCAAGGAGAGACTGATGATCATTAGGATGCAAACTGTGATGCTGATTATGACCGTGTTTATAATGTGCTCATCTCAACTTTGAGAACTGGGCTATTTGAGAAAAAAGCCATTTACCTGAGAGGGCAAGGCAGTCATGTGAGAAAATCCTGCACTGAGGCTGCTAAGTTTGATAGCATCCGTGTAAATGGCATTTAATGACATTTCCAGCTGCATCTTTGGTGTTACGTGGGCAACTAGACTCATTATCAAGCCGCTCAAATGTTAACCTGTTTTCAGTGGGCTCATTGATCCTAATCAAACATCTGATAGCCAGCGTGATCCAATTATTGGCTTTAAGACTTCTGATAAGGGCCACTTATCTGGAATTATCTCAAGTTCAATCTAGTCTTGAAAAAACACAGATGAACTGAAAGGCACATCATAAATAAGACCCATGCTTTTGCTTTTGCACAAAATTTTCTTTGAAACCTTATTCACATTTTTTTGCCTGAGACTGCTTTGTGTAGTTTACAATATCTATTAATTTTTTAAAGATTCAGTTAAGAGCCAGAACACCACTTTATTACAAGGGCTGGAAACTCCACACACTGTACACTGTTTAGAAAAAAATGCTGATTTGCATAGTATTTTATCTAATATTCCTTTAGTTATATGAAGAATAAAACACTAAATTTGGTTTCAAGGTCACTGTGATTTGTTTGCTGAATTACTAGGACCTTATTTCTAGTGCATTTTTTTCCTTTAGTAAGATTTCTTGAATGCGTGAGACGAGAATTTAGAGTAAAGTATAGTAAGACAATAATCCACATTTTTAAGGGAAATAATCTGTGCCTTCATAGAGGATGTTAAGAAGATTCAAGTTCAAATTCTTGACTTATCAGTGCATTTATTGGCTATTTTTTTCTTTCTT
>JAPZDV010000023.1:11747950-11766453 GCA_029814665.1 Acanthurus lineatus
GCTATTTTTTTCTTTCTTATTTATTGACAGTTGCCATCGTTACAGAGGCAGGGCTGGTGTCCTAGGAAACCATGGAGCTTTTGTAATAGACTGCATCGGAAGTTTGTGTGTGTGTGTGTGTGTACTTGTGTGTGCATGTAATGGATCCTACATCTTTATCTTGTAGAAGTCACTTATAATGAGATACACAGAAAGAGAAGAAGATTCAACAAAACAAAGATGCAGACAAAGACAAGCTGTTGTGTCAAAAGCAGCACCAGTTTGCTTATAAAAATGGTAAATCATATCATTGTGAAATTTCATCAAGCAAGTGCCACTCTGTAAATCATTTTTTTGTTTAGGGCAAAAAAATATAAACATCATTCTCAAATAAAATTTAAAATTAGTTTAGAGTAGATGATAATTCTACTCTATATCTTGGCTATCCAGTATCCAACACAAATACATGATCATTACAACGAAAGAGGCATGAAACCTTTAAAAAAAATCGTCAACATGCACTGCATATGGCAAGAGGAGAGTTCAGTTTATTTGTCCTTTCAGAAATTCATTATATTTTATATACTAAGAAGGAAGACTAAGTATTTGTTCTTTTTCTCTTGTGTGCTGATAATGAATTGGAAGTTCTTCAACAATTTTTCTGACTTTTTCTCTCATTTTGGTCTGATTTCATAATTACTGTAAATAGCCTTTTGATGACTCTTCCAGCAGACTGTTAAACTATATTACAGCAGAAAAGAATAATAACTGGTTAAGAAATGGAGGATTTTAGCAGAGCAATCCATAAGTGCATGGTAATACTCTTGCTAGCAATGGTAACTTCAACTATACAAAGTGAAAAAACATCCTACACTAATGGCTTTTATGTGAGAAAAATCTTGCATTTTAAATGCAAAAAGAGCAGAAATTAAATAATAAAATGTAATTAATTTGATAAAATACATCATAAATTTTAAAGTATTTGATGTTTTTTTTTTAAATTCAGGTAGTCCTGTCTGAACTGTGGTCATTCAAATGTCATTCAGTTATTTTTCCTAAAACTTTAAAGGGCAGCCAGCAACTTTGGTCTCATTAATGAAACGCAAAATGAGATCATCAGATCATCTGCAGGGAGCATCTGGGCTGTCTGTGTACATAACCTCACAGTAGGTGTATGATGTTGTGAAGGTGTGTGAGCGGAGGAGGAAGATTTGGATTTGAGTTTTGAAAACAGATCTCCTTTAAGGAATCTAATTGTTTGGCTGTCACTTTGACATAACCTCGTAACCCTGCTTCTCCAGCCCTTCCTCGTCCCCACTCTGTGTGCTGCTGATGTTTAGTGGCGGGGCTCAAGCATTAACATGCGGCAGCCATCCAGGCCCCTCAGTCCCTGCGGTAATTGGAAAACCGTCAGCAAGCCGTTGTTTCAGCGGAGAAGGGGACAGAAAAAAGGGAGGCTGTGTGAGATGGGGAAAGCAAAAAAAAAAAAAAATGCAGTAGAGAGTTGGTGAAAGAAAGAGACAAACAAGAATTGAAATGGGGAAAGACGTAGACAGAAGGTGGGAGAAAGTAAGGGAGAAGGACACAAGAGGCTGGAATCAGGTGTATGAGAGAATGAAGGCTGTGAAGTGACTGATACAACATGCAGGGGGAGGATTGGCAAGGGACTAAAAGAGGTTTAAAGGTGGATTGACAGGGATAAGGAGGTTTAGAGATTTCTAGTCTTTCAAGGATATGTTGCAAAGAATAGCATTAAAGTCCCAGTTCAGGGTGTAATCAAGTCCCTTGTGACAGAGAATGAACAGTGAATTTGTTTAAGACAGATAAATACACACGGACAACACATAAAATCTCAGGTCAGACAAACATGAGCATCACCCAGTTTTACTAAGTATACATGTCTTTGATATTATATATGGACAAATAAAAAAAAAGCTTTTACATTGCAAGCAGCAGAATGATGCTGAAAGCAACTTACACAGCGGTGGCAAAGTAGTGATGAATGGAGACTAGGCGGAGCTCTGCCGCTGCTGTATTAGAATTCACCGCTAGAGAGAGAGAGAAAAGGAAAGAGAGAGAGAGCAGATGCAATGCGAAGAAATGTTGGGAAGGAGAGTAAAAAGAGGGTGAAATGGAAGCAAGAGAATGAGAGAAAGAAGGAGGGGATTCGAGGTGGAGGAAAAGAAGGAGGAGCATCAATTAAACCAAATGGGCTGGAGCTTTTGCCCCCCGCCCCACTGCACATAAGCACACACACGCACACACACATACAGTCACTCATTCACACACGCATATACTCTCACAGCCTGCCTCAGGGAGTCATGGCGCATGCATGCTCGCAGGCAGACAGGCAGAAGGAGATCAATCGTGCTCTGGGACTAGTGTGTGTATGTGAGTGTCAGCGATGTGTTAGCAGCATGCTGTTGGTAGCGTATGTCATGCTAACGGAGGTGCAATGTTAGCGGGAGTGGAGGGGGCTGTCTGTGAATGTGCCTTTGCGCACGGCTAGAATGCACACAGAGGTCTTGTGGCGTGTGAGTGTGAGCGAGCCGTCAAAGGGGAGGGGAGCCTCGGAGCGCAGCAGCAGCACCAGCACCAGCAGCAGTAGCAGCAGCAGCATTGCCAGAGTGTGTGTGAGTGTGTGTGAACGAGCGTGTGTGTGTGAGGGGTGGAGGGGAGAGGAGAGGCAGACGCGGCAGGACTCCCGGGAGAAGAAGCGGGAGTCGGGGAGCAGATCCAGCCTCTCTCCTCCACAGCAGGAGAGCCAGGACCCAAGGACGAGGGAGGATCTGTAGCCCAGCCTGGAGCAGCTGAAACTGGGGACACACGGGGGGATCTCTGTCCCTCTCTGAAAGGGGGGTTTCTGCTGGAGCCCTAACTCAGGATGTTATTGACTAAGGGGAGCTACCAGATAGATTTGACAGACCCAACAGGGGAGGAAACAGTGCATTTCCTCATACAGCTAAACATTTCGGCTTCTACCTTGGTTAGGATGCGGGGGAGAGGGGACAGATAGAGGGAGAGGGTAAAAGGGAGCAAGAAGGATATTGTCTGTGCTATTAAGGAAGAAAGAGCGGAAATAAGAAGAGGAGGAGGGGTAGAGAGTGCTTGGGAGGAGTGTACTCTCCTCTCATGACTCTCCTATGGAACACTGACTTTTGACTGTTGAGCAGCAGGCACTGGGACTTGTTTATAAATCCCTCCCCGGCCACCATAACCACCAGGGGGTGTCACCAGGTTGCTGTCCCGCTGACGACCATGTCGGTGACAACAGGCTTCAGTTACCAGCTGCCTGGAATCACCACAGTAACATATGTGTTTGTTTACAGCCCCGGCTCAGTGCAGAGAGACCCAAGCCCCCCTCATCACACCCCTCCAGCACTCTCGGGCCCCCGTGGGCCCAAACGTAAACTCTACAGTGCTGTCCCAGGACGTACCTTCATCGTGGTCAAGCCCTACACACCACAGGGGGAAGGAGAGATCCAACTCAACCGTGGAGAGAGAGTCAAAGGTACCACGTCTTCTATTATATTTGTCAGTACATGTTTTATTCCCACATTTAACCCGCTATTGTACTAATTTACTACTACCACTACTACTACTACTACCTCTTGACCCTACTACTGTTAATATTCCGTTTAAAGTAGCATGTCAGCAACTCTCTATCACCACCACTGATGCTTAGGATTGCCTATAAAGTTCATGGCTACATGTGACTTTCATGACTGTCACGGCTGGGTTCTTTGCAGAATATATAGTAGTGCCTCATATGTTCCCATTCTTCTCAGATAAAAACCACACCATTACTTCACAATGTTTGGCTGCAAAGCAGTTATATAATCTCCCAACCTGGAAGTCATTTCAGTGTCGTTTAAGCTTGACATTGTAAATAACCATTTCATTCACTTTGTAAATGTGCTGTTTCTGCTTATGCAGAGGTGCAGTGGCTTCGCTTTCATGTGTTCGTGTGTGTGCTTTTGTCTCCATCCATGCTTCACTCAAGACTATGACTGTAATGACGTAGAAGGTAAACTCCACAATATTATTCTCACCCTGTATCTTACCCGTACACTTCAGTGTGTCAACCCTACACCTACAGTGTAGCAATTAATCCCTGGTCCTGTTTGAATCCCCTTGAGAAGTGTGTACAATCTCAGTATGAATCTGTGATTACTTCAAGGAGAGGGCATGCAAATTCAAACAGGTCCCGTGTGCTTTTGGTTGTTGGTATGCATACACAAACTGTGTCCTTCCTTCTCTCTGAGAGTGCTTCCCCCTGAACGTTCAACCGCTTTTCTCCCTCCTCTTATCACCTGTCCACAGACACCCAGCTCCACACTGACCCCACACCCTACATCCTGCCACTTCACATACATCACCATGGATCAAACCAACATTAGCTTAATGGAACCAGTTCCCTCATGTCCTCAGAAAGGCTGGAGAGAGAGCGACTGCACTCATGCTGAGACCTCTCATGTTCCTTTCAGATCTACAGAGGCACAGGAAGTACAGATTAAGGGTCAATTTGGAATTTCAATTTGGGTTTGTGAGAAAAAAACATTACACACACAAGCACACAGACACACACCTTCCTAACTTTGCATCTTTCTCAGAAACATTAAGTAGCAAACAAGACAAAAACACTAGTCTATGCCCACCCACTTAAGACCCCTCCTCTCTGCCTGGTTACATGCTGAAGTTTTTCCACCCCTGCCAGGATGTTTTTTTGTCTTCCAGCCTCTTTGACCTTAGAAAGCTTTGCCAGCAGACCTCCTTCTCTATGCTTTGGTGCCTCTTCTTAACAACATTTTGTCTCTTTTATGGAAACACTGTTTTAACTCACAACTTAACCCCAACTGATGATACACAATTCAGAATTGACATTCTAAACTCATGTTTTTGCTGAGCAATTTCAAATTATACAGCATTGTCTGAAACTGTGATGCATACTGATGTTGACGATGTTATCGAGAATGTGATGACTCAACAGCAGCCAGTTTGCCTCCATCTACTGAATGGATCTGCTGTCACTGTTTTTTTCTGTTGGTGCAGCTGAATCCATAACCCTGCCACTAATGTGAACACACAGTGTTTTGCCGTTCTTTCATGTTGGCCATGCAGGAAACAAGCTTACAGTCGCCTGGCTGCCAGCACCATGGCCCAGCCAAGTAAACCATCTGGCTCTGTTATGCAACACTGACCATCATAACCATTACCGTGTTGCATTCACTATGCCTCTGTAGTCCAGGGATGTAAACTGAGAAATACATCATTGATGTCAACTGGTTGTTGAACAGCTCAAAGCTCAGACAGTTCAGGCTCTCTGTGTCTATTGAGTGCAATAGTCTTGGCAGCAGAGGACCAGCCCTCCTGGTGCACAAAGAGAGAAAATCTCTAGGCCTAAAATGCCACTTTCTTAAAGGATGGATGACTCTTGGTTTGATACATAATGCATTTCATCTAGTCCGCATTCATAAATGAATGAGTCTCAAAAAGTGATAGGGCTCATTTGCAATGACGAATTAGAGGAAGAAAGGCAAGTGCAGGGATTCCACAGGTCCTTCCAAAGTCTTAAAAAGTCATAAACCCAATAATTTGAATTTAAGGCCTTTTTAAGTTTGGAAGTGTTAAATAAGATCTTGACACGTCTTAAAATTTGACTGAATTATAAAGTTGATTTTACTATAATGAAGTTGCTTGAAATGTATTTTTGCCTTTAAATGTGTCTTGTGGTAAAAATGTTTATTGATCATGCAGTAGCTAAAATAGAAAAAAAACAACATAGAGCCAATAGCCACTAATGTGACCTTTGCAGACCAGTCACAACTTACTGGAGTACGAGAGACAACTCTAACAACACACTCACATAAGGTTCAACACAGAAAAAATTCATATTTGCTGTGAAGGTCCTCTTTCCAGACAGCAACTGAAGAAGTTGCTCAGTTCTAACTAAAAATTCTGGCTTAGTTGTTGTTTTGTTGTTTGTTGTGTATTTAGCTGAATCACAATTTCTGTCTCTGTTGTGTTAGCCATATGAGCTAATCAAATGTTGGCTCTGCAGGAAATTTGCATCGCATCAACTAATTCTTAATATAAAATTCAGCAAAACTGACTTTTTAGAAAAGAAACAAACAGTGTTGAGTTTGTTTTGTAAAACAGTATTTTTTTTGTTTATTTGTTATTGTTACTTTGGTTATTGAATGGTTATTTTCTTAAACTATTGTGTTATTTTTTTAGTTGTTTAGACAATGTAAGACAGAAAGTACACTAATTAATTTTGGATGGTTTAGTTCAGAATTACAGAAGAGAAAAAAATAAAATGTATCTGATAAAAACTGTCAATATTTTCAAATGTTTGTTTTAAAAATTACTCAGTATATCATTTTTTTAAAATTAAAATAAAAAATATAACAATTTGAAGTAGTTTTCTAACCATAATAATATATTAAAGCCCATCAATCATATCATTCATCAAGTTATATGTGTGCAGTAAAATAATACAGTGACAATAATAACGAAAAAAGGTGAATGTGCATGTGCCTGTTTCCATGTTGTGAGTTCTCAACAAAACTGTAAAGAAATATGTTATTGAATGCTAATGCCACTGACACCGCTCTGGAGCTTAATCAGGTCTTCGTTTATATCTCTTGTACTGTTTCGTAAGTATTGATGTAATATAGGTCATAAATCAAACTTTTGGTACTCTTGAAAAGGTCTTGAAAGGTCTTAAATTGAACTTGTTGAATCCTGCAGATACCCTCAAGTAAAAAAGGGGGATAACGATTGAAGGATTTATTTCTTTATCTTTTCGTGTCTCATCCTCCCATGTGAAGGGACCACCAAATCAAAAACATCTGCACCTTCTGGGATGTTTTTTAGCCCCAGGTCAAAACTAGTTTACGTGTGTGTGCGTGTGTAAATGTGCATGTGTGAAATGTAAATATCAACAGAAGTGTTTTTCCCTGGAAGCTAACTCTGATAATGCTTCACACAACAAACATGTTGATGATTCAGTTATAGTTACATAATTTGTCTCTTTAACCCCCACCCCCAACCCGCCTAAAACACACTCATGCACACAGTCACTCATGCACTCATCTCTGTCTTCCTGCTTGTGTCCTGACACCCTTGTAAATCATCTGCCATGCCAGAGGAGCATCTTTATGATGAGATCAGACTGGGTAAATCTCACTAAAAGATTTGTCTGTATGTCTTTATAAGTGTGTTTGTGTGTGTGTGTGACATGTGATAGCAATCGTGTTTTTATGTGTAAGTGATAGCAAATCTGTTTATTAGCTTGGCAGTTAGAAGAACAGATTGGTGGCCTATTGAGGCAAGGAATATTGTATGCTGTACATGGAAAGATGTGTCACACTGTGTAGTTTAATGGAGACCATTGATTTTGTCCTAATGGGAAACAAACTGTAGTTCTCAGCAGTAGACTGTAGCACAAACTCAGTCATTTTTTTATAGTTTCACCTTTTTTAAGGTTATAGAAAATTTAATGTTGCACAATATGTTGATTTCTTGTCCCCTTTTACAGGAAAGACTGAGGATCTGGATTCAGATGGTAAATAAAGTAGAGCATTGTAGAAATCTTTCAATAGCTCTTTGTTTTATGTGAAAAGAACTAAGAGATTCAAGACTATCATGTCATTTAACTACTGTAGTGAATTTGTCTTGAGATGAAAGCCTTGATGTTGTGATTATAGTTGGTGTTTCTCACTTCAAGATATCTATTACAGTTTGAGTTGGAATAGTTTCAACATTCAATGAGAATTGTAATGTAAAAGATACATTTTAAATTTTGAACCCCATTTGTGGTAATCTGAATGTTCTTTCTAAATAATTTATTGCATTTAACACAGCATGAGTATTATTATAATGAGTATGTCATGTTCAAATTCACCTTAAAAGTTAGCAGAAATTAAGAGTTTATACCTAATACTATATAGGTAAAGAATTATATCAACGACAGCATTTTAAGAGATGCACAAAACAAATTTCTGCTCCTCTGAAGCCCAGCCAAAAGCTGGTGATCAAATTCAGTATCTCCTTGACTATTCATACCTGTGACAATCCCAAATAAAAACGCAGTTACACAATTGCTCCTGCTTTAAAAAGTATGTTACGCTCACGATTCCGACCTCCCTCGCCCACAAATCTGATGCTGCCCTCACAAATCCATGCCTGAGCTCTCTCTCAAAGGTTGACCAAGTAGTGCTCAAGTTTGTTTCATGATGTTGTCCTCAATGTACTTCCATATAGCATTAACATATAGTAGTTGTGCGATAGTGCTAAAATCTGTGTATGGCTATATCAACAGAGACATGTGTTAATGTCTAAGAATTTTGGTGCTTTAATATTTTTTGTCCTTTCATAGTAATAAATTACATATGTCATAAAGAACAAGATGACATCACCTATTTATCCATCATGTATTATATAATGTGAAACCTCATAGCTTACATCCCATATAATGAAGAGGACAATGATTATGCCAGTGATAATGATAGCTATGGTGATGAACATAAAGGTAAAATCTGCATTTTTTTCCTTTTTATTTTTAGAGGAATATGACAAAGTTGGTAAAACTATAATTTTTTAGGGAGATACATTTTTTTCTATTCTGATACAACAAATAAATGTTGTGAATGTAGCAGGCTTTTGTTCTGTCAAGTGACCTTAGTGAACCTCAAGTTCACACTTTTAATCCACAGTGTGAGCTAACTGAATAAAGAATTCATGATGCTTAGATAATGTGTCAGAGGAACAAAGACTCTCACAAGTTCCACGTGATTCCACATTTTTATCCTTCATTTTTCTTAGACTAGCAGCAAAATGCACTTGTATTCCCCATGAACAGACCCCATGAGCCACGTTTGTCCAACCAGATCCTCCACCATTTTGAAGAACTGCTTGAAAAAAAAAACTCTGCCAGCCTTCACTCAATGATTGTCAGTCCATTGGTCTGCTGTCTGAGATCAATGTCTCTAGACAGCCTTCGTCTAGACAAACAGCCCTGCTGTCCGCCATTTAGCAGGGTCATCCACATCCAGCTCTCCAAGCAGACTCTCAGGTAATGAGATCTGTTTGTCCTTCTTCACTCACTCACTGACTGCCACTGGACCACAAAACTAGCATGCACTTGGTATCCTAGGGTGTTTTAGGGTCTATATGTTTGTTTTTGTGTGTGTGTGTTTATGTGTTTGTGCATGACAGAGGGTCAAAGAAATAGATGATTCCAAGACAATCGGATTTTGTGGTTTGTCTGTGGATACATGTGTGTATCCGATCATGCTCACAGCTCTATGTGTGTGTGTGTGCGTGTGTGTGTATTTGATGATCCCTTTGGTACACTCCATTAACAGGTTGCCCAGGCCCATCGTTCCACCCTCTCATCCCACTGCTCACCCCTGTGTTTGTTTCTGCTTTTCCCCTTCATTGATGCAATCTGATCTCATTATCCGGATGGACATCTCTTGAAAGGCCACTTACTGTCACCATGGTAACGAACAGGGACACATGCCACCATAACCTGGTCAGGCTTTGGCGCTCACACCCGCACTTGCACTCAGACACATGTACGCCTCTGCTCAAAATTACACAATGGCAGGTGCAAAGGTGATACATGAGGACACAGACACACATTCAACGGAGCAGATGTGTGTGTTGACATGCTGCCACCCCCCTCCAGAATGTGAACCGCACGTTCAGGATATTCTTTGCCTCAACAAGGTGACACATTTAAGAGTGTGCTTTCAAAACAATGTATTACATTTTACACACACACACACACACACACACACCACATAGACCTTCTCCAAACGCCATTATAAATCTTGCAGACAGCCATGAAAATGAAACCAGCGCAAGCAACGTTGAGATTAGACATTCACAAACATGATTAATGGGGTTTTGCCGCACCCAGTGTGTGCAGAATATTAACACTGCTATGGGCAGTGAAGGATACCTGGACCAGTAATACCAACATAAACACACATATAAATGGACATATACTGTGTTTTAATGGATTTTTCCAGATCTAGCTCCACACAGATACAGAGGGCAGTTATTACTGCCTAATGCTATAAATGCTGGGAACACACATTGTAGCACGGCCATTTAATAATGCCAGCACACTGATCACTTGCCATACAACTGCAAATGCTTTCCTTCAGGGCCATCGACTAAATGTATGTTCGCTTCTTATGTACTTAATTGTCTCCGACAATGGCTACACATGCAGGTGAATGTACATAAATGTGCGTGTGTGGTTTGAACAAGGCCAAGAACCAGTACATTCTACAAATGAAGCTGTGCACAATGGATCATATTTTTTGACCACACAGCTTGCTTTTGTTGAGACTAAAATGCATATGCATCTGCCCGTTACCAAGCAACAGATACAGTGCTTTACAGCTCTGATATGTGATTTTAAGACTGGAATAAAAATGATAAGAGTTATGCCTTTTGTGAGTTTTGAAAAATCGATTTGAGTCTAAGGAGCAATATCCTTCTACCTAAGTAATTTTCTCCAATATTTAAATAATATTCGTCAGTTTTCTTTCCTTATCTGTCACTTGCAGATCAGGCTGGATAAGAACATGTGCACGAAGGATTGAATTTAGACTAGACTTTTTGTGTGTGTTGGTATGTCTGTTTATGTGCAATTATAAGTAGATCTTCATTGCTATATGCATCATAATGTGTGTATGTGGTACATGCACAAGTGTAAACATGGAGTAACGGGAGTGTATGTGTGCTTGCTTGCCTTAATGTGTGTTTGTCTTGTTGCAGCACAGTCTAAGTAATTGCCTCCCACAAGTTAGATAAACAGCATCCTTCAAGTATTCAGCAACCAGCTGTCCTAATATCCTAGACACATATGGTGGAAACATATCTCTCTCTTTCTGTCTGTCGTCTCGTTCTGTCTTCCTTTGTCGGTCATCCTTTGTCTTATACATCTTTGCACACATTTATGCACATGCACATTCACATTTTTTTTGGTAGTGGATGTACACTGCTCATGCTGGTTTGTTTTTGGTTTTCTTGATCATGTATTTTGCAAATAACATTGTGTGATAGCTTCTGTGTGTCCTCTGCTCATTTATCATTCACCTATCATCAAAGTGTGAGATCTTTTTGCATCATACATATGGTACTTACTTGTGAGCATTTCAGTGTTTTTAAGGAATTTAAAAGTGTACAGTTCGACAGCTTACTTTTTGCATATGTAAACTAAAATTTTCAAAGGGCAGGAGTTTGAAGTATTTATGTAACACACTTTAATGAGGACACTATTAAGCCACAAAAATAGTGGAGATGAAGCTTCGATTAATTAACGGACGGATTAACAAGCGGAAACTATATAAGCCAAAGATGCTTTAAGTATTTTATGCAATAGTATAGTTCCATTGATGTGATTTTGACAAAGGTCATATTCTGTAATAAGTACATCAGATATTTACTTTTCAGGTGTAATTTGTCAAATTTATTGATAGCGGAACCACTTTTTCTGGTATCACTTGAGAAAATAAGAGTTTAACTAAAAACTCAGACAGCAGAAGTATCAGTATTCCCTATGATTGGGTAATTCAGTTTTTTTTTTTACCCAGATACAGGGCAGGAAAAACTCCAGAGAAAGTGCAGCCACATAAATTATTTATCCCCTTTTCACCCTTTGGTTAAAAAATTGTGTGCACTATGTTCCAAAAACAACTCTTTTTAAGGCTAAAATAATGATGGAGCCATTTTACACACACTTAAACATGTGTGAGCTGCTTCTCAAAACCTTTCTTATGTTATAACTGTTTACAAGAGCCTCCAACCTGCAAGCTATAGCCTGAAGGGCAATTGTTCAGATCTTTTTAGATGTAAAAGCTAGATGTGAAAAATTTAGCTACAAGTTAGGTGAATTAATATGTATCAACTAAGAGAACACATTTTAAACATATTACTGTCCGGATGTTCTAATGCATCTCACCAAACCTCACGAGACAATCTCAAGAGACCACAAAGATGATTAATAGCATAGTGTAGTCTGCATGGGGGAGTTTAAAGAAGGAGTGTGTTGGAGATGAGGGATTTAGCATAGTGTGTATCCCATGTTCCCCAGAAGAAATTAATGTTATCATAGTATAGACCTGAGGCTACTTAGCTCATTAGCAGATTTCAGTTGTTGGTCATTTATAATGTCCAAAGCTGTCTGTGTGTGTGTGCATGCTTTCTGTTACTTGTGTGTTTGTGTTGCTGGACAGGGTCACAAGCCTTAGGCAAGGACATTGATGTCACAGCTAACCTTCGAGCTGTCCAATCAGAGGAGCAGCAGGGTGCAAAATCCCACCCACGCATCTACCTGCTCCCTGCTGAACACACCACCTGTCCTCCTATTACACTGTTATCCTCTTTGTTTTTTTGCTGTTTTCCTGTTCAAACATGCTGATACTGTGCACCCTTTCTCATAGGATCATCCCATGATGAACCTGTTACTGAAATTAAAACTCATAGCAGAACACATTGAAAGCTAATCAGTATATGAATAAACATGAAATGAAAAACTGCTGCATAAACAGGGGCCATTGACTCACGTAACTACACAGTCAACAGAAATGCTTTAGATTACAATCATTCTGTAATCTGCAATGTGACACACACTGTCTAAGTTGGGCACAGTGAGGGCAGGGCAGAACATACTGAGTGACTCCAGATGGTTGTTAGCAACAGGCGTTTTCTGCCCTGCACAGTGACATCCTACTTTGCAGTCTTGAATGTAAAAATGCAGATGTAAAGGTCATGTCCTTACCCTTTAGTGTCAGGTAGAGGAGAGATTTTAGTAAAATCTGAAAAACCCTATGGCTTGACCTCTTCTTGTTGAGCTCTTCTTGCTTACAGAATCTCCCTGAAATAAAAAAAACGGTCGAACAAGAAAGGTCTCTGTTTCCTCCAAGATTATCCTTTGTTTTTAAATGTCCTTGCATTCAGCCCCTTGACAACCCAGCTATCTCGCGCAGCCACATGCAATTTCAGTCAGTAAGAGATGATTTTGTCATGTAATAACTTGTAGCTTAGGCTGAAGCATGGGCACCGGTCAGGTCATTAAAGCATGTTCACTAATCACAGCATAAACACCATCACTTACGTGGAGCCACAACTGGTCAATCAAACGATCAGGTGTGTGATTAATGACTCCACAGCAAACAATCAATCACTGATCTATTAACAATCAACAGACAATCAATGGTTAGGCTACAGCCAATCAATCACACGCCTACTCTGATCGAGGACTTCATTATTTTTTGTTCACTGCCGATCAGTGTACCAGGTGATAACATCTGAATACAAATATGCCATAACAGTGTGTCCATGTTTTGATGTAGATTTTCTTGTTGTGTGTGGAATGGACATGCATACATATGAAGGATAATATGCCATCATTTTTGATGTAACTTGTTTCTATTTCTGAGCCAGGCCTTTTATGTGATGTAAGGAAAAACAAAAGAAGCCAAGACAGAGGGGAACTATTGGATAGCCTGTTCTATTTTTGTCCTCACCTGAGGAAAAAGAGAATGAGAAATGAAATAAAAAGCAAGTGAGAATGAAAGAGGAGGAATGTCATTGAGCTCCCCTGAAGAATGGGAGGGAGGAGGGAGGGAGGGAGGGAGGGAGGAGATGAGATGAGAAGAGGGATTCC
Organism: Acanthurus lineatus; assembly: GCA_029814665.1. Lineage (NCBI taxonomy): Eukaryota > Metazoa > Chordata > Actinopteri > Acanthuriformes > Acanthuridae > Acanthurus > Acanthurus lineatus. Next base: position 11,761,623 of record JAPZDV010000023.1, read on the forward strand.
TTTGAGTCAGCCTTGGAGTTTTCCTTCCTCCTCCTCCTCCCACTATAATTTACAACACTTCCGCCCTCCTCTCTTTTCCTTTTTTTTCCTGTAGCTTTTTTGCTTTGCTCCACTCCTTCCCCCTATCGCTGCCGTCATTCACAAAAAAGCCATTTCTCTTTTTTTTCATAATTTCTTTTTTCTCAATCTTGTCAAGTCTTTATTCCTTTCACCCGCTCAATCCCCAACCCCAACCCACCCCCACCACCCACATTACTCCCACCCAACCCTCTGTCTCAGCTGAATACTGATGAGCCAAAGACTGCACCACTTCCTCATCCTTTTCCAGGCAAAAGAAATCCTGTGAGGACAAACATGCTGCAAACCATGGCACACATTTGACTCTGAGCAGTGTCACTTTACCTCCTTCACATTTTTCAGCTCTCCATTTCATTTAGCCTTTGGGTCTACTCTGGGGTCCCCTCTCCCTTTTCCACATCATGATCTTAATTGCTCTCCATCACCATTTCTCTATATCTACGTCCATCCTTTTACTTTGTCTTTTTATCCAATAATATTTTCTGTTTTCAGTTTTATAATCTGTTCACCCCTTTTTTCACCACCCATTTTAATGGTTTTATGTGTCCTCTGCTGTACCTCCAGAGCATTAACATGTTTCTGCCCCAAGATATTATAACTAATGCTGACCATTGCCATTGCACTACACATAGTCATCCCCCTTTCTCATCCTTGTTGTGTGTATGTAAGTGTGTATGTGTGGTTGTGTGTGTCTGGTTGTGTCCCCCTTGTTTCATAAAGATGCAACTCTGCTGTCTCTCTATTACATTAAATTGAACTGAGGTTTAATAAAGAGTGCAGGGATCCAAATCTAATAACAGCTTCACTCAGGTTATTGGAATGCTGTGCGCACTCACCTTCACACACTTTGTGTCACGCACACAAACACACATAAACACACACACATCCATGTACACATGAAATATATATCTCCACTCAGAAAAGCCTTACTCAGCACTCTCTTTCTAGTTAAGTTGTACTTACTGTCCCTCTCATTCAAACACAAACAAAAGTGCTGATTTTTTTTTGATAAGGCATTATAGCAAGATTTTTTTTTATTAGAGAAAATGTGGGAGCTAACCCAGAGGTCAGGACCATGGTTGGGTTCATAATGTATTCATTTTTTGTTGGTAAGTTTGTTTTAAAAAATCAATAAAATAGTCTTAAGACCTTAAACATTTTTATCTTTTTTTAACTGTTGGTCAAAATTACTTGAGGTTGAAGTTTTTGTCTTGAATCTCATGCTAACACCTCTAAACACAAGAAGTCAGAATTTAAAAGTGTTTTTAACTCATTATGCTAAAGAGACACAGAGAGAACTGGGAATGAAGTGAACAGCAGGGAGCAGCAGTGGAGTTGTAAAAGAATTACATCAGCCTGTGTTTTGTCAGATAGCCCCTGATTACACCTACTTAAATGTGGGTATAAGTGGATGCTATCAACAGCCGAAAAAGCTTTGTGCCTGGTAGTTTACAGATGGCTGTCATGTCTTTTGTTTGCTATGTGCCGTATTGCCTGCATAATGTAACTGTCAAATAAGACTGTAGAAAATGTACAGCCCGCCACCTTCAATGCAGTTCTTGTGGAGGTGTAGTTTCAATAATTTACATTTGCTGAAGCACCCGAAAAAAAGAATGAGAAAGTGATACTAATTTTTTTGAAACAGTCAAATGGAAACAAATTTGAATAGTAACACTCCTCAATAATAGCATGAAGCAGCATGTCTAGTCAAGAGCAATGAATATCCTAATATCCTAAAATAATCCTAATATTTCCATTTGGTATGTAAGTCGTTTCCTCAGAGATTTGCAGTTTCCCATTTTTTCTTGCTGCAGATCCAATGTGCGAAATCTTATTGTGGCATTTTATGGAAATCAAGATGTTTTTTGGCTTTGGCAAGTCCTCCATGGCATCCCTGTCTGAATCAGTGTGAGTGCATCAGTGGCAGAAAGCCATGAGCTTCTCAGCAGAGCTGCAGCCTTTATTGTCTGTTCCTGCAGGCAAATACAGGAGTATGACGCATTCACTGTTACCTGTAAAAAATATGCTTGTGTGTTTGTGTGTGTTTAAAAAAAGTCTACTACTCTCCTCACCAGATGTCACTCACTCATTCATGAAAACTGTAATCTAAATGGTGCATGAATGCATGTGTCTGTCTGTGTGTGTGTGTGGTTGCTTAATAAAAGGAGAAGCAAAAATGATGGGAAGGGAGATAGAGAATGAATGACTCAGCTCAAAGCAATAGAGCAAAGCAAAGCAAGAATTAAAATAAGTACGCATACACAGACGGACACACACATACACACTCACACACACTCCAGCAGGGATGCATTGAAGCCTGCAGGCAGGGTGTGTGAAGAGTATAAATAGCTCTGCATCCTCACTGATGCTATTTTTAAACCAGGAGCCGTGACTGACTTTACCAAGGGCAAAACTCAGAAGTAACATTCACACACACACGTACACACACACACACACGGAACAATGCTCAAGCAGACTTTTCACCAGACAGCAGACTTCTTGGACAGTCATGAATAACTGCGTCTGTCGAAACATAGCTCTTTCCTTTTGTCAGCTTGTGTCTGTCTTTAGCTGGCTCTCATCTCTCTTTGTCATTGCTGAATGCAAGCTTCTTTCAGTCACATTCCTTCCCTTTGTTTCATTCTCTTGGGCTCTCTATTATGCTACTCTCATTTCTGGTCACATTCCATGCTTCGTTTGTATGTTATTTCTATATAAGCTTAGACTCTCCATTAATGGTCCAGTGAGATGCTGTACTGTCTGCTGAGGGAGCTCACTGTGTATTTTTGTGAGGCTTTACAATATACTGTGTTGGAATAGACAAGGTCTTACTGGATAGTACCCCTGGGCAGTTACAACATTATACTGACTGTGTATTCAGTCTGAGAAAAGACAGAATATGAGTGTGTGTGTGCACTGGTGTTGATGAATGTTGATGCAGTAGAAATCCAGCAGATCAGAGTTTTTACCAATTCATTTGTCTCGTTGTATTAGAATTAGTATCCTTTGGACAATTCTTTGATAGTCAAGAATCAAAGGAGAATAGAGAGAATTTGAATAAAAGTAATATGTCTCCACTGTAAGCATTATGTCTTGTGTTGAACCGTAATACATAAAATCTAAATCATAAATCAAAAATTTAGTATTAGGTATTTTTTAATGCATTGAGCATTGGCTCACTTTGATCTAACTGGCTTTTTGAAACCAATGTTGTTTGTAAGTGATTGTAACTATTCTCATTGTGAAAAAGAACACAAACACAAAAACTGGTACATGAAGAAGAGGAAATTAGGCTGATAAAAGAAGCAGAAAGGCAGCAGAAATGTGTGGAGCCATTCATGACTGTGAATTTGTGATGGTTTTGTGAGTATTTGTTTGCACATTTGCACATTAGAGTTCCTGATACCCTCTAACAAGTGGCTAAAGCACAGAACATTATTTATGAATGTGTCTGTCCCTAATGACTCCATTTTATCCACAACATTATGATGATGCACCATAAGGAAAGCAAATAAAATTATCGATTGTTTTGACAAAAATAACAGTAGGTTTTTATTGCTGTAGTAGTCTGAATAGTGCCTCTACCACTGAGCATCTTTGGAATGGACGGGCCAGGTTTCAACATGACTGTGTAGCTGCTAAAGTTGAACCAATGACCCAATGCAGTCAACTCACATAGTAAAATATTTCTGCTCAACATATACAACATCGTGCAAAAAAAGTCTCAGTAAAATGTATGCTGTTCCAAAGGAAGCAAATGCTACAGCTGTAAAAAGATGAACATAACATTTTACAGTGTGCAAATCCATGCACGCTGTGGTGTTTGTGTGTTTTTGTGCATATGAATGTGTCAACGTATGCTGTGTCTTTGCTCTCTCTAGTTTACCTGTTGAGGTGATTATGAATCAGCATGTGGCAGCTCACTGCTTCTGGTCTCACAGCTGAGATAAGCCTGGCCTGTTATTATACAGTAGAAGGAAACGCTGGTACCCAGCTGAGGTGTTGATGGCCTTATGTAGTGAACCTTTGTTTAGTTAAGCCTCAACAGATATCCATACAAAGGATAGCAAAGTGAAACAAAATTCAATTTATTGTTTTGCACTTAAGCAGCTCTTTTTCAAAGACAGTATTCAAATTTTAGCCTGAGCTCAGCTATCACTCATATGTTTGTTCGATATAGTAAATGGTACAGGAGACATCCATTAAAGAAACAATGGCATTCTTCTTTGATCCAGATATCTAGCTCTTAGGCTGCTCTCCTGTTTCCCAAAACTATGAAATGAACTTAAGGAAAAAATAACCATTCATTATATGTATTGTGTACTTGCAAGCTAAACAGTCACTGCTCTTTTTTGTGTGGAAAACACTCATCACAGTCCTGTTAGACAGTCAAATCACTTCTGGTTTCCTTCTTTACAAAGTAAGGTAAGCAGTGATCTTGCCACTGTTTAGCTTGAAGTACCTAAAAACGCTACTCAGAGTGGATGAGAGAATAAAGGTGTTTAAAGTCATCAGTGTATTTATTCTGCTGCCAGTTAGAAACCTCAGCCCTTGCTTTCTCACATACAGTTTCATCTATAGAGCACAGGCATGGATGCTGTGCAGTGTTTTCATAAACTTGAATGGTTTGATTTTGATTTATTCTGTTTTTTTATGGCCCTAATTCCAAAGAAATTGAGATGCTGTGCAGAAATTTAAACAAAACGTGATAATTTTCTGATACTTACATACGTTCTACTCGATACCGTACAAA
>JAPZDV010000023.1:11770745-11794924 GCA_029814665.1 Acanthurus lineatus
GCGGGTGTGGGTGTGGGTGTGTGTGTGTGTGTGTGTGTGTGTGTGTGTGTACATGTGGAGCTTGCTAGGGTAATGAATGAGTGTTGTAGCGTCCGGGCTCAGTCCTGCAGGGAAGATCAATATCAACTATACATTCATCTCTAATTACCACAGTGGAATCTCTCTTTGTCCTTCCTGCCCTCTTGCACTCTTCATCGTCTCTCTTTCGTCTTCTCCCTCCACTCTTTAACTTTGCTTTCAAATTTCTCAGTCTGTCTTTCTGTTGTCATTTTTTGCCTTTGTATTTTTTCGAATTTAAAAAGTCCTTATTGGCCCCAAAGAGAATAAAACCTATGTTGTTTTACTACCTCTGTATGGTACATTAGTTTAGGACCAATATTTTCTCATTACAGGCTACACTGTCTTGTATCAGTGTTCTTCATGTATGTATTTGTTAAACTAAAACAGTTCTCTCCCCCTTTTCTCTTGTCACACCCCCCCTCTCCTGCTATGCACACTCCATTATAATTTATGAACCCAGAACATAAAAACCTAAAAACTTTACTCTACTATATGACCCTTTGTCCTTTCTTGTCTCTTTTTCCAAGGCTCTACAGGAGCTGCTACCTCACAATGATGACAGCTGGGCTTGTTTTATGAGGATATTTGATTTATACCACCCCATTCTTTCTCTCTTTTCTCAGTGCTGAGTATAGGGGAAGGAGGTTTCTGGGAAGGCACTGTCAAAGGGAGGACAGGCTGGTTCCCGGCAGACTATGTGGAAGAAGTTCAGATGAGGCAGTATGACCCACGACTAGGTAAGATGTCTACATGCACCGAAACATATACATATACAGACAAATATACACATACATGTACATACTGCACACTCACACTGTCACACTCCAACACATATCTGAGTTACTTTAGTGTGCCTAAATCGTGTTTGGCCATAGCTCTGTCCATGGTGCTGAAAAAGGAAAGAGAGTCATGAAGTTTTTTTTTTTTGGTGGCAGAACATCTGCTAATGTATTCATTACCAACACAAAAAACACAGTCAAATATTTCAACATTTATGTGTGTTTCATGTGTTCCAAAATACAGTTTAAAAGCACTGGTATATATTTTCATCCATTAATTTTCTGTCACTTCTGTGGGTCTGGATTGCAGCCAGACTAAACAAGATAGTCCATACATCCCTCTTCTAATGTTTTCCAGCTCCTCTTGGGGGCCTCTGGAGATGTTCCCAAGGCAGATGAAATATATAATCACTCCAGCATGTTTTGAATTTCTGCTGGGGGCTCTTCTCACTCAGACATGCTTGGATATGCTCCAAAAGAAATGAACCGGGGAAATCCTGATGGCATTCTTGAATTCTCTTAACTCAAACCTTTCAATGCAAAGGTGTAGCTGCATTAAATTGAGCTCTATCCAGATGTCCAATCTCTTACCTTATCTGTTTTGCCACTTAATGCAAGAAACTGATTTTAGATGCAGATCTACGATCTTTCAGTCAATACCCATTGCTCACAATTGTCACTGAACATTGAAACATAGACAAACAACAAAAACTTTGCCTTCTGGCTCATCTTCTTGTCCACAAGAACTGTCTGGGACAATTTCTTTAAAACTGCCCCACCAATCCACCCGTTGATCTCATTCTCCACTTCAATGCCACTCTTAAATGAGAGATCTGAACTCCTTTACTGCATCTTTGTATGATAAAGCCAACATCATCTGCAAAGAGCAGAGAGACAGTGTTAAGGTTGCCAAACTGGACACACTTCTGCTGAGGATAAGGGCCCAGGTTTCAAAACTAGCTATATAGGAACTGGATGATTCATATCCCCGGAACGCCAAACTCAAGGGGTACCCTCCACAAGACAAGAGAACATAGTTGTAAGCTCTCCCCATCTAAAGTTTAACAGCTGGTCAAAGCTTCCTTTTAGCACCCTGGCATAACCTCTTTCCAGGGGGACTGGTCTGGGTTAAAGTCCTGATAATTTGAGCACAACCTCTGCTTTCTGTTATTATAAACTACAACCCTGGTTTGCCATTCTATGTCCCAGACCTTCATGTTAATTTAATCCCTGTCAGAATCAACAGGGTGTGCTAAATACCAAGTTAGTCAAGCACTGCTGTCCCTTCATAGTGGTTTGAAAGTTCAACTCAACTCTCTTGTTGGCAACCTTAGGTCATCCTCCATTGTTTCCCTAAACTCCTCCTACACCTGGGTTTTGTTTATGCAACCATCAGAGCCAGCACTTCTGGCCTCCCAATATTTCCCTGCTGCTCTCAGGGACCCCAGGACCATGCAAGCCAGAAGGACTCATTTTATCAGCTTGATGGCTTCCTTTAAAACCTTTTACAACCCTCAGCTTACAGTGAGCGCCTAGTGCAGCACTTGGCTGTCAGTAACAGACTCATTTTGCATTAGGATCAAAGCATAACAGTCATCATAACATACAAGCCCCTGGTCCCCCAACCCTACTGACTGGCTATCAATTAAAGTACTCCAGTGCCTGAGCCCAAAATAGATGCTATCCACATTAGCTGCAGTGCTATGACCCGGCTGAACTGTCTAAATACATAGTAAAGCAGCTTAAACAATTCTCTGAATTTTTATTGGGTCTGAATTTAGGAGTGGATGAGGACTGTTGTGCTCATTGCTGCAGCCAACAACAGAGCAATTAGCATGCTTTGCCTGTACAATAAACATCTTTGCTGATCTATAGGAGCCCCTTAGTGAGGAAAACAATGGCAACCGTGGGGTGGACACACTCTGAGTCAGGCTGCAGCACAGACACTCAGCACTGGAAGTGACACCTAAATGGAGGTGTGGCTACTCCCATGTTGACATCAAAAAGGGAGCAAATATGAAACAGAGTGTGTGGGCACACATTTTGCGAAAGGTGGAGCAAGCAAGATAGAGAGAGGACACACTTTTTTATTTTGGAGGGGTCTGTAAATGGACTGGGAACACATATTTTCATTGGAAACCCATGAAAAAGTGTATTTTGCATAATATTAAAACGGAATGCTCAAACTGAGTGAAAAACACGTCATAATACAGCATCAGGTTTGGAAAAGTCATATGTATTGTTACATATGATTCAGTTTAGTAAATTGCACTGCAAAGGAGTATTGTTAGCTTGTCTGTTTTGGTATTTTAACTTGACGTCTGAAACAAAGGCCTTCCTACAATCCATCCACGCTATTTTCATGATATTATTCCTGTGATAATCATTCCTGTGATAATCATTCCAGGAATTATTTTGGGACAGTTATTTTTCAGTGTTGTCTCTTCACCTGAACGGCCGTCATGAACACTAACTAACCACAAATAAAGAAAGAATACACCACCTAATGTAGAAACAGGCTCTACAGACTCTATTTACTAATGTTAAAAGGGTAATTATAGTGTAAATCTGTTTAAAGGGCAACATTTCCAAATAAATGTTTTGTATTGGTTATCTTCTTATTACTTATATGTCATTGTGATGAATCTGCCAGTGGTAAAGATCTGGACAAACCCCTTCAATTGGGAGTCAGATTACTGAGAACACACCCTTGTTTGGATTTTGATCTGATTAGCAGATGGTGCTTTTCTTTTGCTGTGGTCTCACAAGCAACATCTGCAGCACCATGAAAAACATCTGGTCATTGTGTGAAAAAAGTTTGCAGCAAGTACACATTTTGTAAAAGGACACATTTGTCATAAATATCTCTCCTTGCATGTTTATCATGCATCTCTTGAGATCTTTTTCTGGAGCAATTGGGGCATTCTCCCTATTCAAAGGCTTGTTGAGGGATTGAGGTTACCTAAGAGTTGGTGTGAAGAGATGAGAAAGGCCGGAATCTCTAAATACCCCATTTAAATGCATTGTGAGAAAAAGATAGGGGAAGGTGGCAAAGAAAGGGCCAGATAGCTGGGGAGACGGATGGTGGAGCATACTCTAAAGGACAGCAAAGTGAAGATGGCAGAGCGTGTCTTTCAGAGGTAAAGAGGAAAAAAAGGAAGAGGGGGAGAGAAAGATGGGCTTGATATTGAGCCACACTCACTCATAAATCCTGAAAAACTCTGAATCCTCAGATACCTATTTCTCAGGGATTGTGAGCATCTTCTGCCTTCCCTGTCCTTTCTCTCTGAAATTATGAATTGTACTTTCTGTCTTTGATTTTAAACTTAAATGCTTGGTGTTTGCTCTTGATCATTAGCATAAATTTGTTGTTGCTTTTAATAAAAAAGTTTATAGCCCACCAAAAAATACACAAGTAGTTCAAAATATGCTAAATAAAAGTCAAAATTTGTCTTTATCTTTTGTCTATTCCTAATATTTCTCTATGTTATTATTTAGCAGGAGGTTTGCACTTGGATGTCAAATGTCTGATATTTCTAAGGAGTGTGGTAGAGTTCTAATTTGTTTCTTCCTCTCTCATCCTCTACTTCTTTTTCAACTCACACTGTTGATGATGGAGGTGTGTTTGAAAGCTAGCAGTCCAGTAAAGCTAGCTTACCCTGTAGTAATGCTGAGCTGTGGGGAAATTTAGTGGCCATGTGTGGCACAGCTGCATCATAAGACACAGAGTGGCCCCAAAAGCCTGTTTATGAAACACAATCAGCACCAAATGATTAACTGTAGAACAGTAAGTATATTTCTCTTGTAGATTATTCTTGTACAGCTTATAATCTGAATTTTATCTACAATGATATTTTAAAGTGTGAAAGGGCTTTATTAATAAATGATGTTCATGCTGTTCATATGTGCGTGGACACATCAAGAAAGTCCCCTGACTCAGCCTCAGAGGAGGTCTTGTGCGTACTTTCAACAAGTTTGATAAAAAAGGAGTACTTGAGCTCTATGCACCCCAAATACAGGCAGAATAACACTAGACACTGTACACACTTGTACACACAAACAGTTGTTTATTTGAAGTCAACCACTGAGAAGTCACTGACAGTTAGGGCAATATGTCCCAGCCTCCTGAAGCAGGAAAGATAGACCTGTCTACAGTTAAGTAACCCAAATACCACTGCTCTCTCTCTCTCTCTCTCTCTCTCTCTCTCTCTCTCTCTCTCTTCCCTCTCTCTTACTTTCTCTTTCCTTCTCTCCATCTCTTCCTATGCCACATCACCCATGAGTCATGACTCTAAAAGTGCTATCCCTCTTTATCTATCTCTGCCTCCATCTCTCTGCTCTCCTCTCTGCCAGGTTTGAAAGAGCAATGATGGAAACGTGGAGGAAAGACAAAAAAAGGTTGATGGAAAAAGCTGTTGAGTTTAGGAGAGGGGAGATGGAGATGGGTAAAGGCAGCTAACAAACCAGTGAAAGACACAGTAAGAGAGAAATAGGGAGGAAGCAGGTGACCATATGAAAAAGGCACAGTTTAAACCATCACCGACTCTCTAGGCCGTTATCTGTCACCACACTGCTCTTGTCTCTCTCTGCATTGCCAGGGCCAAGTGCAGCCAACAGTTCATCTTCAACCGGTGCTCAAGGGGACAGAGAGAGAGGGAGGAAAGACAGAAAGAGAGAGGAAAGACAAAGACAAAAGTTTAGAAGTCATCAGGAAAAAAATAGGAAAGAGGATTGCATGAGCGACTAAGAAAATGAGGGTGAAAAGCAGAGACTATTGATTGAATACATTAAGAGTACAATGAGTGATGCAGTGGTAAAACACTGCTGGCTGTGTGCAAATGGCTACCATATGTTTTTGCATGGAGGTGTGCAGTATCATTTGCAGCATTGTTATTAATCATTGTACTGTTAAAGGTAAATAACAGAACTGTTCACTGCAGACAACTAAGAGTCCAGCATAGTTTTTTAAAAACTTGGCAGTTAATGGATCTGCAGATCTTCACACATCCTGCAAAGGCCCCCCTGCCTCCAGCACACACAGCACACATGCTGCTGGCTTGTATGTGGCTGTTAATAGTAGATGTTTACCCGTGGTAATGGAGGGAATAATGATCTGAGTGTGAACTGCGATTCCCTTTTAATGATGCTACCAAATTGCCGGGGGCCACTCATTTTCAGCAATAGTACTGTTAAGCTTTTGGCTACAATCTATTGGGATCTTACAGCCGCGCAGTCAAAAGACCCCACCCCTCATTCCGCTACCCCCTGCTGACATACTTTAGCCAAATAAACAGGCATATTCTGCCAATAGGTAAATGAAACAGCAATACAATTTTACAATTCCACAATTCCATTTTGTCAGCTTTAATTTCCGTAGGTCGCCCTACAGCCTAGGATGTCCTCATGGACCTCTGCATGCATACACTCAGCATAATAATGCAGCGATGAAATAAACAATGCTTGATTTTCTCAATGGTTTGATATCTTAACAAGCATGCAAACTTTTCTTTCTTTTCTCTTTGTGCTCGTTCACTCTATTCCCTTGCTCTCCTCACACCGCGGCACAGTTGAATGACTCACAGCCGCATGAATCAGCCCAGTCAGATCCAGCCTGAGCTATTTTTAGCCTGCCCATTAAGAAGTTTTGGAGTGTGTCTGCACTCCACTAGAATGCTTAAACATCAGCGTTGCTGCAGCAGCTGAGACTGACATGGGCAGAGCAAGTTGGAGGATAAGGTGGAAGAGAAAGTAAGAAGGGATAGAAAGATGGTGCAATGGATTCATACAGAAAGTCATCTGGTCCAAGCTGTGGGCTATTAGCGTAGCTCCCCCAAAAAGTTGGGAATCTGTTTCTTGCCCAGTCATCACCGAGGTTAAGGGTCAATAGGTTTTGCTGCAACAATGGATTTTTGTAACCGTCTAGGACCGTTTAAAAACAGTGGAGGGAATTTTTGATTTTTTTTTCAAAATGAGTTTTGATATTCTTCATGTTGTCACCTTGAAAGATGGATACTGAGGGCTCATCATTCAGAAACTTTTTTGTCATGGTTTAAAATTACATTACAAGAAGTTATCCATCCATGGAAAGCAAGTGACAACTCTGTACACATGTAATAGCACAATACTACATGACTTTGACATGAATGCAAAGGCTTGATTAAATATAGAAAGCTGGATTAACTCAGTCATTAATAAATCATGTCAGTCAGGGAGATTAGGGGCTCTTGGAGCAAAAGGACAAAGAGAGGGATAAAAAAAAGACGGGGAAATGTTCTCAGAGTCTTGGGGAGCTACATGAGGATTGTAGCAGCAGATGTATTAGACATAAAGCAGTACATAAGTAGATTCACACATCCATAAGAAGCGCCCATGGGAGAGATTTTTTTTCATAGTAAGAGCAGAAAATTAAGATGTGTTAGTTTTCTAAGAGAGCATTGACAGGATACTGGTTACTACAGTCCTTTCTATTTTTCCATCATTCTCTTTCTTTGCACTATCCTTTTCCCTTTCTGTGTCTCTCATCTCATCTCTGAAGCTGTTCTTCCTACTGACTTTTTTAATTGTATTTTTTTTGTCATGTTATCAGTCAAAGAATAGCTCCAGTCTTCACTGTTCACATTTATAATATCCCACTAGTACAATAAATATGAATGTTTTTGTGTGTTAACACTGAAGATTGTTTGAACCACCAGCCTCTTATTTCTCTCATTTAAGTTATACAATGTTAGAAATCATTTAAGTTTACATTGAGACTTATTTATTCTTAAAAGACTTGTATTATTATAAGCATTGCAGTCATTTAAAAGGAAGGATTAAATATGTAATTTATCTGCGTTAGCAATCATCCAAGGTCATGAACATCAGAGGAGGCCAAATCAGATCTGCGATGGTGGCAATTTAAAACTCTGGAGCTGATTCATGTGAAACAAATAAAATACTCATTAGAGTATGAGAACGCAAATATTGCAGTGATCCTCCAGTGTGTCCTCATCCCTCATCACCTCATCCAGCTTTTCCTGTGAGTTATTATGATAGCAATTCTAGCTTTTATCTCTTATTGTTCAGATTTATTAAGTTTGTAGTTTTAGTCGTCTCATAGGATAGAATGAGCAAGCTCATAAAAATAACTAACAGAAAAGCCTTTACCTCACAGTGACAAACTACTCTCGGTTAAGTTCTCTCATGGTGCAATAAATTCGTCTGTAAAGGTCCGCATTGCAAATCATGTAGATAGTGAGTTCAGTGAGTAACACTGTAATGGTGACTTGTAAAATGCAGAATTAGTATGCAAATTCTCACACCACGGATCAGTGCATGTGCACGTGCATACAGATGTCCTCACCTTTTTACAAGAGCATACTTATGCACTCACGCACACACTTTAGTTATTGTCTATAAACTGTGTGGAGTCAGCAGATAGATTAGCATAGCCAGCTAATCCATCTTATTTGAAGGAAAAAGCAAGGGAAAGAGAGAGAGGGGTGGTGGGAGAGCATAAACCACAGGTTGGATGGCATGTCTTTGGTATTATAGTTCAGCTGAGTCAGTAGCATAGAGTGGCAGTTTCAAGAGGAGACCTACAGTTTACCCCTTAAAAAAAAATACACATGATGTGGATGTGTCCTACAGTAACACATCTCAAGGTTTGCGTGCGTGTGGGGGCGTTGTGTTTGTTTGTTCGCAGCAGAGTGATGGCCACTATCTGTACTTTTCATCAGAAGTCAGTGGAGTGTGTTGAGCCAACTCTCCCCCTCTGGAGGACAGATCCATATCAAATCATAATAGATGGCAGTTCTATTTGAACAATGAATCAAAGCTGAAACAGGTCTCACAGTGGAGCAGAGACATATCACTTTTGACAGGGGCCGCAATAGATGACAGCGGGTCACCTGCAGAAACACACACAAATACAAATACACACTTACACACATGGACAGCTCGCTGCGTTTTTGTCTGAAAGTCAAGGCAGTTTCACAGTGTAATGGCTGCTCTTACACAGCATGTGACTGCCTGTGGTCGTCAGTCTTACAAGTAATCTGCAGACATAGGTGGCTGAATCATTTTGTTTACGTAAACTCTTTCACTGCATTGACTCGACAACCACTGTGTTACACTGTTGTGGGGTGTCACATTTAAATGTGGTTACACACACACACATACACACAGTCACTTAACTGGCAGTGCTATAAAGCATTCCTTGACTGGGCATGACATCTCACACACCTACCTTTCTACTGTCTCTGTTTTCCTCTGTGATTCACTCTCCCTCTGACCATTTTTCTCTCTCTCAGCATCAGCCCTCTGCTCTCTTGTAGAAGAAGGACAGAAATTACAAATCTCCCCTTTGATTTGATTCATTTTTGCTCCATTCATAGTGACTGTGTTGTTCTTCTGTTCTCATGCCAATTTGTGTTTGTTTTGTTGGTTGTTTTTTTTTTTTTTTTGGACACATAAATACACACCACACATTATTGTTCATAACTTCAAGATATTAACTTGCTCCTCACAGTCTTAGATTCTGAGTCCATTCAGTCTTTTGTTTGGATCAAGTCTCTTTACTCCAACCAGCAAAATATTGGGCCTTTATTAACACTGGAGAGAAAGAAAAAAGAAGCTTTGCACATAATGTGGTGTGTGCTGGTAACAGTAAGTTGAACTTACAGTCACATACTTTGCATGAGTGAAGGAAAACCCACTATTACAAGCAAATATGGATAAAAGATCCTTGATCATATATTAATATAGGTGAAATGTGTGGTTATCACAATCTTAATTTTTTCTGCCACAGTAAGCAGTGCTCAAAGTTTATTAGCCTTTTAGCCTAATAGCCACCAATCTGCACAATGATAGTTCTAGTTTGTTTTTTTTTTTTTAATTAGGTGATATTTGAGAGGTTAAAAGACATGAATGGAGTGGACGGATGGTTTGAACTACCAGAACCACCATGATGCCTGATTTTAACATTATCAGTTATATTTTGAATAGGATGTTATGTGTGCTATACTTTGAAGCCAATGCTTTCATTTGCAAAGTTTCCGTGCATGAGGCTACTGATTTGATCAGAGACATTGATGAGTCTGTTTACTACGCTCTGCTTGAGGATTTAGTGATAAAGATACATTTTTTCTGTACTGAAACCCCTGCTCCTCTGCCATCCATGTCTTTCCTAGAATACGTATGTATGTGTCCATGCTTGTCTGCATGCATCTCTGCTTGTCTTGACCTTGACTCAAAGGCATGTCATGATGAGCTGTCACAGCGTCTGAAGAGCTTGTACAGTGGTTGCTCCTTGTTGTCTGAATTTGACTAAATTATTCAAAGCTTCCACTTTGACAAAGAGGAGGTATTTATAGCTGTTGGTCTCTGCCTCCGACACTTACACAGTAACAACGAGCTCTCTGAAGGCACTACAACAACCCAACCGATTCTGAGGTAGAGGAGGAGGAAGACAGACAGCAGAGATGCAGAAATGTGAAATATATGTACTGAAGATGTTTACTGGAGGCTGAAACAGAATGGGCCAGCGACACCTACACACCAGGAAGTCTTATTCCACTCTCCAAATGAAGAAACCTGAGAAAGTTTAACAGCAAAATGGGAATGAGGACTTATGAATACTCATCTGCACACAAAAGAAGTTTCAGGAGTGTTTTTAATCTTCAACTTCAGGCAGAATGAAAGTGAGACCAGACCTGGCTCTTCTCAGTCATTCAAGCAAGGAGATGGACCAGTGGCAGCGTGGAGGGACAAACTCTTTGTCACAGTCTTAAAGAGGAGAGAAAGAGTTGAAAAAATGGACTGTTGTCCAGTCATGGTGTCAGATCTTCCTGTGTTGTGTAGCAGAATAGACGGAATAGTAACGGTCGTAAAGGCAGAGCAGCCAAACTCCACATGTCGTGACCTGTACTGGGGTAAGTCACTTCTTGTCCACAGCTCTGTTCTCATGTCAGCAAACTGACTACTGTGAAGGAGACAGATTGCTATTTGTAGTCATTCTGCAAGTGATTTTTAGGATGGTATTTTGTAGAAGAGCTTAAAATAGCCCCCCTCTGAAAATGTAAGGGAACCTACAAAATGACTCAGCATGAGGGTAAATGTAGTAAAGCAAAAAACCTGGTGCATGTATGCAAGCATACAAATGTTATAATATTTAGAAGAGGAGGATGTGCACTACCGCAAATGTAAATGACTCTGATTAAGACATTGATTCAGTGCCAAGAAATCATTGTAATGGGAGAGAAAATTTAAATACTTGTCAAATTAATATTTTACACTAAGATCTCATGAAAGGTCTCTTCTAAATATCCAGTTAGATGATAATTGAAGATCTTATTTCATCTGTTGTTTGTAAGTGTTAAGTATTAAACTGGTGTATCCATTTGTTATATAGATAAATGATTATTGTCAAAAAAAAAGCCATTACTGAGGCGACCTTCTATTGGTCCTAATGCAACGTGAGGGCAGATCTGGTGGCATTTCAACTTCTAGAGTGGAGGCAAAACATTTGTCCAGCTCTTCCATTTTGTAGCTTTGATGAATTCTTTTACTTTAAGACTGGCATTATTAGATCTCATCTCCTATTCTGTTTTATGAAAGCCTGTCGTGCAATGTCATTGTCTTAGTCTGTACTTTGATTAAAGCGTCTTGTTGAGTTTATATCCAGAAGCAATCTCTGGCCTTCGTCACTTCATCTCTCTTTCTTTTAGCTCCTCAGTATTAGACAGTCTTGATACTTAAGGAATGTCTAATCAGACACCTAGCAAGATAAGACTGTCCTCATCAGAAGAAAGACAGCATTGGTGGTTCATTTAAAGCACATGACACAACTTTTACATCACACTGCCATGGTGAAACCTCTTAAAGACAAGGTTGATGTTTTGGGTGTAAGTGTGTAATTTTTACACCAGACATTCCACTTAACCTCACTTCAAGGTTTAAGTGATGACAACTATCTTTCACCAATTTTAGCCATGCTCATTATTTTTCCCTTGAAGTTATAATCTTTAAGATTTCATGTCTTGTTCAAGCAGTTTTGGAAAGTTACATAGATTGTTGGACACAGTACTCCAGTATTCCAATATTCCAATTTCCGAAATGTGTGTGAGTGTGTGTAAAGATAGTCGGGAAGTGATCAGTGTGAAAGATAAATTTCTGGAACTGTATTGTGTTCTTGTAATTTTTGGGAACATATTAATTAGGACTTTTCGGTTAATATTTTTGGAGTCAGTCTGCTGTCATCTACAACCCTTTCTCCCCTCTGCTACTTTACTCAAATCTGTGTCTTTCTTAATCTGTCCTCCTTGTCTTTGCACTCTTTCTCTGTTCTATAGTTCTTGTTCATCTGTCTCCTTTTGTTCTGACACCCTCTACTTCACAGTTAATTAAGCTACACTACTTTCCCCTTATCATGCCCATGCATGCAGACAAAAGGCTTGATGGAAAGATTTAGTAGAGCAACATGTTCATATCAAAAGCATGTGCTCATACCATTTCAGTTTTGTCAACTTTGATGTTTAATTTTGTCGTGCATAACCGTAAATATGTTCATGGTTTATTTCAATTTTCTAAGAACAGATAATATTGATAAAGAGCCTGATTTTAATTTTTCTTTTGTACTCTCTCTCTCTTCTTTTTGTTCATTGTCCCCTTTATCAAACTGTCCTATTGTGGGCATGACTAATTTTATCTAGAAATTAAAAAGAATCACCTTTTTTTGAGTCTTCTTCGAGAATCACTTGGTAAAGGAAAAGGAAATTCAGCAATAGACACAGGAAGATGAAGAGGAAATGGAAAATAAAGACAGTGCTTTGTCCATTGTACTGTGTGGAAGTGGGTTGGCCTTGTGTCCACCTGTACTATTCAAAAAGTCCCCATTGGATCTGTGGGACAACAGGCACATTGTGTGACAAGCTGACAACACAAAAGAGACAGATAGAGAGGGTGATTCTCTATTTTCCTTTTGCCACAAGCTTCTCCTCACAGGCTGTGTGATTCTGGGGGAGTTGATATATTAGAGAGCCCAGTATTGTTCTGATTAATTTAAACAGAGTTTTAGTATTCAATGTGTAGGGAGCCCTCAGAGTGCACTATGGCCCCTACTGAGTCTTCTGTTCACCTGTTTAAGGAGTTTAGAAGGCATGAGGAGAGATCAAGAAATGAGGAATGAGGGAAGATGTAGAAGGGAAGAATTAAAAAGTCTATGAGGCTCCCTTGATAAGTGTGTGTTTGTATGAGCGTGTGTGCACGTTTGTCTGCTCCTCTTATCAGTCTTAAACAGCATAGTTGTGTGCGTGTGTGTTGGTTTGTGATTCTGTGCACCTTTGTGTATGTGTATGTGTGTGTGTGTGTGTGTGTGTGCGATGTCGCTCTTGTGTCCTTCAGACAAGGACAGTTAGGGTGTTACAATCTGTCCATAATGGAGAAGCACTGAGGGCTAAAACAGGAACGTCTGCAGCACGAACTCTCAGCAATGTAGCAGGTTTAACAATGTAGCGGAAAGAGCAACAGTGTTACAGCACGACACATGGTTTGATGTGCTAAATATGCTTTTGTCTCAGTGGTAACACATTGTGTTCACAGCTATCACCAGCGAGAACAGATGAACATTTTCATGGATGAGTTATCGCTCATAACGCATAAAAACAAACCCTTTCAATCAATACCACATTAAGTGTGTAGATCAGGCAGAAGCAGTGTTTGTGTCTGTAAGTTAGTGAAAAATCAGTGCGGTTGGTAAAATCTGCAGATGTACAAAAGAAAACAGTCTTTTATAAGAATAGTTATAATTTTACCATTTTTTATTAAAGAAAAATGTGTGCTCAAGAAACTAAAAAAAAGCTAAAATTCCACTTATGGTGCTGAGAAGAAAAATAAGACCCTGTGCTGAGAGAAAAAAATGCTTTTTGGTGATACCATAACTAACCATGTTTAGTAAAATGAAAAAGAAAAAAACAATATTAGTGAAATAACTACTTTTGGCTTGAAATTTCTGTTGCTAATTTGGCTGGAGATGATAAATACTTGACTACTGCAGAGTCAAATGAGGACAGCCTTGTCTAATGCACCAGTAGCTTGTCATACCATATGACTGCATTTGAAGCTCTTGCAGTTTTTTTAAAATCCTAAGTGTAAAAGGACCTGCAGGTGTGAGCACTTTGTTTTTTTTTTCATTGAAAATGTTTTTGCTGTCATCAGAGATGTGAAATTTATTATCTCCTTTACAACAAAGAATTCCTCCAAAAAAGACCAGCAAAGCACCAGGTGTTTCAAACAGAAAACCTAAAAGCATTTTCAGCTACGATTCAGAACTGTGTCATACCCGGTTGTGATTGAAACAGGGACAACCCAACATATGCTAATTCTTGTGTCTGTCGCACCTGAAGTATCTAGATATGTGCGTCCATCAGCAAGCAGCTGAAAACTTTTACTCGGACAATTTTTTTCCTTTTTGCCTCTGATGTGCTGCACATTGTTTTTCTAAGGACACCATTACTGCCATCTGTGTTTCTGTCACCAGATGCAGCTTCTGCAGTCTAATGAAAATGCCACTCTCTCAAGATCTCTCTAATTATAACACTGTCTGAGGCCACCTTCTAATGTGCACTCAGAAGCAATCATCACTCACATTGTCCTCAAAGGGAAACATACCTCCTTCCCTCCTCCCTCTCTTTCGCTGTCTGCATTTATACTAAATACCTTGTTCCTATATTTGTGCCATTTCTTTACATACACACACACATATATATACACACACACATATACACACGCACGCACACATACACGTGTATATATATATATATACACGTGTGTGTGTGTGTGTATTGATGTTCTTTTTGTTTTTTGAACATTATGTGGGTGATTTGTGGGAAAATTGCTTTTTTTTAACATGACTGTATAACAAATAGTTTACTTTGTTGTAGTTTACTATCTTGGTGCTTCTCTCTGCCCAGATGTTGCACTTATGCTGCAGATTAGAAGACGCTTCTCTTTGTTTTATCCTGAAGTGCAGTTACTGTAACAAAAGCCTTTACTTACCATGGTTGCCCTTAGTCATGTCCCTTGTACCCTGCCAGTTTGCCTTTGCTTGCGTGTGCGTGCGTGCGTGCGTGTGTGCGTGTGGATGTGTGTGTGTATGTGTGATAGATGGAAGTGGAGTTCAGGTTATCTGTGCTATCAGGGCCCTGTGCTCTACAAAATAGATGACAGCTGTGATGAATGAGCTGCATTTTACACTATTACACTGCATCAGGTATCATATGGTTTGCACACGCACACACACACACACACAGGTACTGTACATACTCAAATGTAGACTCAAAATACTTTGGTACACACACTGACCTACTCCTAAAATTATCCTGCATTTGGCTGTTTTATTATTTCCTGACTTTAGGACCTTTTGATGAATGAGCATCTGCTGTGAATATGCAAGTAAAAACAAGTGCTGACTCATCTGTCACTTTCAAATCAAATATCAACTCTTCTTTCATCACTTCTTCCCTGTGACGACCAGTGCTAACAAAATTTCACATCTTTTCCCCAAGAGCAGCTGTAGAGTAGCCTAACCTAGACAGAGGAACAGCTAGCCTCCTTTTTTTTACCTCTTACCTCCTCTGATAACTAATAACCTCGTAAAATCACCTGCTTGACTTTAATCTTAGTTACACATCTGATTCCTGGATACAATCACAAACTCCTAATTAATCTTCCAGTTACACTTCTTTCATTCTTTTATTAACCCAATCCAAGGAACTGGATGCCAAAAGGAAGATCTTCTCTGGGAAGGTGTTCCCACTAAACCCTCGTCCACTTGAAAGGGACACTTATCTCTGCAGGGATTAAAACTGAGGGTCTCTTCAAAGACAATCAAGGCAAACATCTTAATGTTTTTGTTTCCAGGAATAAGACTTAACTTGTAATTTGCTCTGACATACTTTTCCAGAATGACTTTTGTCTACCCTCAGAGAAAAGTCACGAACATGTTGCTTTCACTTGCGGGTTATTTTTGTAGGTGGAGAGAGCTGTAATTGACTGAATGGTAATAGCACGAAGCGAGAGTTGGTTCAGAATACAAAATATAAGACGTGTCCTTTAAAGGCAGATGCAGCCATTGAAAAAAACTAGTGTCTCTCTTTTGCTTTTCATGCTTATGTGCCGGCAAAAGCTGTGGCTGGAGGCATTTTTTTGCGGGTTGTCTATCCCTAGGTCCATCTCATTCCAGTGAATACAATATCTCAGAAATGCCTTGAGAATTTCTTCCATTTTTTTTCAGGCACATCAAAAATCCTGAGTTCAGTTCTTATTTTTACCCCCTCACTAATGTCAAATGTCCACTTTTCACCTTAAAGCAGAAAAACAAAGAGTGGTGGTTGGTATGCTCTGCATGTAACCAAGGACAACCCTCCTAAAAATTGGCAATTAAATGTTCAGGGGGTGTTTTAACACTTTGCCTATGAAAATACTTGTATTTGCTGATGTTAGGCTGCAGGTTACTGTCATTGCTAAAAATCATACATGTAAATATGGTGATAACCAACATTCTACGAAGAATTTTGTGAGAGTCCTCATTTAATATTAAAAACATGAGTCCAGACAGACATGGAGGTTAGCTGTAACTTGACTGTTTTGCAAAGCCATAAACCATCAATAAAGTAATTCTGATTTAAGCTGAATTTTCTTTGTTTTATTGAAGACTGCAGTGAAATTAGAGAGAGAGAGAGAGAGAGAGAGAGAGAGAGAGAGAGAGAGAAATTAGAGATTTCAAAAGAATTAAATACTTTCTTCTGACTGACCCGAAACTTGATATTTGATGTTGATATTCAGTAGTAAATAGCTGTCACACTTGTTTGTGGTTGACATATCTGTCTGTTTATGGCTGCTAATCAATCAAAACAACACAAATACACAATCTAACAATAAAACCATTCCAAGCAAAGCAAAATCTTTTCTTTGTTTGTGTGTGTGTTTTTTTGTTTGTTTTGTTTTTTTAAACCATTAAAAAAGGTTCCTTTGGAGAGCTTTCCTTTCAGCTTAGCCATGTCAAATACACATCAACACAAGCCGTGACCCAGAAGTGAGTCAGTGATAAGTGAGTAAGATTCTTACTCTGGGAAGAGATGTGACTTGTTATCAAATAAGCAGAGCTTGGTCTTGAAATGTATGGTGGTGTTATTTAAACAGTTTCCTTCCTGTGAGAGGGGCATGTGTGGTGAGGAAAGAGAGCAGCCACACTTTCACAATCCTCCAGAAACAAATAAATGTGTAGAAATAGAAGTGCTCCAAGCAAACAGTCAAACAAGATTTGAACAAAAAGGAAGAAGAAAGTAAAAGAGGAGGCAGGTAAAGTGCTGAGAATGGTTGTTAAAAATTATGCTAAAAGTCAATTTGGAGTGGACCACTAAAATCTGTAATTAATTCATTTATTTTTGCCCTACTGATATCTCAATTACCAGTGGATGCAGTTATCACTGCATCAAGTTTTTCCCAGCTGACAGTCTGTCTCACACACACACACACACACACACACACACACACACACACACACACACACACTGAAATGGACAGGCTAGAGTGGATCTCAGAAGGCCAACTACTTCAAGTCTGCTCACTTACTAATCTGTTGTCCTTTTTGCTCTGTACTTGCCTCTTTCTATCTCATACACACAAATTTACAGGATACCTCACACAAATTGACATATTGCCTTCATTTAACGGCACACAGTGAAAAGTGACAGAAACTGCAGCAGGCCACCAAGGTTATAAGTCTGGCTTGTGGCCTCATACTGTGTGTCTCACATTACCACCAGGACGACCCTCACTCTCACAGCTTTGCCCAATTAAGAGTTTCTGCGTGGCCTGAAATGGTCTTGAGGTGTGAAGTCAGCAGATTGCTGTTTAGTGGAGGTGCAGTGTATATTATTGTGACGGGGAGAGGGCATCGATCTCTATCAGCACTCCCATAGGATAAATCCTCCCACATGCTGACAGGAACCACACACATACTGTACACACTCACACAAACGCACGGTATAAATTAATTGTTCTCTACAAGATTCACATTAAAGTGCAGTTGCCTGCTTTAAAAGAAACACTTTAAAGGCAGAATTATGCAACAATTTTACTGTTTTAAAAATAAAAATTACCATGGCACAGTTGTACTCGGGTAGGTCATGATAAATGGAGCATGTTAATGATAATTACCTCTCTGTGGTAGCTTAACTCCTCTCTGTGCAAACTAAATAAAATTTTTGCTGACATTTTTATTCTGACATGCAAAAAGCTGGGGAGGAAAAGGCCTTGACATTTTTGGTTTTTGTGGATTTCAGAAACTCACTTAAATAACTAAACCTAAAATAAATACTGATTCCTTCCTAGGTAATTTAGAAATGCAATCCTCAAATGTTTCTAATTTCAGCTAATTTACTCTGCTCTGTAAGATGATTCTGCAAGAACAGTACACAGTGATAAACATGCCTGACCCTATTTTTAGGATGTTGCAATAGGAGTTTTAGCTGTGAATGGTGTGCAAAGATGAAGCTGATGTGCAATTTTAACAGCAGTTTAGTCAAAATATGATGGTATTACTTTTATTATTTTGTGTAAATAAGGCCTTTGTATTGGTTAAGTAAAATCGGATTCACTTTTTTTTATTTTATTTTCAGTTACTCCTCTTACCAAATTTAATTGCTATATGATACCAAAATCAATTACACTGTACATTTAAAAAAAATACTAGATGAATTACTTAAACTTAAGCTTGAAATTTAAGCTGAAATCATTATTTCAACTCAATATGCAAACACTAAAATGTATTTTCAGTTTTTTTACCTTTTCAATTGCATTAGTCCTTAATATCTGTGTGCAGTTTAATAGGAGTGTATTCAGGCAAAACCTGGAGATACTGGATTGTCTGATTAGATGCATTTCATGTTTTTTATAGAGACTCGGGAGGACCGCACTAAGAGACTGTTCAGACACTACACTGTGGGATCCTATGACAATTTCACCTCATACAGGTAAAGCCTCTTTCTCTTAGCTAGCATGCTACTGTGGCCATGTGAAATTGTGTATGCTGTACAGCCTCAGTTAACTGTATATTGGTTATTTCACATAGTCCTTCCTTACCCGAACAGTGGTAATATAGTCCATGTGAGACAGCTATGGAGCTGCTGCCATCTAAAGGCATAAGCCTGCCATTGCAATCTGTTCTAAGTGTAAAAATGCACATGAAAATGCATTTTATAACTGAGTTTGTTTGTCTGTATGTGTGAGAGTCTGTTCAGTGTGCATAGACACACATAATATACATATACTCTACATGCATGCCCTTTGGGCACATGCATGATTTTGTACCTCAAGTTTTTCTTATATGCTGCCAGGATGTTCTAGTTTTAACTGTTTAGGGTTTTATTGTGCTTATAATACTTTACTTTGACTCTCTGTCTCCATACTTTTTTTTTGTTTTGCCTTCCCTGTATCAAGCTGTCATTATTTGTGTAGAAAGTGTATGCATCCCCTGACTTCAAAGTGGGATCAGCGTGAAGCTGAGAGCGGAGTAGGCAGCCATGTGCAGTTTTGTTATGATGCAAATTCCTGCTTTAATGCCACAGTGTGTCGGTTTGAGGCAGCATTAGTCTAAATGAGCATTGTTTCCACCCCCTTTCTCAGCCATTTATAAAATGTCAGGGTCTAGGATTTTAGGTGTTGATTAAATGTCACTTCAGTTACCAGAGCTCCAGGTTTTGAGAATTAACATCAAACTAGCCTGAGATACACTACATACATGAGGCTATCAGTTGAGCAGTTTTGGGGTTTTTTTGTTTTTGTTTTTTTTTTATTAATGGCAGGCCTGGTAGTATGCTAGATCAAATATAGTTTAGTTGAGACATAGATTGAATCACTGAGAAATAGATAATGAGGTGAACTTCTTTGTAAATATATATCTTAGTAAAACATCAGCTGCAGATGCCCACAAAAAAGCCCAGATAGGACAGACATGTATTGAGTAATATTGTATAATTTTATAATTTTCTGGATGGATTTCTAAACTGAAGTCTGAGGGATATTGTAATAACAAACGTTTAAAGATGGATTTTTTCAAGGTAACATTTACTGTTTTTAATTGTGGGTCTTACATCAGAGTGTATTCTGTACTGAGTCAGATGGTTAGAGATTCTAAACAAGCACAGTAAGCATATTGAATTAATGCAGTGTTTTGGGGCATAGAGCAGAGATAAAAGAACAGTGGATAAAAGGGTTTGGACTGAAACAACATCCTAGTGGTGCTTAACCAATAGTGTTTTATGCATAATAATTGGTCCAAAAGTGGATAGATAGCTTTTCATGAAACCAAACCTTTGACCTCCCTCCTGCAGAAAGGTTTGTTACGGGGCTCCTGGCTCCAGCAGCAGGGACTCTGTGTTCCCTTGGTAAGTCTGAGAGAGTGAAGTGTAACTAAGCTAATGGAGACTGCAGCCGCCCACTGAGCTGCAACCTGAACACTAGCCCTTTACATCTGCCTCAGCTGTGACTAAGGTTGACTGATAATGCTGAAAATCATAAAGTACTACACAACTCTTTGCCTTTTGTCGAGGTATTCTGACTGTAAACTGGCAGTAGTCATCTAAATCCAAGAATGGTGAGAAAAGTGTGGAAGTTACAAGTAATTCCACAATTTCTTTACTTTTTTTACATAAAGTTTAAGCCAAGGGATGTAGGGTATAGTCATCTACATCTAAAGTGCAGCACCTTTTTATTATACTCTGCATTAAAAATGTTGTTTTACTGTTCCTCATTAGACTTGTTAAATGCCTTTTGTTTGCTCCACCATATCTATATTCCAATGTTATAAAATAGTTTAAAAACACCACAACTCATTGTCTCAGCTGATCATTCACAGCCTGTCAGTTTGATGAGAAGGACAAGTGATGGTCGGATTTTTTTTGTGGATGCATTTAGCCATTATGCTGAATGTGGCTTTGCTGCTAAAACTGCCTTACTAACTCTACTTTGGTTGGCTCACAGGCTTTGGACACAAACACAGGACTCTGACAAAATAACATTTATGTGTAGGCAGAGCATCCCAGGTTAACACCATTTAAAAGCTTCCAGCACTCAACACTCAGGAAAGTCAAGCAGTGATGGACTGCTTACTTACTTGTGCCTCCCATTCCCTCTGTCATTAGTCAGGGAATAATGTTGCGTCTGAGTCATCTCTGTCAGTATCTGTAGCAGAAGCCCTCCACAACCTCCTCAGTTGCAGTCTCATCTCAGGGATCAGCCAGAAGATTGATTCGCTCTTAGGTTTTATCCCAAAGATACTTAAATCATGAGGACTCTCTGTCTCTCGCCTGCTAACACTCTCACATTCTGTGTGTGTCTGTATAAATGTGTGTGTTTTAAAACTCTAGCAGAGCCCTTGTGAATCTCGATCTGTGGTTGCTGGCTTGGCTTTTAACATGATTGGTTAACACTACAGGTGTGTGCGTGAGTGTATGTGTGCCTCCATCTCCTCCCACTTGCCCCCACCCCCACCACAATGACCCTTTTTACTCTCTTCCCGTCCTTCTCGCCCCTCTTCTCTCTCTCTCCCTTTGTCTGTGTGATGATGGTGTTGGATTCATACCTGCTCTCCCTCTTCTCTGTCCATCCCAGTGACTATATCATAGAGGAGAAAAATGCTGTTTTGCAGAAGAAAGAAAATGAGGGGTTTGGCTTTGTCCTGCGGGGAGCCAAAGGTGAGAAACAAACACACACACACATTTCTGCCATAACATTCATGTTGTTCACTACTCACCTCTTTTAAATGTATGAAAGTTTTGATGTGAGAAGCACTTCGTTGATCTGAGACACAAAGTACAGATCTGCCTGTAATGTTACTGTGTGGGTCAGCAACACAACCAGCTTTGATCAACACTCAGCTTGTATACTCAGATGCACACAGGCTCCCGTGTGTATGTGTGTGTGTATGTGTGTGTGTGTATGTGTATGTGTGTGAGTGCGTTTAGCCCCTTTGGTGGCGTCATCCTTGGCTGAGCTGTCGGCTAACTGTCCCATCTGTTCCCCACACATGGCGTTCAGCTTTAGTAGAGACACACTCCTCCCTCCCCTCCTCTCTTATTTCTCTCATCTTTGCTCCGTGTCTGTCCTTGATTTTGTTCCTTTCCATCCTCCTCCACCTCCTCCATATCCTTCCTGTCCACTGACTACTTAAAATATTTTTACACTGTATCTCTTTCATACCTCCCGCATTTTTTAACTAAAGTCTCTCCTCTACTCATCTCCATCACTGCAAATTCATTTCACTCATGCACGTGCCAACTCTCCCTGCTCGGGCTGGTTACCATGACAACCCCTCTCAGGCACCTTGCCGGGAGCCTGAATGTGCTTTACTGCTCCATCACTCACTACCATGGATCTTGGCCCACCCTGCTCTCTTACTCACTCTGTCTTTTACTCCCCAGTACCCTAAACACACACACACACGCAAGCATACATGCAAACACACACTGCAGTTCACTTAGTGGTCCTCTGAGAAGTCTCATGTGCCAGTGATACAGATGGACTCAATCCAAGATTAAATGGAGTTTGTGGTAGCTCACTAGTTTAAAAAAAGCATACTGTAATTGTGTGTATGTGTGTGCATGCATGTGTCTGTTTTTTAGAGATATGCATGAAGTTGAACAAGTATAAGCACATGATTGTATGCAGCTACATGTATCAATAATGTCATCGAAGAGCAGCAGGACACTGCAGTTCCTCCCCTCTGGGCTACTTGTGTTCCTGCCTAATATACTCAGACATCTTCAGTTAACAAATAGGATTGAACACAGTGCAAACTTATTAATTAAATAGTTTCAGTAAAGCCAAAAGGCAAGTTTGAAAAATGTATCACTGCCTCCAAGAAAATTAAAATAGAGCAGGCCCAAACCAGCAGCCAACATTTTAAAATATTCTTCATAGCATGTAATACATTTTTGGTTTGTGATCTTGTTTAGACAGTGGTCATCTCATTTACTGGAATGAAAGAATCAAGGGATGCTGTAGATTTCACTCCCATATTCTGGGTGGGTTTTCTCTGCATTTTTTTTTCTCAGCTGAGACGCCCATTGAAGAGTTCACCCCGACCCCAGCGTTCCCTGCCCTTCAATACCTGGAGTCTGTGGATGTGGAGGGAGTGGCCTGGAGGGCTGGTCTAAGGACAGGAGACTTCCTCATTGAAGTGATTAAGCACAGCGCTTCATTTGCTTCCTCTACATCTTTATATTTTATCACTGATTACTGATTACTGATATTATTTTATTACTTACCCACTGCTAGTAAACTTAAACAGAGAAGGTAATATAAAAACAGACACCACTGTAAAAGTCTTATAAAAAACAATATGTTTTTGTGTGTGCTTTGTCTTAGGTAAACGGGGTAAATGTAGTGAAAGTGGGCCATAAGCAGGTGGTCTCCTTGATCCGGCAAGGGGGCAACAGGCTGCTAATGAAGGTGGTGTCTGTCACACGCAAACCTGAGTCTGAGGAGGTTGTTCGAAAGAAAGGTAATGATCAGCAGAACAGTATAAGCTCCTCTGGGTTGAAATCCATATTTCCAAAAATACTGCATTTATTTAATATTTATAATGCAGTTTTACACAAAAAGTGCATATTCTTATAAAACATGAAAGGACTTAAAATCCCGCTTCACACATGCGATCTATGTCAGGACTGGCTCAACTAATAATACATTTTGGTTTTGTTTTTTTAAATTTAAATAGAACATGTTCTACTAATGATATACCAGTGGCTTTGCTAAAAGTGTATTGTATGCTGAGGAATTTTAACATGGCTCATATCTCTTATAAAAATGGTTATATAATATAGTTTTTTGCTAATGAAATTTGTAAATGTATGTAATCTAAGTTCGTTATATGTGCAGATGAAGGTGTGTCTGCGTGTGTTTGTATTTGTGTGTGCGTGCGTTTATGTGCGTGTGTGTGTTTGCGTGTGTGCGTGTGTGTTTCCATTGTCAAGGAGATTTCTACCACATTTCCATGCTGTAGATTCATGTGGTTTCCATGTCAACCACATCTCACCGTTTCTCAGCTCCCACGCAGTCCTGGCACTCTGACCTCAGGACTGTGCACACTGCAACTGTGTGCGTGCGTGTGTGGTAAAGTGGTGTGTGCACCTCCTTTGCGATTATTGAGACAGAGACAGTGACAAATGGGTTTGACCTAGTTTCATTGGGACAGTACTGTATCAAACAAATTCTGCTACTCAGGGCCTTGTGGTTTCTCTTAATCAGCCTGTCTTTCTCTCTTCTCTAGTCTTTGTCCCTCACCCCTGTTGTCTTTGT
>JAPZDV010000023.1:11795099-11809840 GCA_029814665.1 Acanthurus lineatus
CTTTGTATCTTTGTAACTTTTTTATACTTGTCTCCTTTTCATAAATTATAGAAATCATAGAAATTGGCCATAATTTCTCTAATAATTTCAGGCTCTGTTCTTTAGTTGATAGGGGAAATGCCATTATGCATATTTGACATATTTTGGGGGAAAAAAAACAAAAACAAAAAAACCCTGAATTAAAGGTTAACTTAGTGCCTTTTTGAAGCATTGAACCTAATGTCTTACTCACCAATCAGGATGTAATTATTGGAACATTTTGACTCTTTGGAAACTACACTTTTTTGTCACGACCTCGCAGTGAGTTGAAGGGATGGAATGAGGGAATCAATACCCCTTGTTTCTGTTCATTGTATATAAAACAGGCTGCAGCTAGTTAGCTTTGTTTAATACAAACACAAGAAACTCTGGGAAACAGTTGGCCTAGATCTGTCAAAATCAACCTCTCAGCACCTTGTTTTTTAAAACAATCTATCTTGTTTGTTAAATTCATGCAAAATCTGAACAGTAAAAATAATAATTTGTCATATTACTTGAGGGATTTTGTGCCAGACTACTTGATGGCCCTGAGCAGTCACCAGCCAGTTAGCAAATATCCCAGGTCCCCACTCTGTGACTGGATTAGTCCAAGACATAGTCCACCGTATAAGTAGGAGATAATTTTGTCACCTCAGGACAGAGGCATGCTAACGATTTAGCCTTGTTTCTAGTTTTTATGCTTAGCTAGGCTAACTGACTGATGGCTGTAGCCTCATATTTAACTGACAGGTATAAGAGTGGTATTGATGTTTTCATACATCTCTAAAGAATAAAGCAATTAAATGCTTTTTCAAACCGTGAAACTATTCCATTACATATATTCTTTTGATATTAAGGCTTTCAGCAATGTAAAATCATAATGGCAGATGAGTTGGATCTATTTTAACAAAACATGCAGTCATCATTTTATTAATTTTTAGTGCCTTTATCTTAGTGGCTTGTGTTGGTTTATTTTTAACTTTATGTATCCCCATGTCATTATCTTGTTGCCTCCATTAAAACTAGCTTATCTCTGCTTTTGTTAAAGCTGCTGACACCACAGATATTCAGCAGCTTGTAGCTGGAGAGGGGTCTGGGGAAAAGACAATGATCAGCAGCATTCTTTTATTGTGAATCGAAGAAAAGATGAGCAGACAGTGCAAACAGCTGTAGACAAGATGGACTCTTTTTTAATTTTTCAGAGATGAGTGAGAGTAAGATGCTTCACTTCTATTTCAAACTTCTCCTAAAGGTCTTTTTCTTCTTTCTGTAGCCATGAACACCTTCCTCTCCCTGCACTGCTCCTCCAGTGGGACTTGCTCTGCATTTTTTGCAGCACTTAGCACAAATTCACGAATGCATGCTCACAAACACACTCAAACACAGATTTGCAGGCAAGCACACATCCAAAACACACATTCTCTGCACCATGTGAGGCCTCACTACTGCCACTGTTACCATGGTGACTACACTGCATGTTTGAATTAAGCATTGCATTACAGCAAAGCATCTCTCTCTCTCTCTCTCTCCCTCTGACTCTGTCTCTGTTCCTCTCTCTTCCCCCATCCTGCTCCATCTCCTCTGCTCTCTGCTACTGTACCAGAATGTGCAGGCTGGTGAGGAAATGAAGATGTTTTATATGGACTGTATCCAGGACGGTGTATGTATGCTAGATCTGCAGCCGCTGACGACAGCAGGATGGTTAGGCTCTAGTAAGGCACCAGGGCATCCGTGGGATTTAGAGATCTGTCGCTCTACAGTGGTGCATTGTGTGTTAGCTGGTTGATCTCAGGTAGAGTGAGCTGAATCGAGTTGCACTGTTGGGGTATTATTTGCAAATTTGAATGTGGTATAGCATGGAGGAGCTGCTGCTGCATTTGGCTTTGTGATCTCTTTTTGACTGCATGGCATTATCACAGTCTAAACAAGTCAAATACATGAACACATTATTTTGGATTTGGTTGATTATAGTGCTGGTTGTAACCCTATTTAAAGCCTTTTTTTAAACCTGTAACACAGTAGTTTGCATTTGGAGCTAACACTCAGTAGATGTGTTTTACTGCTTTGAGTGTCACGATAGCAGCCCAGTTGCCTTGTGTGTGTAGTAGGATTGGGAGGCTCCCATGGGCTTTGGGGTATAAAGTCTGCAGCGCATCATTTTCCTTAGCTGTTGAAATTACTCTCATCTCTTCATCTGTCTGCCCACATGTCATTATGTCCTCCCTCAGGGAGTTTTATCTGTTTATCTGCATGTGGTCCCACGTTTGGGAGGATATACATGTGTGTGTCTGTGCATTTCTGTCAGATGCACACCTGCTAAATTCCAGACAGGCAGCATATTAAAAGTAAGATGGATGACTTTCTCTTTCTCCTCGCCTCACTACTTTTGCATCTTCTGCCTACTGTGGTAGACACATTCTGTTGTTCAGCGTGTAATGGGAGGATTCAGAGAGGTAGGGATGTTACAGAGAGGACTGAGCTGTACTGCCTCTGGGCTCCTCAGCAAAGAGGAATTCTTACTGCACAAAGACTAAAAAACTTTAAGTTTTAGAGACAGACTGACCAATTCTCAAGCCATCGGATCATCAGAGAATAAAACATGAAGAAGTTGAGCTCCAATCATAGCCTGAACAAAGTCCTGACTAAGTGCAAGACGGCTGGTTCGTCTGAATTTGACCAGATCAAAACAGTGAAGACGGGATGGACCGGCCGTCTGGGGGATGCTAGGAGGGCTCTGAGCCGCAAAGCCAAAGGATTTTCGTCTCCCTCAACTTCATCCTCAACACCATGCCTTTTCTCCACAGCTCCCCCACCACCCAAGAGAGCTCCCAGTACCACCTTGACGCTGCGCTCAAAGTCCATGACTGCTGAGCTAGAAGAACTGGGTGAGTGCCAGAATGATGGCATGCAAACTCCACACTCTCTTCTTCTTTTTCTATCTCATTTCTATCTTCCCTTTAACATCAAATCTTGGTGTGCTTTGTGTTCAGAGTAGTCAATTCTGTTGGCTTGTTCTTGTCTTTTTCCCTTTTCTCTGCTGACGCAATCTTTTTCCCACCAAGCTTCTGCTCGGAGGAGGAGAGGAGGTGAGTCTGAGGCAAGAAATTGACACCTCTCTGAAAGTCATTATGATGATTTATCACTGCTGTGTGCATTTAAGCAGTGATAATTTCGATCAGAAGGGCAGAACACTTGAATATGTGGGCTCTCTTTCTCTGCTTTTGTCTTTTTTTAATCTCTCTGTGTCTGTCAACTCTGTGACTGGCAACTTCTCAGTGGCCATCAAGAAAATTCAGTTAACTTGTATTGAGATAGAGCAGTAGCATAATACCATAGAGCATGATTTCACATTGTGGACTATAGCTACATTTTGGAGATGCCTTTTTAATCACAGTTTGTATTCTCGATTGTGTTATCAATGTCATAAATGATGACACAACATTTCCCTGGTCTAATGTCTCAGTATTTAGTTCTGGCTCATTTCCTTCTCAACAGAGAGACTAGATGAGATGTTGGCATCCCAGGAGTCTATGTTGCGTTCTCAGCCCTCGGAGGCAGATTACAGAGCAGCCACTGTCAAACAACGGCCCACCAGCAGGAGAATAACACCAGCAGAGATCAGTGTTAGTGCACCTACACACAGCACACTGCCAGACGACATATGTCACTATGTTGGTATACATTCAAATCAATCAGACACACATGTATCCTTGCAATTCTTTTTGTTACTTTGATCATAGTAGTTTGTATAAAGTTTTTTGAGATTTTTTCTCAAGCTTTAAAGGTAGTAAGACTTTTTTTGTATTTATTTATTTATTTTTGTGCTGCAGTCACTGTTTGAGAGACAAGGGATGACACTACATGGAGGTCTTCACCCAGGCATTGAGAGAGGTCACATACCACTACCAAAGGGGATGTCCAGGACCAAATCTTTTGGTAAAACAATCACCCATCCTGTACATAATCAAATCAGGTGAATGATAGTGTATCTTATGTACAATATGCTAATAGGTAATATTTTAATATGTAGATAATTTTTTGTTTGAAAACTTCATTTTTATCATTTTAACTACACCGTTACAGAACAGCATCTAGACAACAATGCAACACACAGAAACACTGAAGCTAATGCTTGTAAAATACATTTTAATAATAAATTTTAAAAATAATAAATAATTTCCCTTTTCAAAACTCTGATCAGTTATCAAATGTTAACAGTTACATAATACAAATACACAGTGACATTGTATCATGTCCAGAATGTGTGTGCTTATTCGATTTCGATATTCACTGAAACAGATTTATAGAGCAGAAAGCAGAAGTAGAGTCTATTTCAAAAGTAGACATGCATTATTAATACCCTCTGTATTATTAAACATTTTTCTGTTTTCAAGCACACATTAAATGAATGTTGAACTAATTGTTTAACAAGTCAAAAATTATTAGTTACATTTTTTATAAAAAATTGTACCGCTGCATTTGAGACACCTGATACATTATTAACTTTGCAAGTTAACAGGTTTACAGATGGATGCACTGAAGTGTATTTTTCATGAAGCAGCTAAGGACCTGCTTGGCTGGTATAAATGGATCTTTTACATGAGCCTGTTCACCATCACCAGATGATCTGTGCTCCCCTCTTCCTCGTCAGGTGCCACTGAGGAGGATCGGCTATCTGCCCTAGCAGGCGAGCACAGATTTCCCCGAAGTTCCTCTATGACAGATACTCTCCGAGACCACTCGCAGCCCCATATTCCCCCACCTCCACAGATGGCACCTCCACCTCCTCCCTATTACCTAGACACTGGTCCTCCCCCGGCCTTCTGTCCCCCTCCTCCTCCATCTAGGACTCAGAGTCAGGGCCATGGACCTGGAGCACGCTCCAGCTTCAAGCCCTCCTCGCTGGACCTGCCTTATGAGGCTGCTCAGCGGCAGGCCACACACATTGAGAGACAGAAAAAAGCCCGCTCCATGATCATCCTCCAAGATTCTTCCCATCAACCTGTAGAACCTACAGAAATTCCTCGTCCTTCTGCTGCTACTCCACCTGAGCGAATCAAAAGGAAAGGTCGGGTTATTGACAACCCTTATGCTAATGTGGGTCAGTTTAGCATTGGACTGTATACACCCACTAAGCCCCAGAGAAAGAAAAGTCCCCTGGTGAAACAGCTACAGGTAGGTTGCATATCAGTGATAGCCATAATTTTCATTTAAATTTTTCTTACTTTGACATGGTTGTTTTTTGCTTCCCTGCAGGTGGAAGATGCACAAGAAAAAGCTAGTATAGCCTTAGCTGCTGCCCACTCCAGAGAGAGCTCACCCTCAGGACGACAACCACACACCCATGGGCACACACACACCAGCCGTGCAGACTACTACCAGCAGCAGCTGATGGCTGAGCGAGAGCGTATGCGTGCCCAGGGAGAGATGATGTTTCAGGGCAAGGGCCCCTTCGCTGCTGCAATTGCTGGAGCAGTGAAAGACCGTGAGCGCCGCCTAGAAGAACGGAGGAAATCCACTGTCTTCCTTTCTGTTGGGACAATGGAGGGGGCGTCAACAACCAGCTCTGACGCTCCCTCTCTGACTCAGTCTCACTCCATAGACGAACGGATGCTCACCCGAGAGCTAGGACAGCTGCCTCCCCCTGCCTTGGCCTTGAGCCCCTCACCAAGCGGGACCACCTTTATCCATCCGCTCACAGGAAAGCCCCTGGACCCCAACTCTCCACTGGCTCTTGCGCTGGCCGCAAGGGAGAGGGCACTGACCTCCCAGAGCCAGTCCCCAACTAGCAGCCCAGAGCCTAGGACTAAACAGGAGCGGATAGGCCAGGGCGTAATGTTCATTGACCCTCAGACCAAAGAGTCTCCACATGGGGAAGGGGCACCCACAACTCCTCCTTTCTCGCCCAAAAGCGCCAAGGCAGGGCATGGAGTTGGCTCCTCCCTGGCATCAATTTTAGTTCCCCAGCCCACCAAACCACAGTGGGCCACATCACCATCACCTGTATCATTCCGGCAGGAGATGGAGGCCAGAGTAGAAGAGAGGAAGGAGGAGAAGAGACTAGAGGATAAAAAAAGTATGTTGATCAGTATTATGGACACATCGCAGCAGAAAACAGCAGGGCTGATCATGGTCCATGCTACCAGTAATGGCCAGGCTGTTGGGGTGGGATCAGAATCAGAACAGGCTCCTGCCCAAAAGTCCACAGAACCCAGCAAATCTCCAATTCCTCGGGCTAAATCCCCGAGTCCCACAGTATCTCAGCCTCAAACTCAGCGTCCTGCAAGTCCAGCCCAAGAGAAGAGTCTGGCTCAGGGAAGCTCAGAGGAAGATGTGGATCCATACACAGTGACCCTGCCCCCCGCTATGTTGTCCTCCAGTGATGAGGAAACAAGAGAGGAACTACGTAAGATAGGAGTTGTTCCGCCACCAGATGAGTTTGCTAATGGGCTGCTCGCACAGGCACAGGGGACGCCAGTGTCCCCAACTAAACCTGCCTCTTCTCCCACCACCCCTTCCACGCCAACACCCCACACTCCCTCAACCCCAACAACCCCATCGGTGACCCCCACACAGCCTCAGCCTCCCCAGCCCCCACCTCCAGCCAGTGCAGCAGCTGTCTCAGGGAAGCCCTCTGATCCTCTGGAGCCCCCACCAGTGGGCGAGTCTGGCTCTGCAGCTGACTCAGGCGTGGAGGAGGCTGACACACGCAGCTCCAGTGAGAGAGAGCGAGACCACCATCTTGAGACCACCAGCACCGTCTCTACGGTTTCCAGCATGTCCACATTGTCCTCAGAAAGCGGCGAGCCTGCCGACACACACACCACGCACACCTCTTATGCCGACGGGCAGACTTTTGTGCTCGACAAGCCGCCAGTGCCTCCTAAGCCCAGACTGAAGTCCCAGATAGGAGGCAGTAAAGGCCCCGTCACCTTCAGGGACCCTCTGCTGAAGCAGAGCTCTGACAGCGAGCTGCTTTCACAGCAACAGGCTGCTGCCCTGGCTGCTGCTGCAGCTGGGGGTGCTGGGCTGCCCTCAGGTGGTTCAGCCTCAGTGACTGGACTAGCCCCCACCAAGCCACGCTACCTCTTTCAGCGGAGGTCCAAGTTGTGGGGGGACCCAGTGGAGCCTCGTGGGCCAGGAGTTGGGCTAGGTATTGGGAGTTTGGGCAATCTTGGTGGACTGGGACTGGGGCTAGGTGCAGATGAGGGTGTAAAACCATCTGTCATGGGTGAGCTCAGTTCTCGACTACAGCAGCTAAATAAAGACACTAGGTCATTGGGAGAGGAACCACTGGGAGCATCACTTGACCCTGGCAGGAAGTCACCTGTGTCGGGTGCCAGGTAAGAGAAATGCCGGTAAAATGGATGCCAAAATTGTATTTAACACTGACTTACAGATCAAGTGGTTAAATTAAAAGGTTAATATTTCTAGTGTAATTGGTTTATTTTGATCATATGTGACATTATTCAGTACACTAAAGCAATTACAACGCCCATTAGTTAAAACTGCATACTTGTCAGACACAGAGTTTGATCTTTTCTCATGTTTGTTATCATTTTCTGTTATTCAACTTAAAATATTTTTATGTCCACAGTGGAAAATCCAATTTTCTACTCTCAAAATCAAGCCCACAGGAAAAGAAATTGCAAACACAGACTCTTTCGCTTGCTAATTGAGAGCAAAACTATATTAGAGTCAACAACTGAGAGTGTGAAATCTGGTCTCTTTGGAAAGAGGAAAAACCGAGAGACAGAGTCAAAACCGTGGCTACGAAAATATAATATGAAACATTTTTACAATCAAATGTCCAAAATGTTTCCTATTATCTATATATTGCTGATTTGTATACTTAAATTATCCCAAATTTGTTCAGCAATCTCTGAAGACAGAGAAATCGGTAATTCTATTTAAGTTAACAATGTGTTTCTTTTTGTTGCCTATCCCTGGCAAATAAGCAGACTTGGCTAAATGTAATAGGAATAAAACTTAAATACATTATCATGCCTGTGAATATTTCTACCTGAGTCAGTTAAGTTATTTCCAGGAATGATAGCTTTTTAAAAATAAAATCGATAAATCCCACTATCCTGACCTATTTCATGAGATCTTTGAAGTATGTCTTTTGTTTTCATGGTTTTGTTTGAGAGACCCCTAGTGGTAGAAATGATACATTATGCATATAAATTTTATTTTGTGGTTTAAATTGTATTTATAATATGCAAATGAATCCATGTTTAAAGCAGTTCACTGTGAAGGTAAGTGATAATGATATCAGAGGTCACATGCACTGCTTGCATTAGCTTCCCTAACAATGCTAGTGTGACAGCATTATTAATATGTGCTATCCTTTTCCATTGGTCAGTCCATATTTAATAAAGACAAACTTGCTTCTCACACAGCGACACCTGGGTTATCTGAAGCATCTGAAGCACACTGATGTTTTTTGTCTATTATCTGTGGGTTTTCTTTCTTTTTTTACTCCATACTTGAAAGTAAATTGAAGTCCTGTATATTTCTGCAGATGTGAGGACACCGAAGAGAGCAAACCTTAAGGTTATAGCCCCTAGGGTAAACTTGAGTTTTTTTTTAATATGAAGTTTTTTTCCTAACAATCCTATCAACTAATCCCATTTTAAGAGAACAACCCTTTTATACATTTTGTTCCATGTATATTTTTTAAAATATTATTTGTTACCTTGTTTGCATCATGTGATTTCTCACTTTCAAAATAAGACTAATTTTAAATGCAGATAAAACATGAGGCTCTTGTTTTCAGTAATAAAATCACTCTATGCATACACAATAATGTCAGTACAATTGATTGGCTCTGGTCAGGAGTCGAAGTGCCTCCTTGTTACCATAGTTACTGCTGTACTCCTTTGCTCCTATTAAATCATCTGTGTTGCTAAGTACATACAGTAGATAGTAGTGAGTTAATTAGTGTTACACAGCTTTTCTGTCTTTGTGTGTGTTTGTGTTTGTGTGTGTGTCTGTGTGTGTGTGTGATAGACTATCTGTTGGTGCAAACAAGGTAACAGGGCTTAGAGAATTGCACTTCTTAAAGCCTCTCCTCATTTCACACACACTCTCACTGTTGGGTTCAAACCTATGACTCTGCCAGTAGTACCCCCCTCAGCTTTCCCTTGAGTTTTTCCCAGAGTTCTTGTTCAAATGATGCACAATACATCCTTATATCAACAGCTCATTGCAGTCATCACTGATATACGTAAATCAGATAAGACCAGAAACAGTTGTTTCTTTCTTATCACAGTTCCCCATTTTGATATCAGTGATCATCTCAAAGATTTAGGGATGTATTTTCAGAAATATTTGAACATGACTGAACTATAATGGTGTGTCATGTTTAAAACATTCATTCTGATCTTGGCATTTGTAACCCCCATAAGTGTCCTGACCTTGTCAGAAAAGTTGAGATGCCACATGGATTAACTACCATATAAATGATGGCATCCTCCCTTTTTATTTACTCAGAACTTTGGATTTTTCTTCAGGCAAACAATAACCAGCCTCTGCAGTGTGTGCTTTCATGGCTTTGCAGGTTGAAAGCTAACATCTGACAACTAAAAACCAAATGCTTGTTGTTGTCCTGTTATTTTATTTAACCATGATATCAACACTTATTGGTATAAATTTAAAATTTCATTAGGAAATTTTTTCATATACAGTAATTTATATCTGATTTATACCGGTACCTGAAGCAATTTAGATTGTAGTTTTCAGAGAGCTCAGGAGTTTGTTTCCATTGTTCAGATGAAGCAAATATTATAGTGTTGCTTCTTTCTTCTTCTTCTCTTATCCTCGTTTCTGTTCAAAAGAATGAGGGTTAGAAAAATATCTTTAATGTTTGTTACACCTCATACTGATGTAAAGGAACTGGAAGATATGAGACAGTCTTAGACTGAGAGGATGTCTGAGGATGTTAGAGGACTAGACTCAACTCCACACAACTGAAACCAAATTATTTTAATAATTTATATTTTTGTTGTCATCCACCTGTCAACTAAAGGAGTTACAAAGGTATCTCAGTTAAAGAGTAGAATTCTTCCTAGAACTGATCAGCATAGAAGCACTAGCTAATGGCCGTAAATGCCGACTAAAGTGGTGCTTATTATGAGTTGTGTAATCAGAACTGTGGTCCTCTGCATGGCAGTGACGTGTAGTTTGATGTTATAAGAAGTGGGGTTGCTACTTCTCTTTGTTGCTTCTAGACATCTTGGTATTGTTAAAGCATAAACTTTATTGTGAAAGCCTCATTAGCATGTTTTGCAGAAGTCTCTTTTTATTACTAAGTACTAATATTAGTAATAGTTATCTGTTACCAAAATAGTTGGGGTTGAAAAGGTAATTTATCCCTATTGCTTCAGACAGTACATAACCTAATTTGACCACAAATGAAGTACACAGTCACCATTTTGTAACAAGCCAAATTCAGCCACAGATCATTGCTGCGTATGCTTAACTACATCATGATATGTGGACAGACAAGTGGACCACGATATCAATACAACATTATCATGTGACACTTACTCCTGATTGGACTGATCTTTTCCTGAGATTTTGCAATCCAATACATCCACACCATATCCATCTGGACAGCTGAGTGCCTTCAGCTGTTACAAAAATGATCATGCACACCATTATTTCTCTCTCTCCCTCTCCTCCCCCCAGCCCCTCCTCTCTCTCTCTCTCTCTCTCTCTCTCCTCTCTCTCCTCTCTCTCTGCCACTGCATTTGTTTCTTCTAACCCACTGATGCATTTCACGTAGAGCGTAGGCATCCCAGCACCCTTAATCGTAATGTTGCTCCATCACTTACCCACCATCCAGTGTGTGCCCCTTCAAAAACCACACATGCTGCTATATTTTGTCTCACTTGTATCCACTTTGTTCACATGCTGTTTATCATAGCTTTGGGTGGTTCAAAAACCTGTGGTTCTCATTTTCTTTCAGTCGTGCTCTTTTTTTTGTTCTTCTCTGTTTATGTAATTTGCATAACTTTGTTTTGTTTTTCAGTGATTGTGTTGAGGATGGCCATGGTCCCTGACTGTCTTGCTTATTGGACACTGTAGGTTTCTTAAATCACACTGAGACAGAACAGAAAATTTTGAAGTTTGTATTTCTTTTTTTTTTGATTAGAAAAACACACCTCCCTTGTATATAATAAAGCAAATATATAACTACAGTATATCCATATATGTAACTACATTTTGCACAATACACATGATTGCCAACAAGAATAATAGTTCTTTTCGTCCACATTAATTTGAAATAAGAATCAAAGTAAACCAGAAAAAGTCAAGGGACATGTGCCCACCTTTTATTTGTTCATCTCTTTGTTGGTTTGTTTCTCTTTGTTTGTGCAGTGTTTGATATGTGAATAGTGTGCTCATTTCTCTCTCATGTAGCCCACTAGTCAGACTTTCCAGTGCCGAAGCTAACTCTGCTGTCTTTGTCATGCTCATACATCAGTGACACGATCATACGCAGGCACACACTCATAGATATGTGTTTGCACACTCATGCACACGTTACTTGCAGCCACACTCGTACAGTCATATACACACTGCCGTAAACACACAAGGCCTGTCAAAGACAGCAGAGGCGGCTGAAGCAGACCATAAGTCTGTTTGGCAGGCTGCGTCTCATGGAGTGTTGCTAACATTCTCTCCCATTGCTCTCTCTCTGCTCACCTTGCATGCTCCGCCCTGCTGCTCTGATCTGATTGGTCTAGAACTGACTGTGCGCCCTGGAGGGCAGGACGACTGTGTAAGTGCGCATGGAGCTCATCTCATATCCGTCGGCTCCCTGTAGTCTGATCATTTTTCCAGCCTGCGCGCTGCCTAGCTGCCTCTTTTCCCATTAAACTCTTTAGCCCCTATCTCACCCACATCAATGCAATAGAAGGAAAACATGTGACATATCTGTACATAAGACACTTTTCTTGCATGCATGAATAAACAGATGTCATTAAACAAGCACTTGCCACATTTAGGTCTCCTTTCTGTTTCTCCCTGCCTGCACCAAGCTAAAAAAAATCTCTCATGTTAGCTCTAACCCTTTAATTCATCCTGCTTCTCCTTTCTGACCATCTTCTGTTCCATTAGATCAGTAGAACAGTTGTTTACTAATCAGACACTTTTATACTGTTCCACAGATTTTGTTCAATAATTTGTTAGACGTTGTCATGTGTAAAAAGGTTGATAAACCAGCAGTTTTGTACCTGTAGAAGAAACTGGTGTGATTGTTTTTAGCGCAGTAAGATTGGGTTGTTTGGTCACTAAGATTCCACAAATGGTAGACTAAGGTGTGAGCAACACTTGTGAATATTGATTTATTTTATTAAATAATCATATAATAATCATTTGAACTAATATAAATAGTATCTAATCAAAAAGATGCTGCTAATCAAACCCTCACCTGGCCTTAAACAGCAGTTTTTAAGACTTGATAAATGTCACCTATGTGTTCATTTTTTGCCTTTTATGCTGCGTATGAACTATCTTATTGTTGATCTGCCAAGTGTGTACAGTTAAATGTGTATGTGAGTGCATGTTTTTATTGTATTTTTCACACATTAAATAATAACTAAGTGCTTTCAGAGTTTACTATCTGCAGTTTCAATGTAAAACACTTGATGGATCCTGTACTGTTATCTTGATGTGGTAATTCTTAGCCTTTTGCTCTTAGTTGGTTATGGCAGTCACTTCAGGAAAGCGTGTAGTGTACCTAAACAGGAAGTGTCTTTTGATTGAGGTCATAAGAGGAAAAAAAAGATTTTCTGCAACTACCGGATGAACTGAGTGAAGGAGGAATGAAAGTAGCATTAGTGCCATGCTTTTCTTAGATGAAATGAGTGACGTAAATCCCACATGATGCCTCATTGTGAAGTAATAAAATGATTTTTAGCCAAAGCAGTAAGTGCTGTTTTGATGTTGCTGTGATGTGAGACAAGCTTGATCTGTCTAACAGTCATTAACCTCTAGCCTACACTAACTTAAACTTTAAAGAAACCTTACAGCAGCTTTTACACACTGTATAACCCGAAGCTTTGTCTCCTTTTCCTTTTCATTTTCACTTAATTCACTTTGTGGCCTCTGTTCACATTCCTGACATCCTCTTTCTGTCTCTGTCTGTCTCCACCAGACTTTTCAGCAGCCTAGGTGAGCTCCACACCATTTCTCAGAGAAGTTATGGCACCACATACACCATCCGCCCTGGCAGCCGTTACCCTGTCACCCGACGCACACCAAGCCCAGGTTCAGGCTCACCTGATCGGGGCGACCCTCTTGGACGATTATCAAGCTTCGGCCTACCGACCTCACCGACCACTCCGCCACAAACCATCCTCAAATCTTCTAGCCTCAGCCTACCCCAAGAGCCTAAGGAGGTCCGCTTTGTAATGAGGAGCTCCAGCGCCCGCTCCCGCTCCCGCTCCCCATCACCGTCACCTTCCCATTCTCCTGGGCTGGGTTCACCACTTTTAGCCCTGCGGCCCTTTCACCAGAAACCCCTCCACCTCTGGAACAAGTATGACGTCGGAGACTGGTTAGAGAGCATCAATCTTGGGGAGCACAGAGCAGGGTTTCAGGAACATGAGATCGAAGGCTCTCACCTTCCAGCTCTAACCAAGGATGACTTTGCAGAGCTGGGAGTGACACGAGTCGGACACCGCATGAACATTGAACGAGCACTTAAACTGCTGCTAGAGAGCTGACCCCTGCCCTGAGACACAGCAACAGATGGATAAAAAGATGAAGAACGGGCAAAATATAGAGAATATGAAAGAAAAAGATAGGAACTGCTCCTCTTTTACTCTGGCTGCTTTTGCGTTTTGCATCACAAATGTTTACCTGTGGTCCTTGACGACATGTTACGTTCCCATTCTGAAGTAATACACTGCACTGAAAAGGAGGATTCAATACATTCATCCCCTTCTACTCAGCCCTTCGTGTCTGCCCACATCTCTTTCCTGCAGCCAATTAGATCAGACCTCAAAAAATGGGCCCTGGTACCTCTTTGCCAACCAATTGCATAAGCTCCAATTAAACATTTGATTTATCAAAGCTTGTTGTTCCCCTTAGTAACACCCACACGCTCTCTCTCACTTTTCCCTCCTCTCCTCTCTACCTCTACCCCTCCATCTATTAGGCCTCTGAAAGCCTTCTGCAGTTTGAGTAAAGGAGGAGGAGGAAGAATATTCCTTTTCAAACAGAAAGCTCAGTTGCCTTTCAAAATATTTATACAGAGATCAACAATGATGAACACAGGACTACGGACAAAGTGCTGACACAGCTCTTAAAAGGTGTGTCTTCTCCACACCTGCTGTTGTTTTTAAACCGAAGACTTAAGAGCCCAGAGGTGGAGCTCCACAAAGTAAACCACAGGAGAAAACCCCTCCGCCTTGGTACCCAGACTGTGCTATCTATTATATTTGGAGAATGTTAAACCAACACTCGTGGCTTTTTTCATAATCAATTTTTTGATTTTCCAAAGGGAATATTATATATATAAATATATATAGGTATTATATAATATGATATATATGTAACTAAATATAGCTTTCAGAAGAAAAGAAAATGTTGCAAAGAGGAATATAATAAATTAATCTGCGCCTGTTTTTGGTTTTTAGTATAGAAGGCAGAGAGAAATCTTTGAATTTATTTCACCAATAGTTTACACATTACTACTAATTTTATATATA
>JAPZDV010000023.1:11809905-11859233 GCA_029814665.1 Acanthurus lineatus
TATTTATTTGTCATAAGTGAACAAATACAACTTTCCTTATGGTCACCGTTTCTTGAACAGTAGCATGAAGAGTTGTATCACGTGTTGGACAGAAAGTTTGTTTGTTTTTATTTTCTTACAGTCTTCCTTCATACTAAAGGGCATCCCATAATGTGAGGCTGAGACCCCAGTTGACACCCATCCCTGCTGCTTCAGCTACAGATCTCACTGCCGTGGTTCTGACTTTTCTTTATCCACAACAGCAGGACCACGTAATGAGACGGCTAATTGGAAAACGGGGCTCTTCATCTTTTGCCTGTTAATCACTCAGGGATGGAAGTTTGGGGCACTAGCATGGAGAGGTTGTTGGCTGTTGTTTTACTACTGTGTTTCTTTCTTTCTTTTTTTACCTGTGAGGACAATTTAACATGACCACAGTCTGAAAAAATCTAGAGGGCTAGTAAAATTTCCATCCCTGTGACCCCTGATGATGCTTCTCAGACCAGACTTTTACCTGGGTTATAACCAACTAAGAAATTGTCATACAAGGGCTTTAATGAGCTAGACTTTGAGTAGTGCCCTTTCTGAAAGGCTGCGCCAGGAAATGTGTAGTTTATCAGGCTGTGGGGATGGGAAAGCCTCTGTAAGGTCTTGAAGAAAATTCAGTATTTTACAACCTGTGCAACATCGCTGCTTCCCTGTATCTCAGCAGTTTACTTAGTGACTAAAATATCATCATAAATGGTGGCAGCCAGAACTTAAAAAAATAAAACCCAGGTTGTAAAGAAAACAACTGAATTTTCCTTTATAATACAAAATCTACAATTGTAC
Organism: Acanthurus lineatus; assembly: GCA_029814665.1. Lineage (NCBI taxonomy): Eukaryota > Metazoa > Chordata > Actinopteri > Acanthuriformes > Acanthuridae > Acanthurus > Acanthurus lineatus. The sequence continues at coordinate 11,810,716 of JAPZDV010000023.1, forward strand.
TCATGAGCTTCTGCTAGCAGTGAGAAACAGTGAGTTTTATTCACGCAACAAAAAGCATTTTACTTCATAGCTTTTCTCTAACAGAAGTCTGGGTAATATCTAATTACCACTAAAAAACCTCCATACATCAGCAGCATCCAGTCAGTACGCCAAGGCAGTTTGACTTGGCAAGAAGTTGTGTGCATCTTTTTCCTTTTTTTCCCCTCTCTTTTCTTTTTTGCTAACAGTTTGTAAAAGCGGGTGGTGAATATAACGTTGTATCTGGGTTGTAGGAATAGCACTCACTGCCTCACTGTGACCTCACTGATTATTTTACTTCTGACTCCAGTGTTAGAGTATGTCCTCAGACTCATTTAAACTTTTTGTGTTCATTGTTTCCTATTCTTTTTCTTTTCTTTGTTGATTTGTTGCCCTCGCACACTGTGGGTAGATTTTGTAGCGTGTGGAACATGATACTTAAATCTTTCACTCATTTGAATTTTAGAGTGACAGAAAAAGACAGAAAAAATACAAATATCCTGTCCATTCTAAACGTACTTACACTTGTAAAAATGAACAAACTTCAAATATTTGCTTTTTTTTAAATCACAAGCAATGTATATACGATAGATTTCATATAAATTTTTGAAAAACTAAAAGTATATAGATCTATATATGAATGTTTGGCATATATGCATAGTTAACCACCTGTGAAAAAGGTGAGCAGATTTTATTCTTTCTATGAACTCTTGAACTTTTGAACTCTGAACTATGAACTAGGGGATGATTTGCACAAAACAAGGTGACAAGGTGCTAACATAAAAGCCACCCAACGTCCAAGCGCATGTGTGCATCTGGATTCCCTGAATCTCTCTGTGTGGTTGTTCCTCTTCACCATGTGTGTGTGACTGTGTGTGTACATGTGCAAATGCTTCTTTGTTTGCATTTTCGGGTGTATCTGTTTGAGAGAGCAAAAGACATAAAGAATACATGTGACTGTGTGAGAGCGAATGGTTGGTTTTATGGGTTTACATCTTTGGAGTTAGTCCACTATAGCCTTACTGTATTACCATCAGAGATTCCCGGCAGTGGCTGTGTCACACACACGCACACACATGCAAACACACACACAACACACAGACACAAAGAAAAATGCACACATACATTCATCCTCTATATCAGATCATCGTTCTGCAGTCTTGTTTTGTATCGAGTGACATCTTCAAAATGTGGACTGCTCTGCCCAGGAGGGAGAGACAGAGAGAGACACTACCACAGGGTACCAAAAGAATCCATTGTCACATTTTATATAGGACAACAACTTCAACCCACCTTATAACTGTGTAGGTACAGCTTATGCAGTGTCACTGTTTTGTAAATCCATTCCCAGATGGCATTTGCGCTCCTTACCCTCCACTCTGTCTGGCAGCACTCCTTTTTCCTTTTTCAGACCTTCGGTTTCTGAGTTTTGGATATGATATATGAGGTGATCCAGTGAGGAACAAACGACACAAAGGAAAATGTGCCAAAAAATAACTTAACTTTTAACTGTATATTTGTCTTTGCTTTAGGACTATCTTAGTTACAGCTTTCTTGAGCTGTTAGACACAATAATATGGTGCCATCTCCTGGAAATCTTGAGAACTACAGACATTTGTTAGATCCTTCTGTATTTCCTACAGGTGGAAATGCATTTATTGTTATTATTTTGTAAAGAAGCAGGCTATATATGGATATGTATAAATATAAATATATATACATATCTATATGTATGTATGTATACATATATGTGTGTATATGTGTATATATGTATATATATATTTGTGTGTATGGATATATATACACACACACACATACATACAGACATAAATACATACATACATACTTATAGCCTGCGTATATTCACATGTGAGCTTTGCATCAACATTTCTATTTAAATTTTCACACAAGTATCATAATTGCTTGATTTTACTGTGACAAAGGTTATTATGCACCCTGGCCTACTCTTCTTATATAAATACAAACATAAACACTTAAAAGGTGAATGTGTATAGTCTCACACAGGCTGGCCTGGTTAAGAACAATGCTGTAGTGAATACCTGGTCCAGATGGTTGTGTAAGTTTACCACAAATACAGATGCAAAATTATGCTACGAAGCAATGTGTAACAGACTTACACATCATTAGGTCAAATATGTTCAGTGAAGGGTTGTCTTTGTCTTATTTTCTAATCAACAAAGCACAATCTACATAGTGTAGGGGGAGCAGTGTAGCCTTTTTAAAAACCCACTGGGGTCTGGTCACCCACCGGAACCAATGAACTTATCATCAAAGGGTTTTTTCTTTCATTGTTGGTTTTCTCCTTGTTTGCACTGTGAAGTTTAGAATGGTGGATGTATCACTGCAACGCCTCAGCCTTGTCTCACAGGTGAACTTCCCCTTCTCAGCATCTAACAAGCAGCAAGTCCCTGGGAGATTTCCCCTCCCAGCCACTTCTGGACACTTATAGCATTAGGAGTCCCCCTATATTTTAATAAGTGATAGCTGAAATAAAAGTTAACCAGAAGCTACCTAGAATTCTTCATGCAAACAGAGTAAGGGTGATAGTGAAGGCTGAGGCAAGATCTGAGATGATGCCCAGGATATCTCCACCACAGAGATATATGTTTGATATATTATGTAATAAATTTATAATTAAAACATGACCTGCATCAAAGTCTTGTTCCTGCCAGTTTGACATCTCACGAGTGAAGTTATGTTCCAGTGTAATTTGTCGTGAGTTAATGCCACATAAATCAAACAGAAAAGACGTGTTTGTGTACAAAATCATCATATGGGAATAAGTGATGTTTTAAACTGGGAGTAACCTTCTCCCAGAAAACTCGTTTTAAGTTCTTCATTTAATATTATAGAATTATATAATATTATATAATATGAATGAATGTGCACACAACCACCTCAATCCATTATGAAGGCCACAGCTGGCTGAGTGTTTTACAGGAGTTCAATAAGGCGGGTGTCTTCTAAATATATGACTAGCAGTTGCTCTTTATGATATGCATGCTGCCACTGACTACTCAGTGCTCTTGTGCCTACTGCTGCCTCACAGGACGTTGAAAAGAGACACAGTAACGATTTGGTTACATGGTACATTAAATTTTCATTTAAAGGATGCTGAAAAACAGACTTCTACATCAAAATAAATGCAACAAAAGCAGCCAACAGATGCAGCTTCCAGCTGGCACTGCATACAACACTACACACAAACAATGAGAACAGCAGCAAATGTGGCTTATAATCATATGTTCTCTTTGTCTTGTGTGAGTTTTCAATGCTTCACATTCTTATTACATGACACAAAATAAGCAAACATTCAGTCTCATTATAGGAGTTTCTACTATCATAATAGTAGATACAGTTAGACAAAGTATGACTGCAATGCTAAAACATATAAACCTGGTAAACAACACAATTCCTAGTTATTCCACCATGTTTATTTCCCTGCCAATGTCACTGGACAGATGGAGGGCAGTGACTGAAAACGTGGCAAAATGATAGTCTGCCAGAGTGCAGTGGGTACAGATACAAAGCAAACCACCAAAATTATGTCAGGACAAACAATGTGCCTGACAATGGCGTCCACAGAGTCAGACATCTCTGACATTTTTACTTAAAGCATTCACAGCTTCAGCCATGGAGCCGGACAGCTTATCCATGAGACGAGAGGAGGGTTTGGAGCATCTGTAAACATCTATGAGACCAACTCTGGGCTCTCTGCTTTCAATCCATCGTCCTCTGCTTCTGAATTATCTTCCTTCTTCTCAAGGTTAAAGTTCTAAAAGATAAGTGAAGCAAATACCATCAGTACAGACACATTTTCACTCCAAAACTCTTAAGGCAACTCGATTTAGCCACAAAGAAAGAAATTAGTTCAAAGATTTTCCACATGAACAAGAAAGTCGTAAAAAAAGGGAAATGGCCTTGGAGTTCATGAATACTCCAGTTCAGATAATGAGGTTTGGAATAAGTGTCTGAGACATTTCTATTAAACAAAACAACAATGGCAGATAGCAAACCAATCAAGGAGTTTCTTGAAGCAGAAAACATTTTATTGTTTGCAGCAAACATCCTTTAGTGAGTGTTGTTTAAAACTACAGCATCTAAAAATAGGAGCAGATCAGTGATGAGACTGTTGAGATGTAGAAAGAGGGGTACCTCTAATTCTTGCATCACTTCATCCATGAAGTCGCTGGGGTTTTGCTTGTAGTCCACTGCTCTCTTGATCATCTCTCTGAACAGCTGTTGTGACAGATTCAAGCAGGACTATCAACACACAGTGACACTGAAAATGGGCAAGACAATTTTTAAATTAAACAGAACTACAGGCTCAATTTATATCAATACTTTGTCTTGTATGAGGAGCAACAGCAAACCTGCTGTAACCTCATGCTGACAATGACTGCAAAATTTACATAAAAGTTAACTGTAAAACTACCAATGACTTTGAAATGGATGAAGAAATGCACCCAGGGGTCACTTATACCAATACTGAGGAAGAATTCAAAATAATAATAATAATCACACCTTAACTACATTTGTCCCATCAGCTGCTGATACAAAGTAAAATGGAAGTCCTTGCTTCTTCCCAAAGTTAAAACTTCTCTGTGTCACTTTAATGTCAGCTGCAGATACGATGAGGAAAAACAAATGTGGTCATCATTATTTGTTAGATACAGAACATACAATGTATGCAACCCAAAAGCATTTGCTTTTGACACAACTGTAAGAATTGAACATTCCTTGTTATTTGCGCACAACTGGCCAGACTCACCATCAATTTTGTTTGCCACCACACAACAGGGTATTTCAGGTCTGTACTCCCTCAGCTCCCTGTACCAGTTGGCCAGATTCTTATATGTAATCTTTCTTTGAACATCAAAGACCTAAGAAGAGAAGTTTACAAAGGAGTTTGTGGAACCTTCCCCATCGCACATCTAACAGATCACCATCATCTTAAATTTCAAAACATGCACTGTACACTGTACTTTTCAGTGGCTAAAGACACAAATGTAAGTTCAAGAATTGCATTTGACTTGAAATGCAAATGCGTTTTGATATTTCATTTCTTTGCACAAAGTAATTTACAAGTGAAAATTAACTAATATTTACAATAACTGTTTTACTCTTACTGTTAAGTTTTAACTAAACTGACACAATTTCTTTCTTTACCAGACATTTTTATAGTTACTAATTAACTCAGTTCACCGCTCTGTAAGGGGCAGCTAAGTGATTACAATAAAGCTCCTGCTACTGAAACCAAGCTGTCTTACCATGATGCATGCATGTGCTTTGTGGTAGTATGATGGATGCATGCTCTGAAATCTCTCCTGACCAGCAGTGTCCCAGAAATCTGTGAATCCAAAAACCATCCCTTCTGATTCAATCTGTGCAGACGATTTTCATCTGGGTGTAATTATTTCCTTCAGTCACTGAGATAACAAAAGCATTTGCACATTACATACCAACTGCCACTGTCTTGTTTCCTACATTGGCTGTGTGTTTGTAGAGAGTCAGAGCATAGGTTGACAACTGCTGGGGACGACTGTAGCATGAGTTAAGGATCTTAACCCCTCGATCTGCTTTGCTGGAGGTGTACTTGACCTTAGACAGCTTGTCTAGTGCTGTCAGTGGCTGTACTGGCTGTTGTATGATGATACAGTTTGATCTTACAAAATGACGAATAAGTATGTTTCATTTTAAATTCAAAGCCGTTAAAAGGATACTATTCGTCCATGAGAAACCTCTCCATCAGCCTACGATGGAACAAAAAAACTGTCAACGCAACAAAAACATATTATACAAGATAAAAGAAAAACTAGTGAAGCACGTTTTAAAATATAAGAAAGAATAAAACAGTGACAAGGAGCAAAAGCTTTTTAGAGTAAATACTCACTTGGATTTCCCCACAGCGCTGTCTCCCAAACAGATAATCTTCACTTGTTCGTCTGCATCGTACTTCTCTTGGTCCAGTTCAGGGATGCTGCTAACGTCGCCAGCCATTTTTCCCTCTTTTTAACTTTAATGGCTTTTAAAAGAAAGGTTGTAGCAGCAAACGCTAGCCGAGGTATTTAATAGATACCTGAAAAATGAGCTTAGCTCCTGTTAGAGCTAGCATCACACAGCTTCTGACCGTTGACTAGCTTGCTATTGGTTAGCTAAGGTTAACATCGTGTAGTTACGCTGGAAAAAACTCATTGTAATTCATTCCTCCGCCTTAAAATCAACAAAACTGACAACCGTGAATGTTACACAGACGCTCATTTTTTATAACTTTTGCCTTTTGAACGTATGTTGTCAGTACTATACCCGCTAACGAGCAGCCTGAGTAACAGAAGGAGGTGTATCGGTTTAGCTAACGACCATGTTCACTGGCAACCTTAAGCCGAATGCGTCTGTGGTTGTCGTAGCTACGACAACTCTTCTTCTTCTCCTCCTCCTTCCTAATTCTTCTTCAGCATACAGTTTACTGGTGCATTACCGCCACCCTCTGCTCCGAAGTGTACACTAACCACCTCCTCGACATACACACACCGACGCACAAAGATTCTTTCTTTCTTTCTTTCTTTCTTTCTTTCTTTGTTTGTTTCTTTCTTTCTTTCTTTCGATTCCTGCCCTGTCATACCATATAAAAAACATGAATCCCTCAAGAAAGCTTACAGTGACCTCACCTGTGCTCTCACCCAGACCCAGCAATCCCTTCATTGTGAATTCCTGCATCCCTAATTAATCAGCTCCATTTCTCCTCATACCCTCAGACAACTCATAACTCCAAGCCTCACTGATTCTTATCCACGTGCCTGTCTAGGGTTTCCCTACCGTTTTCAGTCTTTTGTTTAACACACAGGGCCCAAGCCCTTCCTTTTCTCTTTCTGTCCCACCTCTCTTGTCACATTTTGTTGATTTGTTCCCAAATTACATTATTAAACCCACATGTATGCATTCCTGTGTATTTCTACATTTTCTCTCACTAGAGTCCTGTTTGTCAACTTATCCACCCTCTAGTTCCCCCTGTCCTACATGCCTGACCTCTTTAATTTGCTTCTAATTTGCTTCCCTTGTGACTGACCGAAAAACTTATTACTTACAATATATCTAGAGAACTTTTTGAATGTAAAGACCTTAAACCTGTCAAAAGTGCTACCAACACTGCCAACATCACCACTGTGTAAACCCCAAACTTGTTGAATGTTTTTGTGCTTATTCAAATTCCTTTTGCTTGTCTGAATAAATTCTTAGTGCTGTCAGTATAAATCTGCATATACATTTGCATATATCTGTGTAAAATCACACTAGTTTATTATTACATGATTTTTAATGCACCTACAAAATCAGTTTTACCTTCTTTTTTTACCTTAAACAAGTACCAGGTTGTAGTTTGCATCCATTTATCCACCACTGAATGAGTGATGAAAGGCCTTATCCTATGATCAAACACTCAAAATTCATTTGCAATGTGTTTTCTGCCCAACCAGAGTTGTCCCCCTGCTTCCCCACATTCTACCAGCACTCCAGCAACACTCCTTTTGCAGGACGAATATTGCTGTGTGTCTGAAAATAAACCCTGCTTTCTGCCATTAGTTGCACCACTCTTAATTCCACAGCGACATTTCTACCTGTAGAATAGGTACATGTAATGTTTAAGAAGTCCAACTGCACACTCTCAGTGCCTGTTTTTGAATCACATTCAATTCCTTTATGAGTGATCTGACTGCTGATCCACAATCTACACAACCATTATTTAACACAAACCTTGTCACATGCTCATATAATTCTTTTCAATAATATAACTTGCTCCCCATGTCAAACTAATTCTGAAGAGCTAACTTATAATACAATTGCTGTTACTGGTTAAGTAGCTTGTTTTTTAAAATATCACTCATGTCTGTTTACTTAATGTTTTATTTAATGCACATAAAAAGAAATAAACATTTGTGTCAAAAGAAGAATAAATTCTTCAAAAAGAAATAACAAAGGTGCATCAGAATGGTTGCTGAATTTGCAAGCTTGCATTATTAGAAGGACTACAAAAATATTAATCCAAATATTAATCCAAGAATCATTTAAACTTAAACTGCTTGGACTTCTGTTCATTTTTAGGAGGGGCTGCAAACCCTAACACTGAACTAAAATTAACTAGAAACCATAATTATTTTTAAAAATTTTCAGACACGTGTCACTGGTCAAACATTTTAAATTCAGTATAATTTGCTCTGAATACTAATAATGATCATTCTTCATACAGAGTGACATGTACCACTACAAGAAAGCTTATAACTATGGTAATTAAGTGTGATTGTCCATAATCTTGCTCACTTTGCTTTATTTGACACTGGTATGTATCATTTATTCTGGCCCATCCACAATGAGGGGGGAAATATATGGTGAGTGATGCATACCGAAGGAGAAGCTTGAGGCTTTTGCTTTTGTGATGGTCACCTACACAGAGAAAAAAGCCAGTGAATTAAAAACAAAACAATGCTGAATATTAGGAGCTTTCTGGTTATTAGGTAAGCTATGGGAATTTTCCTCACCTGTTCAGGATGGTATGTTCCAGGTCCTGGTTTCTGTGTGGTATCACCAGGTGGGAAGTTGCGGCCTTTCATACTGACCTGAGGAGGTTTTTCCCGGTAAATACAAGGATCAATGACTTTGTAGGCTGCAGGGCCAGGACTCTGATGAAGACACAAAAAAAATTAGAAACAAGAGTAAATGAGACAAATTCTAGAGTTTTCAGTCCTTTTAAAGAAACTGTTCTTTTGAACTTCGTGTATATGAACCTTGGATAGGTCTTGAAGGAAGCTTCTAGTTTTGCTTTGACCACTGATTGAAAAGCTGGGAGATCCGGATATAACCAAATTGTTGGGCCCAAGCATGGGGGGCAGAGTGTAGGAGTTGGGACCTGGAGTAGGAGTGACAGTATAAGTTTATATCTTCTGCGCCTTGAAACCATGTAAATCACTGCTTAAACAGACACCAAATGCAATATTTTACCTGGTGTTTGACTTTTGCTGATGTCTTTGCTCCTTCCAGATAGAGAGAAAGCAGGACAGGAGCGAAAGATCAATTTTCCTGAGAGCTCCGGAGAGTATTTCCCTGAAACACAACCAACAAAGGTTTATAAAGACACTGCAGGTGGGTATACTGTAATGGCAGTAATTGGCTTAAGACAAAAGTGATACCTCGTCAGTTTTCAGTGTGTTGATCAGGATCATTTCATTTGCAAGTGCTTTTTTACTATTTAACTGACTAATTATTTGAATGAAGAAGGTTTTTTTCTTTTTTTCTGACCTGGTCCGGGGGTCTGGATCGTTCTTAGCTCTGGTGGACGACTGCGGAGGGAAAATGCAGGAGTGCTGTGCTTGCCCTTTCTGGTGATGCTGGGGATGTGGTATTTTGGCCCAGGGGAGCGGTCAATAATTGCGTGATTATGACGCATCCCAAAGCTGTAATCTGGTGCTTTATATTTTGTTGGGTCATGTTTAGAAGTACCTTTATGGAGGATACAAGGACAGACATTGTCAACTATAATGATAAAATAATGGTTTGGGGGTGAGATTAAGGGCCTAATAGCCACCATACCTGTGAGTCCAGGCAGAGCATACTTTGGCCCTGGGCTACCGTAGAGGGCAGCTATTGGCCCTCTTGGTCTGTGGGGCCTCCAGGTCCCAACCCAAGGTTCAGTGTTCGGCATTACCCTGAACAGGACAGAGGGGGACTTGGATTATGACCAAAAGTCATGACATTCTTTATATGTTGTTTCCATACAAACAGCTGCAATCTGCAGTGCATTACAACATTGTTCCCTTATTAACAGATTCATCTTTTTGGAGGCTTAATGACGGCTTCTGACTATTTCTATTTAAAGCATATGATTTTCCATCAATCCCTTCTCAGGAATAACTTTGAGGAAAATGTCTTTGATGCATTAAAGTGAAATTCCATGTGTTTCATGTTTGTGTTTTTTTTTCGTTTTAGGCCTCTTATCCTTTTTGCTGTTGTGAGGAGAAAAATATTAAAACCAAAGGTTAAATAGTTTAGGCCTTTCTGATGATAAAATAAGCCATGAGGGTCAGCCAATAACTTTGTACACAGTCCCTTTCTGAGGAAAAAAAGCCCTTGTGTGAATCATAGTCTCTGTAAATCCATGTTAGTGTTCATGTCCACACGTTCCTCTTTCATGAGACGTGCCCACGAATCTTCGAGCTTCTTAATAGTGGGCACCGTGAATCTGTGCATGAATGGTTAATCCCTGGTCAAGGATTTGTAAACAAAGAGTTCAGGTTTACACATGGCTTGTTTTTTTTTCTCGGCTAATTCTCTCATTAGCTGATGTTTTAGTATAATGCAAAGGCAGACTTACAATTCACAGGTTAACAGTAAGAGCCGTGTGTTCCTCATCACATACCAACACTGACTAATCGGAACTACTGTAAATAATACACCCGGTGCTCAGCTGATAATCATTACACACAGAGACAAACAATACTGCCGGTAGCAGTCAAAGTAGACAGTGCATGTAATCTGCTTTCACAGCGTATTCAAGCATAAAAATCAATAAAACACATTATGTCTTAAATATAAAAACATCTAAAGCGTCTGGACGAAGGAAGCGCTCTTTGATGAGCTGACAACAATGACAGTCCTACAAAAGTGTAAAATCTTGTAGGCTAAGTCTTGCTTGATCTAAATTGATTAAAAGTGGTGCAGATTATCATGGAAATAGTCGGACGCACTCCATCTTAAATGAAATGATTTTGACTAAATTTTAGTCTTCAAGAATTAAGCAACCAAATTTAGCAACTTGTATCGATTAACGTTAGATCCCTGACATCTTGGACGTTTTCCCACTGTTCCCTGCACTACCATGCAGCAAAAATAACGTTACTTGGATGCAATTTTCTCACTTTCATCTCGGGTTAACGTTAAGCGTTTAGCCATTAGATTTAGCGTTAGTGTTAGTCATATTAAAATAAACCTGTCTGTGTTTCTTTGCCTGATTATTTCTCACATTTATCTGTCTTATGTGATGACTCCTCTAAGTTTAGCTCAGTTCTAAGTGTGGATATTATATTAAAATAAATACATAACATGATTTTACCTAATAAAGGTCCTGATCCTGCTGTGAGCTCAGTGGGTTTCAGGCTTTATCACCGGAGCTCATGCGCACTGAATCAAAACACAGATTGTTTCACAACTTCACTATGACAACGTTTCCATGGAGACAGCTTTTTGACAGACATGTGCCCTGCACGGTTTGGTTCGCCTTCCTGGGTCCAGACCTTTGAATCCGCCCCTCCACACAGTTCACTTGATAGATTGTTTCTCCTCTGAAGATAAAAACGGAGCGCAGCGAGTTGAAATTTCTGTGTGAGTGATGAGAACAGTACAGGAATTTCCAAAAAAGTGAACACACGGAACACAGCATGCAGTTGGTGTAAATGATTTATTAAAAAGGTTGAAACAGGCCACAGGATCATACTGTGAGTGCACTGTTTGGGTCTAATCTGCTGACACTAAGTAAGCTTACTGAATGAGTCACATCAACCTGCAGAAAAACATTGCAGAGAGTAGTTTTAAATTAGAGGCTATAAATTTGATTAATTTTTGTTCATTCAAAGCTTAATTGATCATTGTTTCAAGGACACATAGAGGGGTCATATATCAATCCTCTCAATCCATCGTGTTCTCACAAAACTGACTTTTTTCCAACTGTTCAAAGGGCAACAAATGCTTAAAAAATAATGCAAATTCAAAAATCAACAAGACATCTCAACACCTTGTACCAACTAAATTCTGTCATGCTCCTTTTTCATTGCACAAGAGGTGAAGAGGCCTGTTACCCCTCTTGATTTTGTCTGCCATCAGGTGCCCAGAATGAAATCACACCAACCTTTAAGTAATAATAATAGAAAAGTGCTCTGCTGTGTTTTGTTCGGACATGAACTCTTCCCCTCACAGTGAAGCGCTGGTGCTGCAGGCTCTCATCACGTATCTGTAGTTGTGGAACGTTTCTCTCAAACTCGACCTCAGGACCTTCATCAAAGTTGCAAGCCTTCCCATTTCCTCTAAGGGGCGCTGTTGGTTTGTAATAAAAGACCATTTTTGAACTCAAATACACACCTTGCTCTAATGGAGCAACACCACGCACACTCTCTAATATCCTGTGATTTTTACATTGGTCTTACCCTTGTTAATGTCTGCATCAGGCGTTGCAGTACTGCCTCCTCCCTGTGTGGACACAGACTGGTGACTGTGCTCACACAGCTCAGCAGACAGTAGATGGTGTGTCTCTGTGGCTGTAAAGATGTCATATTGAAAAAATACCTTTGAATTGTTGCCTAAGAGGTTTAGAGTAAAGGAAAAGATTATCATGAGTAAAAAGTAAATGATCAGACATCAGTTTACCTTCTTGAGAATACTGAGAGGCTTCCTGTTGTTTGCTCCACAACTCAACCTGTCTATATCCTCTGCACTCAGAACAGGCTCCTGGATGAGGTTAGAGGAAATTAAGATTAGACCAAAAGTTTTGACCAGTTTAGTTTAGCTTTACTTTATTTAAAAAAAAATCAAATTATAAGGATACATTTCATTTAACTTTCTTTTAACACAGTCCCAGGCCATGTGCTCATGTCCACTGCAACTCACCCTTAATTTGTCCAGCCACGTCCACAACAGACAACTGAGAACATAAGGATCTGACTCAGTGACCAGCAGAGCCCAACCACACTCACTACTGTTCAGTTCCTCCTGTTGAAGGGTGAGTGATAGTATTATTTCTTTATCCTCACAGTTCAGAATGAAAGTGATACTGGGTTAGGGTGTTTCGATGTGAAACCAGGTTTGCATGATGGTTACTGACCTGCAGCAGAGCTGATCTCTGCAGAATGGTTTCTGCTGGGGGACCTTGGTCTGACATTGCTCTAGCGACAGTACGGGAGACTGAGGTCGGGCCTGGATTATGTGGATTTCTAGACAACTTTATATGACAGAGATCAGAGTGTTTTAAAGCATTCACATCGAGGATACTTTATCATCAGTTTTCTTCACACTCAGATGGGTACCTCATTGTTGGAGCTGTATTTTGGAAGTGCCCTCTTAGTTGTGCACTTTGACCTCTTTGCACAGCTGTTGCTTGTTCTCGTGCTGGACATTAGGATGTTTAGTGTATTGGATTCCTTTTTGGTTGTGCGGTGGCCTGGTGAAAGCTTGTCAAGGATCGGACTAACTGGTCTCAGATCAGGTCGTATTAGATCCTGCACACACCAGTGTCTGTCATTTCCAAGTGCTGGGGTGCAGTATGGACTCCACTCTGGGTCCTAAGAGACAGAATGCAACAAAACGAGAAGAACCTAAATAATCTGTGACAGTATAATTTACACTTAAAAACTCTGGAAGATAAATATGAAATCGGACCTCCTGTACTGCGATCTTGCTGAGGTCGGAGTCGCTGTAGCTGCGTTTGTCGAGCAGAACTTCTCTCTTCCTCTCCAAGAATCCCAGTGGCTCATCCCAGGAGGAAACCGACCCTGAGCCCGCCCACGAGCCTTTACGGCCCTCCCCGAGTAAGGGCAAGTACTGTTTAGCCACCAAGGTCTCCTTGACGGTCCTGCCCAGGGTCTTCAGTGATGACCTCTTCTCCAGCTCAGCGTGGACCTCTGGAGGAGCAGGGTGGCCCAGGGCGAGGCAGGAGAGACGCACACACAGGAGGTACACCACCTGGTGAGATTGCCAAGAGGAGGTCAGAAAGGAAGAGGAGGTCAACTGTTCTCCAGTGCAGTCAAGTGCTTTTCAAAACAAAGGATAAATGTAATAAAATGATTAAGTCCTTACTTTGGGTGTGTGTCTGAGGGTGCGTGCCTCCTGGCCATGCAGCAGTAGTGCTTGTCTGTTTAGGTAGTGCTGCAGGGTGAATGGAGCTCCGTGCCGCAGGCTGAGGTCAGGGTACTGGACCAGCTGTGTCCCAAGCAAGCGAGCAAAGTCAAACACCTGGCTTATCTGTGCTCGGGTTTGGATAGAGCGAGGCCTTTTAATGCGCACATAGTGGACCGCCTCACTCGGGCTGATGCGCAGGGTGTAGATCAAGTAACAGGCTATCAGGACACCTGTTTAACACACACACAAATTTAGCTGGCACACACACTGGGTGTACTGGAACAGTAGATAGAGTATGCATGTTTATCCGTACCTGTCCTGCCGAGGCCTGCATGACAGTGCACAGCCACTCTTCCTTCCCTCACTGCAAAGGCCAAAACTTTCACTCCATCGATGATACCAACAAGAGAGGAAATGCCAAAATCCGGCATCCCAAAGTTGTAAAAGTAAACTGCAAATATGCAAATAAGTGCACACATGGAATGGTGTTTGTAAGTGACTAAGTGACTTTAAAATAAGGAAAAAGTACACAGTATATAATGTAACAAAAAATTAGTTGTTGCTTTAACGGCATAAAACTCTCTCTCATATTTATTCAAACCTTAATTGTTTCTGTTTATTCACATCTGATCTTGTGATGTACAGGTTCAGTAGTTTTGACCAGAAATTGCCTCATCAGGGAAATGTCCAAAATTACCTAACTGTCCTGCTACATATTTACTGTATGACAGATTCGGTATCTAGAGTAAATGATGTATATCTCACTGTCATTGTCCATGAAGATCTGTGGAGAGTATGTAAAACCACTCTCAGGGTCAAGAGGCGGTCCACAGTGAGCGTGCTCTCCTGGAAGCTGCATGTTGATGATCGATCTGATGTTCAACCTTTAAAAAAAAGTCATGAATTGTGAAGACTTGACATGAGTGCTGTGTTTGCGTCTCAAAAATTGGATTTTCTGTTACTGCTTCAGTAAAAAAGGAAAAACCACTATGTCCACATGGGTTGTCACTCCTTTCAAGGAAGTTCATAATTTTTCATAAAGTTCATAATTCCTACAACTGCTCATGTATCACCGCAGACTGCACAGACACACAGGAGAACAACACAATCAATGCAGAAATAAAAGTAAACATAGATAACCTTTGAAATTGTCCAATGATGTTGTACTTTTCAATTAGAGAATTGGACGGTCGAGCCATGGCAACAATGTCA
This sequence comes from Acanthurus lineatus, assembly GCA_029814665.1. NCBI lineage: Eukaryota > Metazoa > Chordata > Actinopteri > Acanthuriformes > Acanthuridae > Acanthurus > Acanthurus lineatus. Next base: position 11,825,839 of record JAPZDV010000023.1, read on the forward strand.
TCTGTCACCCTGCAACAGAGAGAAGTTCATTATCAGTGAATTAACATTTTGACACAGCACATCAACATCTGCCAGGCTGTGGTCACATGGTCTTACCAAGAGGAAAAGAGGCCTCGAATGACCTGTTGATTTGATTTCCAGCACTCTGGTCCTTCATAGCGACAGTCTTTTCCTCCACAGGCCAACAGACAGAGGAGCTTGGGAGGGATAGCTTTCACCAGGTTCTCCCTGGCCTGGGTGTAGGACGGCCGTGGTACCGATATGTGTGAGGTCAAAGTCGGCATCATCCTGCACCGTGCAGACCCCCATGATCAGACTGAGCAGTTACGCTGTAAATAAGAAGGACTCTTCCCCAAATGGGCTAACATGGCAACCTCATGTCACCTTCTGGTCAGTGTATGTAAGATAAGGATGTAGCTTATCAAACTTACATTTTTTTGTAGTTATGTGCTCTGGATTTTGCAGTAATTCTGCATTTTGTACACAAGTCTTATTACCAGAGCTATCTTTAGCTTAAGCAGTATTTATCCAAAATGCATGGTACATATTGTAATAAAGTAACCTTGGAGTTGGAAAAGATATCAAACATAGCCAAGCATCCAGAATGCATTGAATGAAGGAGCATTCCATGTTATTTCTTGATATAATCCAATCCAATCAATCAAATTTAAGACTCACCTTGTGGATTATGTTGGACAGCGAGACTTTAAATCCCATTTAATAATTTTCCAAAGTTTGAGAGTGCAGGATAGTGAAGATAAAGCAACAGAATACACATGCTCCTCTATGCTTACCCACCTTACAAATACACACACACACAAAACAGTGTGCTGACCCAGCTTCACTAAGCCTGATTAGCTGTCATAAATACATTAGAACAGACATTAACACATTATAGCAAGCCAATTATATAATGCTTATACCTTCACCTGTTAACCCTATGTACAAAGGTCCTAATTACCTGGCACCAGGAAAAGCTTGATACATATTTTAACTGAGATTTGGATGCAGAGAAAATCTGACTTGTTGGTCCTCTGATAAAAAATGGGCATGTGCTTGTTGTTCATGTATCCTGGTATAATATGTAAACATGCCAGTATTGTCTCTCCCTTTCCCACTTTACTTAACCAACTATCTGACCAGATAAAATAAATTGATGAGTGGAAAATCTGCCCCTACAAAAAATAGTTGTTAAAAGACTTCAAAAGCATAACTTCATTGAATCTATGAAATATATCTTTATCTAAAGGACCAGGCATGTCAGAAGAATTACCCACATATCAAATGCTTACATTTTTTCCTGTAGATTAAAGCTTGCTAGAGTGTCTCTGTAAATGTTGCCCCCTGTAGTGCTACAATGGGAACAGCATGATGTTGAAAGGGACACACTCTGTACTCTGCTCTGTCTCACTTTCTCATCCATCACTGAATTAGGAATATAACTCACCTAAGCCTCAGCTGTTGTTAGCATCCTCACTTTAAACTGTAAATCCAACTGTAAAAACATTTTTTAAGCTTTGTTGCACCGAGATTAACCACCCAATGATTTTATATGTAGTCTCACTAAAAACAATTGGCTGTCATAGTGTAGTAATTAAGATGTATTACATCAGAAAATGAAATTACCTAAATTGCATTTGCAAAAACTGATATTAGACACAACAAACGTGTATATGACAAGCTCCATAAACAGTTGTAACTCATACCTGCTTGCATGTTTTCTCTGTGTACTTTCTACTAGGCATCATCCTGATGCACCACAGTTCATTTAGGGTCAGTGCTTTGCATCAAGAGGCACTGATGGATATTTTAGATTTTTTTTGCCTTTCACTTTCTACTTATGAGTTTATAGCTGTAAAAGAGCCAGAAAAGCTTGCTTACACCCTTAATATATAGGTCCTTATCCAAAATAAGCTTGTCTACCTGAAGCTTCTATAAAACACAGTGTATTCTGCTATGTAGATTACCTTGGTCCATCACCTAGCGTAGGCACAGACATTGACAATAAAAATAATTATTAGACATATCAATCTGCTGTGAATTTGAAAAATAACAAAGTAAATAAAGATCTATTTGGACTATGCATGAATAAACGGTCAGAAAATGTTTTAATCCTAAACATTAAATGGGTAAAACCTTCAAATTCAGCTTAAATGAGAACTTCTTATGCCTTAACAACTGACTCGAAAACCCTTTTTTTTTCAAACATTGGCTTTATTCAGAGTTTTTTTGTAAAATATTTTTAGAGAATATTTTCAAGAGTGGCAGCTCCAGCGCTTGCAAGCGGGTTGGGTTGGAATGTACACACAAATAAACTGATGGGGAGGTATGTTTCTGTTATTCAAGAGGGGTAGAATAGTTAAAAATATAATACAGTATTTGCCTCTGGGCAAAAAACAAACTCAGCACTAAGCCGCTGACCAAAAAAAAAGGAGAAAAAAAACACAAAACAAAAAATAACAAAACATGCCACTGGACCATGTTGCACTGACACTGGTCATATGTCAACACTGGAAAATGCTTCCTGCTTTAATGTTAAAAACATTTCCTGTTAGAGTGGATGTAAGACGTGGAATTTTTATAAATCCTTTTCTTGTTTTACCAGTTTTAAAACAACAAAGAAGGAGGAGTTAGGACAAATTCTTAAACCTTCAAAAAGGATAAAATCCTGGTGGATAATGAATTTAAGTTGCAAAAATGAAATCAACACTCGCTCATACGGTTCTGCTGCACCACAGTTTACATTGCAGCACAAAAAGGAAGTGTCTTATTGCATAAGGTGTCTTTCAAAAGCAAAAATTAAAAAAAAAAATCACTTAAGAGAAAAAGCCTACGAATGAGATAAGGAAAGGATTACTCAGATTTGTATAAAAAGGGACCAGAAGGCACAAAGTTCCTTTTTGGATCCATTTACTGGGAGGCAATGTGGTTCCATACTACAAACAATAAGAAATCTGAAATCTCCGCAATCCTCATCCATCTCATTCTGAGGACCCCAGGACTTTTCAGGAAATGAGTTGGCATTAGATTGAGGACATAGCAGTAAAAAGCAAAGGGTCCTGCTAGGGAGTCAAATATCCACAAGGGGTTGTGGAGAGGAACAGCTTGTGGCAGCCTACAAGTTGTCCTTCACCAAAGCGCTAGGGTTATATTATCATATCCCCCAACCTGGGCTCAACAATGGCTACATGGAAGTCCGACAAATATACAAGTGGTTCAATACTGCAAACTCTGCATAGACAGGAGACATGATGTGAAGCAGAGAAACAAATCCCATAACTCTGTTCATTGTTTCCAGGAAATTTCAGGCCATTTGCGCATCTTGCAACTAAATGTGTACTTACAACCTGTTGCCATATTAGAGTTTGGGAACAAAAGGAGAAAAGTATGCCAAGGTATGTCAAGAGATAATATAGTAATAGTATTGATAAAAGAAAAAAAAACTGATATTAAAATTTTCCAAAGATGATTACACTGTCCACCAGCCTTGCTCTTTTTGTGAGCATTGGTGCTGGAAGACCAAATGTTGATGGGTCGATGTCTGTGCCTTCTCGCCTGTCCTGTGGTGTTAAGTCTCTTTCTCGCTCGCTCTCTTTTTCATTTGTCCAGCCAATCCCTCCTTAAGCCTTGGACAACTCTTTGGATAGCCAGTCAAGTCCCTCATACAGCCCAGTGCCCTGGGTGGCGATGGTTGACTGGACGTACCACTGTAGGGTCAGAGATTAGATGGCAAAAGTTAGACATGAATCCAGTTCTCTGCATGCTTACAGGTCTGAGTCCTCATCTCCTTTGAATCTGCTGGGGTAAGGACGATGATGTTTCAACTCAGATCACTTACATTTTTGTTGCGAAGGTTGTGTAGGCCAAGCTTGTCAGTGAGTTCACCGACTGATAAGGCATTGGGAAGGTCCTGCTTGTTCGCAAGCACCAGTAAAACTGCATCTTTCAACTCATCCTCCGACAGCTTAAGGAGCAGAAAACAGATGAGCACATCAGCTCTCAGACTGCATGTAGGGCCAAAACACTTGAAACAGAATGAACTGTGAGTTTTAATCCTTTTTTTTTTTAAATCACATGGATTTACAGGGAGAGAATGTTACTCATTTATCACACGTCCTTAGGAAGGTTTTTAAAAATCCTCAAAACCTCTAAAAAACATTTTACATGCACAGTGTTAAATAGAACATCAACAGGAATGAAATGCAGTCAGAATATGTGCTGTTAACAAGCAGTTCAAAAGATGCGTAAAGTGTCGGTCCATATCCCTGCTTTGAATGAAATTAAAGAGTTCTACATTTTGAAAAGTCCCAGAGGATTTAAAAGCAATGTAAATGAGTCATGGTTAAACAAAACAGTTTGCTCACATTTTACTTTGGAAAAAAAAAGAAAATCCAGTACGATCCTCATTTACCACTAACCTATAGCACTTCAGCGTTAAATTAAAAAAGGTATGTGATTTGACAGCAAAGTAAAATACTGACCAGACCTGTGGGACTAATTACCTAGTGTAGAAAAATAAAAACGTGCAATGTGCCCACAAAACTTGACTCCTAGTAAAGCAGCACTTCACTGAGTGTACTCTTTTCCTCAGGAGGCTGACCACACCCAGGTACACAGCACAAGGTAATTTCAATATGAGGATTAAATTCATGGCTTATACAAACAATGCACAAAAAACAGATCCTGTTCTGTTTGGATAAACTGACATCCACACATTTCTCTAAGACAGGAACAAATGGATAAATGTTTCATTTTGTCTTTATAAGGATGCAGAAATTCTACCTGTGAGCCAAAAATCTGTCTTGACAGGCATCAAGTTATGTGTTTAAGGCCTGACCATTGTTGTTAGGACTAATCAGTGTCCTAAGAGAAACCACTGGCAGCTACAGGAGTGGCTGAGGTATTAAGATAGTGATAAGTGACTGTTCCTTCAAAAAATTTTATGCTGGCTCCCAAACAGGTGCTGTTACAGCAACATTTACATCACACCTTGAGACTATTGCTTCACTGCAAGAAGAACACAAGGGCGATGTAGGCTTTTCTCAGCAGAAAAACATATAAAGATATCATATGGTTGATCTGATTGGTTTATTTACTTAGAAAGTATTTTTTGTAAGTGCCTGTCCTTTCACAAATGTTAACAAACAAAGGTTTCCAAGGACAAATTTTGAGATGGTTCTGCATAAAAACAGCATATCAGGTAGGTAAAGACTAGGTTTTGACCTAAAACTGAACACAGAATCTGAACCTGCTGTTGTAAATAACTTATTATAAGACATTTCTAAATCAGAGGGAGCCGCCTCACGGGTTACAACAACAATTTCCAATAATGAAAAAGTTTCTTCTGAAGGGGGGGATTATTAAATACCTACCATCTTTGTGAGCTCCTCAGCAGACTCTGTCATTCTTTCTCTGTCATTACTGTCCACAACAAAGATGAGTCCCTACATAAAAACAAAAAAACAGCACTTAAGTAATTGGAGTTTTGTTAATTTAAAAACTGCAAAGATAAGTTAAAAAGTTCAATGACTGATCTAACAAAAAAAAAAATACTGGTAACTATTTTGATAATCAGTTTATCCTTTTTGAGTTATTTAAACATCAAATATTCGCATGAATGGAACTTTGAATTTTGAATGGAATATCTCCAGGACAAGAGACGATGACAGAAATCCAAAGCTCCATTCAAAAACTTTAAATAAAGCTTTTAATGTACTAAAGGGTTACTGTCATGATGACATTAATTCTAAGACAAAGTAGTAAAACAACTTTACTTTGTCATCTGAGCAGTATTTGAGAGTTCTATATACTACTGCTAATGCAGTTTCATTATAAAACATGGGCTTTGCTTTGTGATATGAGCCCAAAGCTGCCTGACAGTACTGAGGCAAAACATCCATACCTGTGTGTTCTGAAAGTAGTGTCTCCAGAGGGGTCTGATCTTGTCCTGGCCTCCCACATCCCACACAGTGAAATTGATATTTTTATATTCTACTGTCTCCACGTTGAAACCTATGCAGGGAAATAGGACAGACTGATTTAAAATAAAACTGAAAAACAAAACTGCATTAGTCAAACATGTTGAGATATGCAATAACTGACTAACAACCATAACTACACCTATAGTACATGTAAGTGTTTCTCTTACCAATGGTTGGGATGGTGGTTACAATTTCACCGAGCTTCAATTTGTACAAGATAGTTGTTTTTCCGGCAGCATCAAGCCCAACTACAGGGGGAAAAAAGGGTGGTTAACATCAACATACTGTATCAGGAGAGATACAGAAGTTGGAGCTCCAGATAACGACCTGCTGAAAATTGCATGGCAAGCGTTTTCCTGTGATCTAATCACCAGACAACCGAGGACATGAAATAACAGCAATACATGTGACTGCACAAAGCCATTCCTCTGCACTAACCTACTGTCATCACTTAATGTTAAGGGAAAAAAAAAAGATCCACAAGTACTACAGCTGTTTGTTTTTTTAAGTAAACAAACCTAAACGAGAATAAGTCACTCCTTGACTACTATCCCGAACTATCAGGAAACAGGGCGGAACATTATTGCAATAAAGACCCTTACCCATCAAATAACATAATAACTTATTCAATAACCATCAAATCAAAAGCTAACCTTAGTAGAAAAAGGGACAACGACTAACAAGTTAAGTGAATGAAATGTATGTATGATTGTTAAATTTCGATTAGGCAACACTTTTCCCTTTTTATGTTAAGACTGAAAAGACATTGGTGATTCCTGTTAGATAAACCACTGTGTACTGACAGCTAAATTAGCTAAACAACTATAAAATGAAAAATGTTTTACTTTAATTAAAGCAGTTTTCGAGATCGGTTGCCGTTGGCATACTTCATCGCTAACTTCCTTTAAAAGACACCGAAAGTCTGCTGGCTAACACTGAGTGTAAAAAAAAATAGTTTCACTTGTGTTTTTAGACAGAAAATCATCAAACTGAGCTTGGTTGTGTTCCGATTTCGGTTCTGTTTCATAGTTCTAATCCTGAGAAGAACTGCACTATTATTTGAAAGCTCTTCAAAAGCTAGCTCGGTAACGTTAACTACCGTTAGCCATGTTAGCTTGCCAGCTAAAGCTAAACACCGTGCCGCTGTTCACTAGCCAAACACAGCTTCTACTCACCCATCAAAATCCTCATTTGTTTTTTTCCAAACAAACTGTTGAAAACTGACGAAATTGTGAGCCCCATATTAACTCACGGATTACTGAATCTGCGACAGAATAACTGATATTAGTCACAGCAAAGGCAACGAGTGACAAATTTTCACCGATCTGGTTACTCTTATTACCACTCAGGACTACTGCCGAGTGCCACGTCCGGGCCAACGTGGAATCCACGACGTCATTACTTTGAATCAACTTTATCAACACAGATCATATGTAAATAGAGAGTTTTTAAGTATATTTTGTCGTTTTTATCTATACATATTTAGGCTATTGTGTAAAAACATTGCACTCAAAGCCATAACTTTCATAACTGACGGTGATAATAATCATTTGGTTTATTTTTTGTTGTGGTAACAAAAATGTTGTTCATGTCACACGTCATAAATGGGTTCGATACCTACCGCTAGAGGTCACTGTGACACAGATATCCATCTGAGTTCGCTACATGTATTGTTGTCAAGCGTGTCAGTGTCCATACCCAGTGGTTTTATTTGCAAAACGGTATACATCGACAGGAAATTTAAACGACAGCAGATATCAGTCTACACATTCCGAATGGCAATAGGGCAAGTCTGCATCTGCATCTGTTATTTTGGCTTTAATAATCACTGGACAACCTCGGACATAAAGTAGGCTTTAAAAACAAACAAACAAACAAACAAAATCAAATAGGAAATGGATAATCTTGTTACACACTACGCCGCTTTACTGTTTCTCTTAAAGCGTTTGTATCTTGAAATACTGGAGGTAGACCAGGTATAGGCTTTGTCCATGGGAAATCACATCTAAAAGAATTGCAGTGAAACCCCTGAAGCACATACTCAAAGCAGGTGGAGTCAAAATAGCCTCACGTGTCAAGGTGCAAACTTTTATAGAGGTGTGCCTGAAAAGAGAATAGACTTTCATAAGGTGTGCTATGGAGGAAGATTATTTAGCTGCGCCGGGACACAGACTGACTTGAATAATTGGATATTTACCATGTCGTCCGAAAGTGTACTCAATGAAGACCAGGTAGGCATGGCTCTAAATACATTTTGGTGGATGAATAAATTAAATGATTATGGAAACAGCTTATTTGACTAAAGACTACGAGCAGGGCATAGGTAAATTTCCAGTGACATGTTTGAATTTTGTATTTCAGATTAAAGCTCTCTCTATTGAGTACTTGGTGTTACTCACTCCCAGGTAATATGCTTTTTCATATTTTCATGTAGGATTTACTCCACCAGAAATTAATGCTACTTATTACAGCAAAGGTTTATATACAACTAGTTTGTGGAATGCAAACATGTTTTAAATGAGAAGTTCACTTATAACAGCAAAATAGTAATATTTTAATTTCACTTTTCTTATTGTTGAGATTTTTTTTTTCCAAACTACAGTGGCCCACTTATTTTATTATCATTATTATAACTATTTATTTTTGGATTAGTTTTTTCTCCAGTGTTCCTACAGTTTTTCTTGTATCACTTAATGCCACCATGCCTTCTGAAAATGTAAGACCGAGCACTGAGTTTTGGCTAGCAGGGTATTTCTTCCTTATTTTCTTCAGTGAACTTATATATCCAGCCACTCTATCTTTATTTATGATTCCCTGTTTCTCTCTAGAAGAGGGTAAAGATTGAATGTGAGTAATTTTTACAGCTTTATATGCAGGGATCATATGTGTCACAAACAACTTGTTTTCAGACTTTGAGCTCAGGCTTATGCTCAGACAGGCCCTGGCAGTAACCCCACCTTGGATCATGTTTAGTGTTGATGTGGTGCCAAATTACCATCAGTTTACAACTTCATGCTCCTCATTTAAATTAAACCTTAAAAACAAGGTCAAGAAATTGATTTAAGTGATTGCAGTAATGATATCATTTTACATCACCATCTATGGTTTTGTAAAATTTTACATATATCTTCTTATCTTCAGTGTGATTGGGAGTTTTTCTGTCCTGTTGGTTTCCATAGTTAGATGGAGGCATCTTAACGGACAGGTGAGTCAGGCTGAATTCATACCTGTGCATACCTTTGTGTTTCTGAATGTCTGCTTTAGGTAGCATGTGTGTGTATTTATGTTACTGTAAGCTGTGATTAATTAATGGATTATATATCCAGTTTGTTTCAGTGACACAAAAAGCTGCTGGAAACATGCAGATTTTCATTTTCTTGTGCACATCACAGTTTCAGAGCAAAGCATGTGTATTTGTTTGCAGGTGCACCTCCTGGTGCAACTCGCCCTCGCAGACCTTCTGGCTGCTGCGATCCTGATGTACAGCAGTGCCATGAACAATGGTAGCAGTGCCAGCAATGTGAAAGTCTGTCAATACATACTGCCATTGTCACTGGTGAGCAGCAGCTACTTTATCTCTGTTAGACCCCTTGTTCCTACAAATGAATCATTTACAAAATTGTTTCTTAATGGGTGGAGGAAACAGATTTAAGGTTTGACCTTGTTAAACAAGTTAGGGAAGTCCACTTGGATTTTGGTACTTTCCAGCCATGTTAGCTGTAGTTTCCAGGATTTGAGTTCAGCAACCTATTGTGCCAGCTGTGTGTAGGTTGAAAAAAAAAAAAAACTAAATACACATGCCCAAGGACAAATGGAAATCACAAGATGCCAATTATACTCACCAGTGGTAAAAGAGCATTTTTTTGTCCTAATATTATTTTTTCATCAATTGTGTGCCATTTTGCCCCACAATATTACAGTAGATACCGAATGTAATGGTATGATGTTTTAATAGGCTGATGGATAGAGGTCATGCCAGTGAGAGCTAATGTATAGTTTAAACCACAATAATAAAACTCTGTCTTTGACTTGCATTATGATTCATGTCCAAACTACTGAGGTTATTCCTCAAATAATCTGAATGCAACCAAATTATCAGATGACTTAATTGCAAACAAACTAGTAGTTAAAAAATGTTGACTTTACCCCTCAAACTTAGAGAGAACTCACACATAACTAGTGCAACCTCATGCAGAAAACTATGTCACTGTCACTTCAAGATACTACATATTTTATGTAGGTCACATGTGACTGTAACTGAGATTTGTGATAGCAATAAGAAAAGCAAAAACAAAATGTTCCTTATATTGCATCTATGAAGCAAAGTGGTAAACTGTTCTGCTTTTCCATGTCTCAAATTATGTAGTAAATTTCTCTAGATTGCTTTCTCAGACTAAGAGGTGAAACTGCAAGTTTCATGCTTCAATAGTTGTTTAAAGTAAAAAATATTCAGATGTTTCTGTAAGTCCATTCTGAATTGCATAAACTATCCTGAATTTACCTTACTTTTTTCAGTGAAAAGAGTTAAGGACGAAGTATGGTATCATCTTCACATCAAGGAAACACAAAGGGGACACAATTGGTATTACTCAGTTTCATTTAGTCCAGAATGTGGATTTCAATGTGGTGTCTTTGTCTGTTCTGTTCCAGACATTTTATTTTATTTCATTTCTGCTGGTGGTGGTTTACGCATGGAAGTCAAAGAGTACAATCCAAGGGTGGAGAGCAAGTCCCACAGAGGATGAAGGTGAACAGGTGAGGGGTCTGTTGCATTTGTAGATTAGAAATCACACAAAAAAATCAGTCAGTACCAATTCACTAATTTCTTTCTCCCTGTCTGTCTGGTGTACAGAATGAGTGTAGAAGAACAGAAGTCCCCATTCCCGTATATGTCACTGTGTGGTGAGTTTGTGAACCACATTCTTTTTTTAATGTCATACCTTTATTTGCATTATAAATTAAACATGTGTTTTACCTCTATATCTCTGTGTGACTAATATCGCAGGTTGATCCCCATTGCACTATACTTAGCATATGTGGGCTCTCCCTTCATAAAAGCTGCTTTTCTGTTCACACCCAGTGACAGATCACTGAACATGCTCTTCAGTAATGATAGTAAATACTGCACCAGGTGAGCACACAACCCTCATGATGAACTTCCTGCAAAGTCTCTGCATTCAAATTTACAGATATTAAATATGACTGCTCCCCTGTGTTATTAACCTTTTCCATATTTATTTTTTTCACAGCTGTATTTTATTCTTGCATTTCTGGAAGGATCCCTGCTCTGGACCTGTGTGTATCAAGTTGTCTCATGACAATATTTATATACTTTTCTTGTCCACATTTCCATTTCATAGGACTTTATCTCACAGAATTTGTTTCATGATTTAATTTTACTGTATTTGTTTGTTATCATTTCATATTGCTAACATGTTTTTGTTCTCTCCAGGATGAACCCCATGACATATTTATCAGATGTATGGTCTTCATCACTGTCATATCAGTGTTGGTTTCTTGCTCTGTAAGTCATAAGTAGTCACTTCATTTTAAATTGAGTTAAGACATTTTTTAATTTTTTAAACTTCATTTTTAAATCTACTTTTAGCATAAATGTACATGAATATGGTTATGATAAATTTTTACAGTGCTCTTTAAAGCTAAAGTAAAATGATTACATGTGTCTAAACTGTCTAATCATGTATGTAATCTTGTTTCAGGTCATTTACTATAAGGTTGGTAAATGGTATAAAAGCCGTACGCAGGAGGGGTTTTTTCCCGTAGAGGGAGATGGACTTTCAAGAAGGAGATTCAAAAAAGTGTTTTCTACAGCAAGAAATATGATTTTGGTCATCATATTCTGTTGGGCACCAGGTAGACACACTCACACATTTAACTAATGTAATACACATTATCAACTGCAAACCCATGTCAGATTGATTTCTGCTGTTTCCTTCCTGTTGCAGTGCTTTTTCTCATTCTGTTGTCCAGCCTGATGCTTTGGACTAACGCTAGACTGGACGACATTGAACAGCGCAGCATGTTTGGCCTTTTTATAATACAGGTGAATTTTAGAAGAACTAGACCCAATTTTACAAAAGAAAAAATACCTTGTCTTCTGATATCTGAGCAGCATGTTACATATTTTTTGTTCTTTATTAAATTAATTAATTAATTAATTAATCAATTTCAGGCTGCTGGTGTGTCCCTGCAAGGCTTTCTGAACAGTATGGTTTACGCCTGGAGACGGCCTAACTTCAGGGAAGCTGTTATTGGGGAGAACACCCCCCTTGTAGCGTATGATCGCCAGGCCTTCTTTGACGAATCACTGAGGAGCTTGTTTTGATCATTGACTCTAAATGCTTTGAGAGTTGCTGTTTTGCTACAGCAGTAACACCCTGAAAAAGACTTTCTGCATGCCTGACCTCTTGACACTTTCAACTGAAACATAAAAATGTTGGAACTGGAGGACCAAGCATGAGAGGAGATAGAACAAAAAGATGAAGGAAATGCAAAGACTATGAAAGAGTCAGTGGTAAAGACTGATGCAGTGTTTTTTGTTTTTGCAGCTGCTGTTTTTTTCATGGCAGCAGCAAGCTCAGTTGCACACAGTGGAATAATTTTATAGCAAAAATCGTGACAGAGAGGACCTCTCGAAATATAGCAGAAATCTTGTTTTTTTATACATGGACTAATAATGTACTGTTTATTAAGATTTCAAACACTATTGAAAAATCAAAATGTTAAACAGTTTCCTTTTTGTTATGTCACATGTATTTACATTATTGGCTAAGGGTATTATTAGCCAGTTTTATTATTGATTTGCTGTTCAACATTCTGTCAGTAAGCTGTGTCTCAAGACAAGAATGATGGAAAACCTGTCGGAGCTGTGCACTTTGCATAAGATTACATAAGAGTTTGATATCAGGAGAACACGTGTGCTTGAACAAGGAGGAATGCTGAGTTGATGCAGGCAAGAGGAGGAATTTCTGCTTTGTCATGTCTCTGTGGAACCACAACTCCTAACGTATCTCATGAAAAACAATGTGCAGTTTTGCAGTCGAGGTCACACCTGAGGCACGTTTGCTATGTGGTTGTTCACATAAAGACGAGTACACTCTCGAGTTATGGTATCTTTTACTGTTAAGGCACGAGGATCTGTCCATGAGTTTAACTCTGTGTTAATGGTTGACAGACTGCAGGCCAACCTGTTGCTGCTTATGCAAGTGATCACCTGACTCGCTTATTTACCTGCAGTACTGTAGTGTACACTTGATGTTTTGTTGTGACTGTGCACAGCTCCTTTGCTGAAGGCCACACAGTCCTCTGTGTTTGGGACTGATGCAAATAGATACAGAAGAGAAGGCTTGTAACGATCGAGCAGTTGTGTTGTGGATTCAGGCAGGAAAAATACACACAGATGTGAGATGTTTCTGAGATTATTTCGCTTGTTTAGGGATAAGTTTTGTTTTGTTTTGCATTGCTGTCTTACTCTCTCTTGTGTTTTATGTGAATTCAGTGGAAGAAAGGATAACAAAGACCTTTTTTATGATTTTAAGCTCACCTACTTTCAAAGTCCAAACTGTTAAAACATTTTACTGCAATTAAAAAGCAATTCAATCTACATCACCTGCACGCAATGGCCTGGTTTTAATCTTTTTTTTTGGAGCAACCTGTTATATGAGGATCCTACATAAACTGCTTACTCACGGAAATCGTGATAAAAATAATAACTATGTGGCACAGCGTTACTGAAAATAGGCAGATGCACTCAGCAGATATACAGTACCCAGAAAAGATTGAGATTTGATCAATTGTGACCCATTTACCCATTTACACATTTTTTTCTCTTAGCTGTTGGTCATATTTTAGTGTAGAAAACAGCCAATCACATCTTTTTTTAAATTATATTGCTAATTGTTAAAAATATAAGATATACTTAAATAAAAATCAAGTTCATCGCAGGGCTCACTGGCATCCATGTGAATGCATAGTTGATCCATTAATTATCTGCTCAGTGATTTTTCTGAATATGATGACTGAACCTCACACACTGGCTGACTAAACTGTGATGCTGTGGCTTCGAGATGACTGAATCTCAGAATGTGTCCTGTCCTGCAGCTCCAAAGTTAACCACACAGTTTTTCACACTGACCACAAAGCTCTGCACATGGGAGAAAAGTTAAAGTAAAACAGACAAGTTAATTAAAAAAAAAAAACATTCTTTGATTTTTGATCACAGCATATGAACAGTTTTTACACAAACACATGTTCAAATCCTTATTGACGTCATCATTGGGTTTTCTGCATCAGACAAGTGCACATCTGATATCTTATCACTTACATTTAGTGCCTACAGGCAAAAAGGAAAATGAAACAAAGTTATCTAGTATTAAATAATGATACCAGTGGCAGACCACCAGTTTGGTGCTTTTGGTTGATATGTAATTGGATAACACAACACTGTACTCTAGCATTTAATTCCAACCAGCACACATGACAAATACTTGTTTGAGAGGATTCCTGATCGGAAAATACCTGCCACCTGAGAAGGAGCGCAACTATACTGCTTTTAGTTTAGTCTTGACAGTCAAAAAAAAAGTGAGAGGTGTTTTTTTTCATTCTTTGCGTTACAGGTAATCAGTCTTTCTCCTAACCAATGATTGAAAACATTAAAATCTACTTGCTCTACAGTAAAATGTATTTGACAAAATACAAGTTTCATAATCTGTCATTATTTTTACACTGATCACAAATACAATAGCAGCTCCCTGTCAGCTGTTTCAGTGTTCGAGCAGAGTCGGCAGTCCTGGAGCTCCTTGGGTGCTGCTCTTTAACACACCCTGTGTTTCCAAACCTCACTGAGGAGGTGAGTGAAAAGGAGAAGTAAGGGATCCTTTTTTCATAATTAATCTTGTTATAAAGAAGGTAAAGGTGACATACTGTATCTGCATTGTAGTCTTCAATTGTGTGTTTTTTGCTCTAATTGTGGCATCAGTTAAAAAGTTGTTGCTGCAGTCTTTACTATGTCAACTTTGTCTTTTTCTTTTAAAAGTCCATGGATAAGGATCTTTGCTGGGCCATCTCAAAGTTCCCTCTTCGGCTTCCTGCTCTGCGTACATAAACGTCATACCTTCCATCTTCTTCTTCCTCTTCATCCTCCTCCATCACTCTATCCTGCCGTCCCAGTACTCTGTCCCCAATGCCGTGAGGGCCATGCACTCGGCCTGGTTTCATGCTGGGCCAGCTCTTCTTCCGCAGGCTGCTGTTCAAGTCCCCAAAGGGAGGCAAGGTGCTCTGGAAGTCTCGTCTGAAAGGGGGAAGCTCCATGGATCCTCTGGCCATTCCAAGTACACTCTGACTGGCCTTGATGGAGTTGACAGAAGCCTGGGAGCCACAGTGGTGTTCGTGAATGCAGCGTGAGCCTGATGAGGATCTCCTGAGCGCCTGCAGGGACTGCAGTTCCTCCGATAACTCGCCAAGGTCCCCAGATATCTCCTTAAGAGGATCAAGTTGTTAAAAATGCCATTTTAAATCAAATATCACTATGTGCAGCTAATAATACAGCAAATGAATCAAACTAACCTTGTCTCTGAGAGTAAAGAGTTCATAATGTGGAGGGTCAAACACTTCCTGAAAGTCACCGCGCTGGAACAGGTTATTCTTTCGAACCAACACCTTTAAATTATGATTAAACACACTTGATGAAATGGATATTTCTAAACCAACATTTTATGGCTTGATACTAAATCATTTCAATGTGACTCTTCTCAATTACCTTCTTTCGTGGCTGTTTGACTTGCACCAGGATGGAGACGATGAGGAGTAGTAGTACCACTCCTGTAGACACACAGATTACTGTCCCATGAGTCTTTGTGATCTGGTGAAAAATTCCTTTGTTTTTTTTCTCTGGATGATGGATATGAAGAGAGTGAAAAAGAGAGACAAAATATGAGGACATTTAGAGTGTTACTCAGTCGTTTACTTGTTGTTATCCCCATCACGGCAGTCTGTAACTTTGGCTGCCAAGAACAATTCTGTGATTAACAGCCATTCAAATCAACTGAGATGCTTCAGAGCCACTAAACAGACAACAGGCCTTGAAGGTATTTTAGCTGGAAAGCCATTTAAAATGATAAACTCATTGTTTTCCTGCCAAAAAGAAATTTGAAGGGATACAGTGTACTGTGACTGTCCAACATTTACAAATAACTACTACTCTGGGTCATCAGGGTGAAAAACTACATAAAGGACTTGGCCGATATTTGAGAAGAAGAAGGGGCAGAAGGCCTGTGTAAGTGTTTTGTCACAAACATTTGGTGAATTACAGCAACAGACGTCAAGGAGGCTCAATGTGACACAACTCAAGCTCGAAAAGGCATGAATCACATTGAACAACACGATATGATTCATCACAGCACAGAATTTTCTCAAAGAAAGAAGCAGAAAGTGCTTTGGCACGACTGGAGTACCTTTGCAGTTGCTTTCATCCCAGGGAAAGACACAGTTTTGTATGCCATTGCACACCAGAGACGTGTTGATGCACATGTTACTGTGGCAAAAGAATGCACCGCCTGCACAAGGAGCTGAAACACAATCAAAGGTGGATCAGTTTGTCATGCAAAAAGGCTGAAAAAGCAGGCAAAAGCTTAACAGTAAGAGGAAATCCATCTGTAAAAAATCTTGGATGAAGTTGTTTCAAACTAATCCCATTTAAAAACAGATATATAATAACAGAAGCCTGGGGTTTTTGTCCTATTTAAATACTTAGTGTAATGAAATGTATTTTTTTCAAACTGCCACCGAGAAAACTTTACTCTTGAAAAGCTACAGTACTGTATAGAAACCACAGGAGGGTGCTGCTGCAGCACTATATATTATTCATGTCACAGCTGCAGACACTAAAAGGGACATTTGAACAAGGGTAAAACTGACAGGCGTGAAGAATAATCTCAAGGAGAAACTCACGGTCTGCAAAGAAAGTGAACAGCATCCGGAAACGACTGAGACGGCTCGTCTCATCAGCCCACATCCTCACTACTGCCACACCGGTGTCCAGCATGATGTCATTAGCAACTGTACTACAAAACTTAGCCTGCAAGAAACCACATACCAATTTCTTTTACAGTGTTGGAGATGTAGTCTCATTGATGCCAAGGTCTGTATAGCAGTTGCTACATATTTATGGTTCAAGTTTGACAAGTATGTATGACATGGAAACACGTGACAAACCCGGCTGTGTAGCAGAATGAGAGACATTCAAACCCAGACAGTACAATGTAATACAATGTGCCACAAAAAAAATTCATCGTAACCAAGGGACTTTCATTTTACAGTCTGGAATAACTGTATGTTGTACATATAAGAAAACACATTACCTTTAGATCCTCAATGGCATTACTTCCATCATACACAGCCACAAAGTTCTTCTTACATTCGTTTGAGTTTTCCATCTGATATTCCAAGAATCGCAGGTAGATCTGAAATTAGCAATGAGAGGAAACTTTGTGTACCTTCATTTTTCATGCACTTCTGTGTATATTGCTTCCCTATCAGAGTATGTATGGTTTGAAGACAAAGGTGCATTGGAGGATCAATTAAAAATGCTTGTGAGCCAGATTCACTGTGTTGGATCAGTGTATAGTGATATAATTTGTATTTCTCAATATGTAAAGGAAATGCAGCAACCACATCATAACCAATCTGTGGGCTAAAACGCACAGCAGCGACTGTATTATTTGTCATTTTGACCAAAATGAATCCCATCCCCTCCAATCTCTGTTCAGTTTTTTTCACAATACTTTCACTTTTCTTCGTTTCTCTTTATCACTAATATTGATAAGACAGGAAATGAAGCTTATTCTCTGCTGATAAGCAATTAGATAACTGGCAGAAAATGTCAAACATTAACACATCAAATGCTTTACCCTGTTGTTGGTCGGGGCTTGTATGGTCCAGATGCAGTCCACTGCCTGGTTGGGCTTCACTTTCGACTCCTCCTCCACCTGGCTGGACCGAATGATGCCATCAGGCCCAGTCAGCTCAAACTGACAGTCTGGCACAAAGTCGGTGACAAAGGGTAATAAAAGGGGCAGACAAAAGGAAAACATGAGGAATTGAAGGAAATTAGAGGAGATAGAAAAAGGACTCTGTATCACATATTTATTCCAACAAGTCTTTCTGTGTTTTTTTTGCCTTACCAGGGATGGGGTTTAAGAGTCCTCCCACATGCAGATGAAATTCAGGGTCTTTGGGGGAAATCATAGAGACAGACAGTGAAATATCACACAATCAGAGGCATCATCAGTTGAAGTACTGATACTTGATTGGCTAATAACAGCAGAGATATCTGATTGATTTGAGTAGACCTGATGAACATTCAGTAAGTACCATTCAGTAAGTGCTGTAAGAACATTGCCATACGGGGATCAATAAACCACCCAACTGTGCTTTATTCACCTGCAGTAAAGCTGTACTGGACCTGGAAGCCGATCCCCTCCAGCTCTTCATCACTGAAGAAGCGAATCCACATGAAGCGTCCGCTGGAGAGGACGAGTCCAGGACTGGTCGAGCCACAGAAGCGATTGATGAGCGGGGAGAAGCTGAAGGGGCCGTCCCGCACCTCAATGTGGTCGAAACGACACTCAAATGAGGCCTCGATGTAGAAGGTCTCGTCAAACAGCAGCTCTATTCTCTGGCGAGGCAGGGCTGAGGGAAGCAGAGCGCTGCGTCACACCCACTGCCACAGAGGTAATTTAGGGATATAAAGCTCCCAGAGGGTGAAGAGCGCAGTGGAAAAATATTTGCTCCTCTCAAATTTTCCTCTGTATTGTTGAGGTTTTTACATAAAATTGTTGTAGGTTATACTGTTTTAGGGACCTCAGGAGCAATTTTGGAGACACAGCATGACAAAAAAAAGGTTGAGGCATTGTTTGGTGTGCAAGATAATGAGGACTGCACCAGGAAAGAGTTATAGCCCCCCGCTTGTTTGTACTCTGCAGTAGCTAAAGGTGGGAAAAGTGTTAAAAGGAAGGTTTTTAAAATCTTTAAAAACGATCCAAACCTCATGTGTGACCAATTTTTGTTGGGCAATTTTGATGGTAGTACTGAAAGAAAAAGACCATGACAACTACAGACTCTATTCTGTAACTTTTTATCATTACAAGTATGAATGTATTTTGTTTCCTGGTTTCCCTTTAATTTTAAGCAGAGCTCGCAAATGGATCAAACCCAATTTAATATTTAAATCTGCAACATTCACAAAAAGGGAATCAATTCTGCTGCTCATGTGCATGTTGTTGATTACCTTCCAGTACATACAGGCACTCCTTGTTGGGAGGGTATGTTTTTGGGTAGTTTGGGGAGCTGAAGGTGCCACCATCTGTGTTTCTTATCCAGTTTCCACAGTGAGAATGCTGCGGCCGCTGGGAGGGTTTGACCCCTTTTGATCCTGCCTCACCATCTGTATGAGTATGGCAGCCAAGAGACACATGAAAAATCACTGGTGCAGATAATATGAAGACCATTGGTACTTGAGCTGTGCACTTACATGTGCAAAAACTTCATTCATCTTAAATGAAATTAAAATGTGCACCTTGACTTAATAGAGTCCTTCTCTCAAAGGAGTGGAGGTCTATAAATCTTACCTTTGGTCTTTTGTGCCAGAGCAAATCCCTCCTCAATGTATAGGAGAATTATCCAGACTGTAAAAGTGGACAGCATGTGTGGAAGGGTTCAATCAGGGAAAAGATGGAGGAGAGAGAGAGAGACAGGAAGAGAGAGAGAGACAGAAAGAGAGAGAGCTTAGCAGGATTTGTGTGTGCATGCGTGTGATGGTTGTCTCACTGTGCTCAGCTGAATCCCTGAATGTATATAACAGGCCAGGGGTGGGGAGTTTAAAAGCTTGACAGGGAAAGAATAAGGACATGCTGCTTCCGCCATCTGTTTGCTTAACTCTTCCTCCTATTTTTACATTGACATAATCTTTTTTTATATGTAACAAAGTGAAAGACGATAGGAGCTGACAATCTGCTGTCTACGATAATGCTTATGTGTAAGGGCATTTCATGGAAAACAACAAAAAAATCTCAGTGTCATGAAATAATACCTTTTGCCACATTTATGTCTATTACATAAAATATGACCTACATAGAGCACTATAGCCCGAGGCCACCAGACCTCTAAAATTATGCTTTGAGATTTCACTGAAGTGGCATGTTGGCTTATTGCTGTGAACGTCCGCTCACAAAGTGTAAAACACAAAACAGCAGTTATCATATGGCTGTGAACATTCATGTAGTATGTTTGTTGTAGGAAGGGAGCACTTTAAAACATTTTTTTGATCATTATTAATATCTTTGTGCATAAAGTTGAATTTGTTGTTATAAATGATTTATTTGTTAACTTCTCCTTACATGGGCCTCTTTAGCTTTTATTCCATGAAACAATTTGTTATGATAAAATTGATTATAACTCAAAGATCTCTAAACAGTCTTAAAACCAAACATCCAGAAATTAACCTGAAGAAACCCTTTAATATTGCATGCATCTACAATAGGAAATTATGACAAAAAATATTCAACTTCAGCAAACATACGGAAGGAAAAGTGTAAAGTTTGTCACACTGTCAGTCTCTATAGTGTCACCAGCTTATAGCATGAAATTACATGGAAGAGTTAAGGATTGTTGATCACCCAACGCATCCATCCGTCTGAAACACTTCCACGAGCATCCTGTTCTGTTTTTTGGAGGAGGACCTGAAGCAGCAACAGCAGATCCTCTTGTCCAAATGAACAACTACAAGCTGATCTACTGGAGGAAACAAGTTTCTTTTCTCTCAAATGCATCGTTACTTTCATGCCAGTAAAAGAGTCATCAGTACGCAAGTGCACGCTGTCACTTCAGCTCCATGGATCTTTAAACCACAAAAATGTTCAAAACACAGAGATTCTTGTCTTGTAAATGTTTCATGTAAGCAGATATAAAAACCTGGTTGTGCTGACAGTTTATCTAATTATTTTGTGACTAAAAAAACATGCAAATGATTCCTGAAAATATCAAAAGTTTGTGAACAACAAGGGCTTCAAATGTGTCGGGAAAAACATCAAAAAAGACCCACGCAGACTGTAAGGATTGTAAACTCCTGCCTCTCTGCCCTGTTTCACCTCCCCCCCTCAGACACAGAGGGAAAATCAGCAGTTTCATCAAACGCCCTAAATCATGCAAACATGGATCATCTCACTCACCAACATGCATCCTCTCAGCTGAAGTCCTTTTTCTGAGGCTTGATCTCAAATTCGTCCAGTTGTGCGTTTCTCACATCCCTCCGTCCATCCGGCCGCTTAAATCAATGGTCCGGATTAGCGCAGGCTTGAATTACAAAAGTCCAACTTTCACCTTTTTCCTTTTAATCCCCTTCGTCAAGCTGACAGAAGCAGCGGCAAAAAAAGAGCTGCTCAACTTCTGAGTCATCATCACATACTGCCAGATGAGCACAATTTTCCAGCGTAAGGACGCTGTTCTCTTCAGTCAACATCAGTCTGGGACTGATACGTCCTCTCAAATAAATGGATCATCTGTCTGCGGCGGCTCGCGGTTTTGGATTGGGTTAAGTTGGCGCGAGAAGGGGGGACAGCTGATTGCGCATGTGCATCTTCATACAAGAGTAATAAGTGATATGATAATCCTCTCAGAGCGTGTTTGGCATAATGATGAATTAGCCTACATTAGGAATTCCCACTTAAAGAAATAAAAAAATATTAATTAGCTGATATAAAGCAAGTGTCCAGAAGTGAAACACTCACATACACAAACACACACACACACACATACACACACACACACACACACACACACAAGACACCTGTGCCAAAAGGCTCACTGAGCATAAATCAGTGAACACACTGCATGTCTGTGCAGAACAGAACAGAGAGAGGGGCACATTTCCTGTTGTCTTTCCTCATCTGTCTCGAAGGACACAGGGTGCCTAAAGCCTTAAAAATGGCTAGAGCTGCAGAAAGATGAAAATGGAAGCCAAGAGTTGGTGGGATGAAGATTTCCCTTTGATGTGTTGCCTTTTAACGACACAACCTGTCACCATGTCCACAGGCTAATCCGTGCCTCTTCAGCTGATTGTAATTGCTTTAAATCTGTGGCTTTGCTCACAGAAGTGGTGTTAGGATGCTTTTGGCAGCCAAAGACACATTCACCTTAACGGACGCCCTGGTGCAAATCAGTATTATAACCTCAGTATTATCCTTCCATTCATACACTCCTGCATAGTCATATGCATACTACAGTATAGTTTTTGCAGTTTCTCTTAACAGACAAACATTTGTTAGACCTAAAGAATGTAACCTATAAAAAAGCAGGCATATTGATTTTCCATGTGACTTTAGATGGATCATCACTGTCGTCTGCCATAGCCTAACACTGTCAGCAATGCTATTTACACAGTAGTTTCTATCTAAACTTTGCTTAAGAGATTAAACACTGTAAGGTACTACAAGAACAACTAAAGTTGTATCCACAAAACTCTAAAGTGTTTTAAATTCAACAATGGTACATTTCATTATATTGACAGTATATATATGACAAAATAAATAATCATTCACTTTTTTGATATATTTTCTGTCCTAATATATTCAACCTTTGGTTCATCAGAGGATGACTGTGTTTTTTTAAAGTTGCATAATCACTTTAAGTAAAAGTGCAAAAATGTTCTCAACAAAACAGACTGAAAGTGTCATAAGTTATTTGAGCAAATTTTTACATCATAGCTGGTCTAGGTTGAGCTACTTTTAACTAACTAATATACAACTAAGCAGCATCATACGTCGTAAGCCGCTCATATGAAACATCTTCACCATGTTCAGTATTTCCCATTGGAATGTTGTGCAGTGAATGCAGTAAGCACAAAAAAAACTACAATACATCCACAATTATCTTAATATGTAAGTAAAATAATGACATAAAAGTACTTAGTTACATTAAAAAACTGATTACCAACAACTTTCACAAGCAGAAGATGTGGTGAGATTACTATCTTCCTTTAAATGTGGGTAATTTATGCTGGAAACATACTTTTAAAGTCTCAGAGGCCATCATTATTCAGCAAGGTGGGAGCGATTCTCCTTCTGCAGTAACAGCCTCGGGGTAAATTAATTCAGCAGGAGATGAGCACAGACACTGACAAATATATGCACAATCATAAAGTTGCATCATCCGGGTCTGCACTTAAAAATGACTCTGTTCCTGTGTGAACGGCTATTAAGTGGAAAGTGTTGTCTCTGTGATGTATGAATCATTTATTTTCTGGGGGGGGGTTTGGTTTGGACAGACTGCTGCTGTGTCATGACCTGAAGTGAGAGAGTGCGAGTGACCGCTCTTTGTCAAGCCTCGATGAATACAAACTGATACAGACGACCAAATGTCACATTTGTGTCGTGTGGCTGTTTGCTTCTCTCTGTCTGTCACTCATCCAGTCAACACACATGCAAACTGACAAACTGATACACGCACACCTGTGTTTGCTGCACATCAAAGAGGTTCAAATCTGCATCTGTTGCCATAGCAACCGAGCCAGTGTCTTGCCTGCTTCTTCTGAGGAAATCAGGGACCTAGAAAGCAGAGGTTTTAGAGGGTTTAACAGAAAAGGGAATCAAAGTGGAACAAAAGACAGAATCTCTCCACACTACCTGAGCTGATGTTAGAGCTGCTGAAGGGAAAACTTTGAGTTGGAGTAAGAAGAAGCCAATGGAAATTTCTTTTAAAGAACTGCTTCCACTTTGCATGATACTACAGCCCTATGTCAGTGTTTTTTTGTCCATATAAGAAGTGTTCAATGATCTGATGGTGAGGAGTATTCAAGGATGTAAAGCAATGTTTCAAAAAAAAACTGTATAGAAGACTTTCGCAATATTTGTTGGCAAAACATCTCATCTTGATTAAAACCAGGGCTGATAATGAGCCCTGCAAGAAAGTTGTTTTACAAACCTCAAACCCCTTAAGTTATATCTGTCAGAATAAAGTGCAAGAATAGCCACTAGAAAAATTAACTTTGACTTAAAAAAGGAAAGAAATAACCACATTTTATTCCAGAGGACTCAAATGTTGATATTTCTGCCTTTTGTCTCATAAAACCTTTGTGTGTACACATGTAGCTCATACATAAATGAGAAATTGTACTGTGGAACAATAACACTGATCCCCAATTTACCACATTGAACTTCATCCTCAGAAGCACCACTCTTCCTCTCACAGCTGTAGATCAGACTCCTGCATGGTGTGTGAGAAGAGATTGTAAAGATAATAAAAAAAGATTACTGTAATGAAAAGATAATCTGACTTTTTCTATAATGTTACAGCCTTTTTTTAGCAACTGGGTTGCAAAACAAGCAAAAGAAACTTGGAGACAGAAAAGTAAAACTAAAGGAGGATAATTAATCCTCGACTGTTCTTTCCCAGAAACTAGGCTGTAATTAGCATTTTGATTGGAGTCTTAACCAGGCAAGTGATTGCTCCTATTAACGCATGCTTAAGAATGAAAATGGCGTCTTTAATTTGGCAGAACTATGGTTGACTGAGCCAGGTGACATTGCTGAGTGAAATCAACATTAATTCCCTTTATTCTTTCTTTTTGTCCTTATTGTGAAAGAACACATGCACCTTCTGTAAGAGTCCATGTGTTTGCAATAGAAAAGAACTTTATATTAAAAAAAAAATCTTTTTTTTTCAGTTGAGGTCATCTGTAGTTTCAGTGACTACTCAGCAGGATGTGTCATGTTTCAGCTCAGCAGCGTCATGTAACAGTGGGGTCAAGAGGTTCCAGGGGCTCTTTAACTATTTCCAAGCACATTACTTCCCAAGTAATAAACTAACTGGACTTAAGAGTTGCTGGATCTGCTTGATACTGTAAAACACAACAGATTGATGAATTTAGAAGAAAAGCACTTTTATCAGCTTCTGAGGAAAAGTCATTAAGATCCTGCTGCAAGCCTGTGATTGGCAGAAAATCCCTGTGGATTTGGCCTATTACTGCTGATGAGAAAGCACAGTGGTCTGCAGAGCAGTTCTGACTTTCACAGGGTGGAGCAGATTACGGCATCCCACTGACTCCTCATTTATCATCACATTGATTTGTGTTTTTTTTTAAGCAACACAGATTTTGTTGCCTTTGCTTGTGCTATGAGCATTACGTCACAACTAATCACCTCCTGCACAGTCCGCTGTGTTGAATCTACACATACAAGTTATCTATAAAAGCAGTAGAAGCATCTATGTACCAGCGGCATAATGTAGCTTCTTTCCCTTTTTTCCTATCAAAGGTATCACAGACTGTTTATCAAAATCTAAGTCTGTATAAGATTTTAAAATAAAATATAATCGTCTCCATTGATGAAATATTACATAACAGTAAGCTTAAGGTTCAAAGCCGGACTGATCTAAGAGCATCAGTCACTAAGAACAAACACAAACATCCTACTCATGGACAGATGTAGACATATGGGATATCAAGCAGGAAGAGGAGCTGATGCTGAACGCCAGTCTTATCCTCAGTCTGTATGAAAACAGATTAGACAGGAAAAGAAAGGAAAAGTCAGACAAATGTCAGGAAAATAACTACAATCTAAGCCCTCAAAACAACCTCAAGCAAATCTGTTATTAAAAAAAAAAAGAAAAAAAGAGAAGTCTGCTTGATTAATAAATGTTTAAGATCGTGGTTCGTCCAAATTCATGTGTGGATGGTTGAACAAGATGTTTGCCTGATGTTCTCAAAGAGCAGTTCATCAGAGACACATGCACAGAGTTTCAAAGGAAACATTAAGTTCTCCTATTTGCATCACTTCAGTGTCATTTCTTTCTCTATTAGTCTTTTGTTACTTTTGAGACAAAACCTAAATTGCCTGCATCAAAGTAAAAATAAGTATTTTAGGGAAAATCATTTTTATTTAATCTATGTGTTAATTCTCAATGTCATCTGACTCTCATTTTCAAAGACGTGAAGAAAAACAGGAATAAACATGTACTGAAAAAGCTGTTGCACAAGCACCCTGCTGGTGAGAGAGGATCTGTAAAATGTTGATGAGATTCATTTTAGTTTTGCACTTCTGGTTTTGCAGACACAAGTGTGTAAGACTTTCTAATTACTTAAGGTGAACTGTGTATTTTCTGTGATTTTAGCCATATCCTGAGCTATTATTTTATTATAATAGCTCCCCCTTTATTGTCACATTTTCTGTCTTTTTTGTTTCTTTGTGAATACCGAAACACTGGTTCAACATATTACAAATTCATGTCTGCCATTACAGTTGCTGCGGTCAAAATCCAATGTCAAATTTACTTTTGCTGAAAAGAAAAATGAACACAGGAGGTGTTTTGCCTTCATGACCACTGCACTGATCTAAATTTAGTTCAGGTTGGGAGAGTTAAAAATCTTTACTTGAATTTTCCCCTTTGGATTACTTATGTCCAATTCAACACAACAGTTTCTCATGTTTACATCAAACAGAAATCTGCAATAGATGCCCTTTGCCAAATGTATGCATTATGTAGATTAAGATCCTTTTCATTAAAAAAAAAGACTTATTATAACATTTCTTTTGATCTTAAAAAAGGATAATATCCATATCAAACCAGTGGTAAGCAAAGCCTCAGTGCAGATCCTCCCCTGACAGTCAGTTCAGCAGACATTTTGGCCATGTTTGACCCACAAATTCAGCAGCAAGTCATGCAGTGACAAGCTTCACTCCATTAGCAGACAGAAATCTTCTTAACACGGCCTGATCTGTGCATGTGGCAGGAAGCCTGGAGGAGGAGGACGAGTTCAATGCTGCTTCTGGTTATTCAAGGATTTTTAAATGTTGAAATCATTTTTCCATAATTAATTCAACTAGTCTAACACTGGTGGAAAGGAATCAATGATAAATAGATAAAGAGAGAGAAAGAGAAAGAGTCTCTGGTCTTTATCAACAAAAATAAACAGTAGCTGTTAAAAGATAAGGATACTGTGGATAGCTGTGCAGAGGATTTGTCTTGTACTCTGTCTTAATAAATCTGTATTTATTGCTTTCATGTGTAAACTTATAGTGCATGAACTAGGTCAAAGTGTAATTTTTTTGTCATTTTTTTGGTCTTATAATAATTTGGCAGACCAGTTTTGACCTTCAGTGAGCAGAGGCCCAAAGTCAAGCATCCACTTATCCTTCCTGATGGAGCCTCTCATCTCTTTGCTCTCAAACACACATGAATCAAAAGACTTTGCCCCTGCAAGAAGGAGAAACACAGAGTCACATGTTATGGGTGCTTGCATTGTTTAACAAGAAGGATCTGAGGACAGAATCTTTCACTTTGCATAAGTTATAATAAAACTCAGAAAAGACATTTTTTCCATGCTAGTGTGAATTGCAATTAGTGGTATTTTTCATTTTTTTAGTTACAGAAACAGGTAAATGCACTGTAACGATAGATTGTAGTTCAGTAAAATTTCTATTTATTTTTCATCAATGTTTCTGTTGACATCTGTTGTAAATAATAATAATATGGCTGGAGATTTTGAGGATTTTTTTTTTCATTTGACACCAGCTCAGCCCTCTGATTAAGTGTTGTTCCTAAAATGCGCTGAACTTGAGAGCTTTAGAGAAAGTAACATTGTGCGTGCATCTGGCTGTTAACATGCCCTGTGCTGGGATTTTTTCCCTTCCTCTCCCCCCACTTTTTAATTCAGTCAAATATACAAAGCTGGTATTTGCAATCAAGGCCTAAGCACTTGCAGGAAGGGGCTTTAGAGCCATAATTAAAAAGCCTGAGTGAGAGACGGCAGCTTTGGGTACAAAGTGACAGAAAGTGAGAGTCTGACACAAGGTTGTTTGGTATGTTGGATATTCTAAGAGGGTGATAAAAGGACAGAGAAGAGAGTAAAGAGGGAAAAATGTGTCACGCGACCAGACTAACATGGATTATCTACTGTCGGCCAAAATAAGGCCCACAGGGCAAGAAGTCATTATTTCTTCAGGATGTCTTTCAACATTTAAAAGAAACATTATTATTATCTGACCACATGTTAAAAATGTCAGTTTAAAAAAAAAAAAAACCAAGTGATGCTGGTGACAAAACAGATTAAATCATTTTTTTCAAAAAATGTTGCTTGATACATTTATACTTAATATGCAATTCAAAATATGTGAGGGACAAATAAGAAATAAATAAGAAATATAAAGATAATGATCTCAAGGTGGAACCATGCAAACAACCGTAAGCAACAGCAAACACAGACAACAGAAGTAGAGTGAGATGTTAGTATGAATGATCAGATTTTAGGAAAACAGTTTAAATTACACTGTGAAACACCCTGATGAATCAGCAACCCTGATTGTGTGTGTGTGTCTGTGTGCATTTGGAAATCTTTGTAGAACTTTTCCAAAACCGCACCTCATTATAATCATGCATTTAAACGCTTGTGTGGTTAATTATTTTTGCTATTCAAACAGTGGTTGTGGGTCTGATCCATTCACAACATTTTGGAGGTTTTAAACAATACAGCCATAATAACTCATTAACAAATAAATACAAATGTATTTTTTTTGTTTGTTTGGTTTTGTTTTTGGTAATAACGATGGCTAAAATTTAAATCAATTAAAATTAAGACATGGGTGGAATATGTCATAGTTATCCTGAACAAATGTTAAAACAAGGTTTTCATCAGCATTAGTGTTTTTGCTGTAAACTGAACATCTGGTTGGACATCTGGTTGACACACACACATTTACTGTGACTCGATCTTTTCTTCCCAGTCAGGTGTCCTTTGTACCTGTAGACTTTCAGATACTGTATTGAAAACAAATCTTAGGTAATCTTGTAGGGTTTTTTTTAAAGAACCAAAAAGGAGGAAGAAAAATATTCTGTGTTGGACTGTCTTTTGATGCAATCTTGCCTATATTTTAAGGCACAAATATAATAAAAATAAGACTTAATTCTATTATAGGTATCCTGCTTGTCTCACTTTTTGTAAGAGGACATCTTGTAGGCATTCACAGCACTCAACAACATCTAGTGAACTGGAACAGAATTTGTTTTGGAGGGTGAAAGGATTGAGCCTTCCCACCTTCTTAAATACAGGGCTTTGAATAGACAGAAGGAAAACAGACTAAATATAGAGGTTTTAGCTCTAAAGGTGTCACAGTCGAGTGAGTGGAAGGCCACAAACAGAATTCCCTGATATATTTTAAATAAAATATTTTGGTTGTATGAAAGTTGTAAAAATTTGTTGAATGTTCAGTGTGGAGGTTTTGATTTTGGCTATTTCCTGAAGCCGCATTTTTTCCTTTCCTGTTAATTTCCCATAGTCTCTTCTCCATCCTGCATTTCTTCTGTGTGCAAAATTTTACTCATGGAAGTCTGCCACAACATTACAGACTTACACGCACACAAACAGGTCAAATGGTGGCTAACAGCAAAACATCTTGGTAGAAGAACAGAAACAGTGAATAATTTTGGCAGCCAATTATATACTGTCACCACAAGAGTGTGTGTAGCATAGAATTCATGACCTCTGTGTGTGAAAAGTTTCAAGTCCATTTTATATGAGAAAACGCCCAGCAGCAATGTCATTTTGCATCATAGTGTAAACCTTTGTATTAGTTTTAATGTAAAATACACATGAAAAAAATCTGGTTTCCAGATTTCATGCAGGAATGGTACGTTCCCCAGTTAATGCCTCATTTCCTCTCAGTGGATTGGAAACATTGAGGGTTGTCTCAGGGTTTCGAGGAATTTAGAATTAGATTCCACTGACCTGTTTCAAACACTGAAACTGTTTTTCATTATCACTATTTTCCTTTGTCAAAGTGAATATGAGTGATCTGCAATTAGAACAACCATCCTTAGAGATAATAGCAGTTTACCATAAATATGCTAGAAATTTAGACACAAAAACGAAACCTGCTCTACATTTCATGATCAAGTCACTTTGTTTGTCAAAGAGTGCAGAAGAGGTAAGAAAGAAATATGGGAAAGCAATGAAAAAATGATGACATGAGGGTAATCATATTACCTGTGTGTTGTATTGTATTGCATTGCAAAATAATAAACTAAATTGAACTGAAGTGGAACCTTGATTTAAATAACTTTAAATAATTTTATCAACCAAACAATCATCAAATTGATGGTTAAAATAATCAGCAGATTGATTCAGAACAAAAATGATCATTTATGTATTTCTTTTTCATATATACATCATAATTAATGTTCAAATAACATAATATATAATCGTTCATCATTCACGGGGTACATTTCTCTGGATTCAGTGGACTACTTTAGAAATTGTTACAGAAAATGCAAACAGTGATGAAATAAAAGCGGGTCAAGTCCTCCATCCGATTTACGACCATCATCACTCATTTTAAATGCCGATGCAGTCAATCATACAGATGCTGTCATCATCCTGCACTCATGTTGATTTGTCAATCAACTATTCTCAACAGCCCTAAGCAACCACTACATAAATCAGTTGTGGCGCTGTTTGTCCGCCAGGTGGCACCAAAGACCCTGCCTGGTCAGCCAGTGGGATCACGTGACTTTCCACAAACGTGGTCCACTGTCTGTGTTAACCGTTCACATCAACATGGACAGTAGCTCCGAATCCTTTGTGCAGATGTTTCATCTATGAAAAGTTTTAAGATACAGAGCCAACATGTCCGAAAGGCACCGGGCGCTGCCGTCATGGATGGCGAAGAAGGACAAGAGGGTGAACGAGAAGGAACCGCTGAAGACCAAAAGAAAGCGGAAAACTGCAAGGTAGTTACTGTGAAAACACGTCAGAGTCTTTTTTTATGCTTCGGTAAATTGTTCAAAAGACGCTTTGACTGTGATTATGTACTGGTGTGTTTTTAGGTCAGCTATTTACTGTATGAACGAGAAAGAGCTGGTAGAAATGGCGGTGTCGTATCTTACCGACGTTGCTGGCGAAGACACGGTTCTCGTGTTTGACCAAAAGGTGAAGCTGTTTCTCTCTTTTCTCATTTTCGATCCAGTTATTTGTTTCATATTAAGTGTGAAGTGAAAACAAAACTAAAAATTCGAGTACTTTTGGAATATTGAGATTACAGTTTGTGTCTCTGAAATAACTTGCATTAACAAAAGTAAAAAAACAAAACAAAACAAAAACAAATACAAACTTTAAATCATATTTAACAGAGGAGTGTTTGACCCTCACACAGGTTCAAGACAAGGCAGCAGACACCACTGTGAAGATGGCAGAGAAGCCTGACACTTCAAAGACAACAGTAAAGCCAGTGCAAGAGGCTATAAAGGAAGAGTCCTCAGACTGCAGTGATGCAGGGGACGAGACATATGTTTCAGAAACAGACTTGGACATTACAGAGCTAGAAACCGTGCAGTTCACCGAAAGTCGGCAGCATCAGGAGCCCAAGGGTCAAAGGTCACATCCAGCCCAGGATCAAGCTGGTGTCGTTAATGCTGGACTGAAGGCTGAGAAAAAACAGGAGCACGCGCAGATGCCAGCAGATGCAGTTGAGGAGGATGATGCCTTACGTCTTGTACGAGAAATTTTCTTCAGCTGATGATGAACTAACTTTTTAATGTATTCACTAAGCTTTAAAATTCATTTTTGTTTAGAGGGCAATGTTCTCTCAAAGCATGACTTCCAAATATTTGTTATACTGTGAAACTTGTTCACGCGGACTGTTCCCACATAAAGTCATAAATTTAAGAACTGATACTAATTTATTTTACAGGTCTGTACAAGTAAGTTTGCACTGTTCCGTTTTTACAGTGGACTGACAGCAACTATCGTTTGACTTTTTTTCATGGAAATTAGATGTAGATTCAAATAAAAACCTGAAATATGACTTAATATTAATAACTCAACCAAAGTTGGATTCCAACGCAGTAAAGATGGTCTTCTCACAAAACAACGGTCTGCCCTTGCCTAAAAAGACGCAAGTGTTTTTAAGTGGTGTTGCATAGCTTGAGAAAACAGAGAAAATAACCCGTGACATTCCCCTTTACGTAAACGGAGGGAAACCTACAACAACCAGAATGCACTGCGCCGCACCCAGCCAATGAAACGCTGTCGCTGGTGGGCAGGTACTGCCAGATGTTTATTACTTGCTTTGGATCTTCTGTTTTGAAACTTGAAACACGAACCAGAATAATAGTTTATTAAAGATAAACAGTACATCAAGATCAGTCTCAGAAACATTGTTGGCGAGAAATAGCAATGCGGTGAAACCGTCTTTGTTCAAATCTGAATCTCAGTTTACAGTTTGATCTGGATTTTGTTATCCTCCCCTCCGGTAGAGACAGAGAGTGGCGGCTGTTTGCCTGTTTTCTCTCCGACCCAACGCCCTCGTGTCCGTGGTGTTGGGCGTACGAAAAATGCGGAAGTACATTTTGTAGTTCTTGTAGTTTGATCACAAGAGAGTGGGGGTCCTTTGGTGCAAGTGCGATCCTCATTGTAGTGATGCAAAGCTGGTTGAAAATGTATCCCTTCTTCCTCCTCATGTTTCAGTGTCCCTGACAAAAAGTTTCAGTCCCCTCAGTGCTAAATAAACATCTATATTTTCTATATTGAAAAGTCACAAATTTTGCTTTTGCTTTAAGTTATTCTCAATGGCCTGTAAACTAACAGGAAATACTGTAAACTCCTGTGACACAGATCATGTGGTATTTCTTGCACCACAGAGGTTTGGTGGTTAGAGTGAGATGAGTCTGTCAGAAAAAAAACACTGAACTTGTGATACAAAGTTTATGCTAGCTCATATAAGTTTACAGTAGCTGTGTAACTGTGGCCTCTTTTATGTAGACACACATACAAGTTTAACTAAAACCTCAAAATAATAATAACCAAAAAGTTCATAGAGCCTAGTCTCATATAGTGTAGGTTTTTGTTCATAAAATATAGTTATTCTCACAATAATAAATGTTAAAGCAACAGTTACTTTTTATGTTTTTTTTGACCCAGCACTGTCAAATCAGCAGCTGTCAGCACTTGATCTATTAGTCTACATTTTTAGACTTGCCTCTTCTTTGGCACGTAACCACCAGCTGTGTTTATCAGAGAAAGCAGGCTGTATTTCTCTCTTTTTTTTATATGCGGCATTCACTTTTACAAACCAGTTTGTCTGGAAATCAAAAAAAACATTCAGTCTCAGCACACATAGCAGGTTTAGTTTGTTCCAGTTGACTGAGCACCATCAAAGGTAAACTGGAATACAGTCAATTATAATCTGTCATAACACTCTTGGATTTTTATCAGCATCAAAGGAAAGATTTGAAAGAAAAGAAACATTACAAAGAACATGTAACATGACAAAGAACATATGTCTGTGTAGATTCTCAGTCATCCAGGTCATGATTATCTTAAAGAGTCATAAAAACAAGGCAACTGGACTAAGT
>JAPZDV010000023.1:11859333-11913302 GCA_029814665.1 Acanthurus lineatus
AAAAACAAGGCAACTGGACTAAGTTGAGTTTTTGGGAAGACGTTTCACTTCTCATCCGAGAAGCTTCTTCAGTTCCAGAACATGTAACAAAATATTTCTTACTGTCAAAAAAAAACCCCATTCTGATGAGTCCTTCATCAAGCACTTTTGCTTCATATTTAAGTTCCCCTTCTGTTGGCAAGGCGAGGGGGACTAATCATTTGCATCCTTCTATTCCCAGTCAGATTTCAGCCTCCTCTCTGACGCACAGGTCAGTGCAGTTGCAATAACCAGTTGAATCTGCACACCTACATGAATATAGAACCAGAAGGGCACGTGTTTCCAGCCCATATAGAACCAGTGTAGCAAAAAAGCAATGATGTGGATGAAAATGAGTAGGCTAGATAAAGCCTGGCAAACCAAGCTACACCGGAGCGCTCCCCTGTCTTTGGCATAAGTGGCTAGCAGGATGGCCAGCCAGGCAAAGCCCACAAGCAGCACTGGAATGCACAAACCCAGAATAAACAGGAGGATGTTAATACTTATCGCAGATTTAGCTTCATCAACAGGACTGCTGTACCACTGGCCACAGAACAGTTCACCATGTTCAAGTCTGAGACAAAAGTCAGATGGGCTGATGAACACAGGACCAAAAAGCACCAGGCACAGCTGAATGAAGATGAGCAGGAGAAACACTGATGCAAAAAGAAAGCACAGCCATTGTTTAATTATGTAAACAGAAATCGAAAGAAAAACTAAATATTAGGAAAAAAATAATCACAAGACATGATGTAAGACATGATGGGCCAATAGAAAATGAGTATGTATTAAACATAAGTGCAAATAAATTCAACAATATTAAATTCATTTCATCCTCTGAGTTATCGCTAAGAATAAGCCTTGAGGGGGGTGGGTGACCACAACTCAGTCTAACACACTTGCAAAACAGAAAGAACTGTGTCACAGCTTTAATATTAAACCCGCAGTAGGTTAACAACTGTTGATCACAAGGTTTATACAACTTTCCCGTCATGATCACATTACAGTTAAATCAAACATAGGCTGGGTTCAACGTTTGCATTACCGACCTTTTAAAAACAACATTTGATCATGTGACTTGGCCCATTAAACTGCGAATATCATTATTTTAAAAAAGCGGTATGCTGATCACTAATAGCAAGTGTTTCCAGAGTAAACAATGCGCGGATTCACGGCTGGATGTTAAAATTGACTTTAAAAAAGAAAGAAAGAAAATTTGTATTTACAGTTAGTGTTTTTAAGTTTTACTTACGATTATTAACTGTGAGACATAACGACGAAGCCATTCCTGCTCCGGAAGTGGAGTAGACTGGGGTTGGCGCACTGAACGCGCGCACAGCGTGGACGCGCACGGTGCGCAGCAGCATTTTGCAGCCTGGACTCGGCTTGGCTGGTGTGCGCCTCGACAGTTTGACGTGCGGACTTCTTCAAGTTGAGCGTGCGAGATCATCTGCGACTTCATCTACTTTCACTGCAACGAAATAAGGGTTCAGGAAGGTAGGTTGCGATTAATTATTTCTGTCTTCGCTTTTTTTTTCTCAAGAACTGTTTTTATTTCTGTACATTTTGGGATAGTTTGTTCAGCACGGGAGGGAGGCGGAGTCGCTTGCGTGTGTTTCTTTGTTCCATTTGCTTTGACCAGCAATTAACGACAATTAGCAAAGATTGTTTGTGTTGAAAATAATTAAATTAGAGAAATTTGCAATGTTTTAATGTACAACAATTACTGTTTGGAACTGCATTTGCTGATACACAATTCTGACAGACAGCACAGCTGGAACAAGGTGTGGTTGTTTAACAGAATAATTAGAAAATGCAAACAAAGGAAAATCGTACACTGTAATTTTCCTTTTATGAAAGTATGTTAAATGGTTTAAAAAAAACATGTTTTCACGTCTTAACTTGACAAGAGGTTAATGCTAATTGCAGTTAAGACGAGAGGTGGCATGAGGCGCAAAGCAGGCAAGAAAGGAATCAAACAAACGATTTAAAAATGTTTCCTTGATATTTTAGAATAGTCAATGTATAGACACGCTCCAGTCACGGCACTATATAGCACATGCTGTACATACAGCCCGGGAAGGGTACAAGAGAACACGATGTACTATAGCACACAAGGTGTAATATTTTGCCCAACCAGTTCAACTGAATCCTGTCATGTTAAAGAAAGTTTCTTTATTTACTTTTTGTTAAATTAACCTGGAACAATTGCATATTAATGAATTTGGAAAATAAGCAACAGCTCCAACTTGACATGCAATGCCTTGCAACAAGAATCTTACATAATACTGAGCCAAGGAAAAGTTAGCATTTACCGTGTGAAACTGCTGGAACAGGAGAGGCACTCAATCATTTCTAATGACTTTGTTCTCATTTTGCGCCTCTTTGCAGGTTCATCATGGGAAACAGCTTTGGCAAAAAGCGAGATGGCCCAGCCAACAGTGTTAAAACTGCTGCTGCTGAACAGAAGACTGCAGAGGAGCCTGCTGCTACACAACCAGCACAGCAGACTCAAGAGGCTGTTAAGACAGAGAATCTAGACGTGGTGGTGGGGGAGCCGGCGACGGTTGCATCTCCTGAAGAAAGTGTATCTGCTGCTGCCCCAGCCCCACTAAATGATTCTGAACCACCACCTGTGGCCAAAGAAACCCCAGCTCCTGTCCAATCTGAGCCTCTGGTCTCAGTCTGTGAACCATCCCCTCCAGAACCAGAACCTGCTGCAGAACCGGAGCCTCTCCTTGAAGCTCAGCTTGCTCCAGAACCAGCTCCAGAGCCTGTTTCCACTCCAGAGCTTACTTCAGATCCAGATCCAGAAGTAGAAGTTGAGGCAGTCTCTGAGTCCATCTCTGAGTCAGTAGCAGCCCCAGCTGAGGCTCTGGAGCAGCAGACAGACATGCTTACCCAAGAGTCACTCCCTGAGCCAGAGATTTCTTCACCCCCTTTGATCGACCTGGGTTTCCTTGACGCAACACCCCAACCAATCGACATTCCTACCTCCCCAGCTTCCATTCCTGCCCCAGTCGCTGCAGATGAGCCCTCAGACATCCCAATGACTGAGGAGAGCCAAGACAGTGCTGAGGTTCCTGTGATTTCCACGCTTGAGCTGGAAAAATCCGAGGAAACATCAGAATCTCTGGAAAAGCTGACAGAGGTGGAGGCTGCAGGGAATTTGGAGCAGCTTGTGAGCAATGTCACTGAGGAGAGTGTCAGCGAACTCCTACAGAACTTAGAGCTGAAAGGAAATGACCTTGTCGCTGACCACATTCCTGCTGATGTCAAGATCCCTGATGATACTCCCATCATGGACATGAGTGTATCCACTGAGCTGATGTGAATCCATGGGGGGTGAATTTATGAAAGAAGTGAATGGATACTTTCTGTTGAAACCCTCTATACCCTTTATATGAGATTGAAAACAATTACAGATACGATGTTTGTTTGTTTTTTTTTACACCTCATAAGGCCTAATAAGGGCAAACAGCCATTTTTCTCTCTAAATGATCCAATGTGCCATATGAACTCTGGAACAAACTGATGTCGTGTCACTCAAAAAAAGCCATACAGATATGTGTTTGGATGCATTTACACAGTCAGCGGGTGCAGAGGTGACGGTGAAACAACATAAGGGACGTGACTGTAACTGAGTGTATTGTTTGACAACAGAGTTCTTACTCTATGCAAATTCAGCAAGTTCAAACAAGAAGTTAAACTTTGTTTTTTTTGGTAGGGGTAAAAAAAAAAAAAGCTTCCTTTGCTATAGGCCTATAATGATCCTATACAGGGAAGGTGTGGAAAAAAAATACATGTTGATCAAGTTCTAAGGCAAAATTTAATCACTTTAGGTGGATATAAGTGGATGCAAAATGACAGGCAAGGGACAGAAGCAATTCAACCAAAGATGGAGACCAGATATGCAAACTGCTATTTAGCAGGATCCAAGTGTCCAATAAACATTAATGTCTTAACATAGTCATGTTTGGACCTTGCAATATTCCTCTTAACTGGTGTGATTTATTGTATTTCAATACAATAATATGACTCTTTTTTTTTTTTAAACCGAGTAGTGGCTTGCTTGTGAAAATAAAAATATTATTCCATGAGTCATGGTCATCTTTTGCCATCTTTTTACTTGTAGATATTGTTGAATAGATAGAAATAATAAACGTTGAGAATTTTAAAGAAATGAGACAAACCAGCAGAACAAGATCAAGGCGATTTGATCTGATACTTGATCAGCATCGAACATTCATTAGTTGTAGAGCCATGAAATGCCCGCGGGCTCGCCCTTTAACGACATACCAGCACATGTATGGGACACAATGTATACACAGAAATCAAATTCCAGGCGACAGCACAGACCGCATTTGAGAGACAGTGCCTCCTTACAGTCTTGTGGGAGAGAGGATGAGAGTGGAGAGAGCAGAAGAAGGAGGGAGAGACGTGGCCACATTCTTTCCAGAGGAAGGAGGTTTTCGGGGGGCCTGGGTCAAAAGTCTTCACTGTGACTGTGTTCCAGTCCATGAGAACTCTGCTCCACACGCCTCTCCCACCACACTCCCACTGCCCTCGCTGCATTGCTATCCCAACATCTTCACTAAGTAGTCAGTGGAATGGTATGAGAGGCCACTTTTGCCCGCCTAAAAATGAAACTTAACTATGGACTTTTTTTTCTTAAAAAAGAAGTACCATCTGATGAAGGGCGGGAGGGGGGACTCTTCTTCAATGTCATCCAGATGTACCAGCTGTTCCACTTAACTTTAAAAAACACAAGAGTTAAGCTTGATCAGAAAAAAACAGTGTGGTGCCCCAGTTCCATAATTTAAAAAATGAATCCCACTCCTAATTATTTTGTCATGTCCAGCCACACCTAACACTAACAGGCTACACCTCAGGGCATGGCAAACAGTTAAGTCCCATGGATTTGGCAACACACTGATGAGTCCCTATGGAGTGGGAGAGGCACTTTTCAGACAGTGATCTCAGTTAAGCTAGCCTTAAGTAAAGGATACAGTTAGCAAACTAAGTGCATCTTGATGCACGCTGAGAATAGATAAACAGAATGATTTGCAGTATTTGTGATTCCTGTCATACCAGAGGCTTTCAGCTCAATAAACAAAAGTGCTGGACTTGACTACGCATTCTCCTTGTTGATTTCCTGTCTCGCTATGGACTCTGGTGGCCATAGCACAAAAAAAAGGAAAAAAAAAACTTTATTTGCCTCTTTGAACAACATGACTTTTCACTGCCACAACTCATGAACACATTGTTATATAGCAATCAAGTTTTGCAGATGTACATGTGAAAACACAGTGGAAGTGATTCCCTAATAGGCCATGCTACAACAAAACAACTTAAATATGGTTTTTACCTAAAGGTTATACATTGAATTCAACCAAAATCTTGCACAAAAACTTACAGTGCTTTCTAAGTGTTAAATGACACTTGCACTATGAACAGATGGTAATTAGTGCCATCAGCTACATATCTAATTCTAGAAATTTCTGAGAGCCTGTTTGAATCAGCCGCACACAAAAGTGTGCTTACAGAGGAGACCCTGACTGAGAAAGTCAGGAATCCCAACATCCGTTTTAAATATATCACAACAAGAAACAATCAACAATATCTGTCCAAACAATAAAAATCTACTGCAAAATATATTAAGACATTCCAAACCATATACAAAGAACTACAAATTAAAATAAATATAGTTAAATATATTATTATGTGGAGTTAATGCCTCTTTGTGCTTTAAAGTGGACAGTAAAGGTTCTTTTAACAAAACAAAGGTTTTATTCGCAGTGTTGTGTCCAAGTCTGAAGGGTTAAGACCACAAGATGGAGTTCAAGAAGATGTGTTCACAAAGCAGGTATCACACCTCGTCATGGCTGAAGTCTTTCCTCTCCCTTTCCTGTGAGACATTATAATAAAAATAGGCAGAAGAGACAGAATTTGGAGTACACATTAGTTAAGTCTCTCAGACGGACAGGAATGTGTTTATTGTTGGACGAATCACATATGCCTGAATGCACATTTGACAAAATATAACACAAGTGCCTCTGATGTGTATTACATCCTTTCACAAGCCACATCACTGCTACCCTCGCTATTGAACTGTTTTGAATTATTAGTGTCTTCTCAACTGATGCTTTGCTGATTTTTTACAGCTCTGCTTAATATGATAGTGAAATTTAAAAAAAATGTTTTGCAAATTTTAGCCCATTAACAACACATTTCATGAATTACTTCCAGCCATTCTGCAAAGCATACCGTTCATTTTTTTAAATTGATTTTCCCACCCAACAGACAGTAATTGGTTTCAACTTATTTCAGCGAGCTGTTAAAATCGACTTGTTGAGACTTGACGTTTGATGTTGTGCCATATCTATTTTTGTCAAAGTTACACAGCGCTGGATGGCGCTGCAGTTGGAAGGACTGTTGTGAGAATCTTGTGCTACTTTGTTCTAGCATGTCCTGACATCTGGGTTTCATGA
The DNA here is from genome assembly GCA_029814665.1 of Acanthurus lineatus. Lineage (NCBI taxonomy): Eukaryota > Metazoa > Chordata > Actinopteri > Acanthuriformes > Acanthuridae > Acanthurus > Acanthurus lineatus. Next base: position 11,865,843 of record JAPZDV010000023.1, read on the forward strand.
ACCCGCAGCTGACTTACAACTTTTTACAATGCAAGACATAAAATTATGTCACCATTCTCAGCGTGTACATAAATAAAAGTTTCATGCTGTCATACCATTGAGAGAGACTTTGACTCTCTGAGATGTACAGTAAAATTAATCATTATTATTGGCAGGAAGCTACATACATTTTGTGGTTGACTGGAAAAAACTTGTGATTAAAAAAAGTTGTGATTAAAAAAAACTGTTAACACTATGATACTTATTTTCAAAACATTTAAGTTTCACCAAAGGTAATGGATACAGTTTAGCTAACCTGAAGAGATACTGCTGCAATAATCTACAGTTTAGGTCAAAAATGCAGAGTGACATATATTGCCTACAGTTTTCTTCTTGTCTAATTAAATAAGTTAAATATGGACATAAACTAAAACAGCTTTTTTCTTTTGTGTTGTGGATTTAAATTCACTTTGAATCATTTTTGCATATGAGTATTACTGTTTGCAGTGTGCAGAGAACAGTATGAGGAAGCCATGACTCTCAGAAAAGGGATCAAACTGAAAATGGCTCTAAATGGGAAGTGATACTCAAATTTCATCCCTTCTTTTTACCGTAAGTTTCCTCCTTTTATGCCTCAAAAATGTTTTACCCTCAGTGCAGTGAAGCATACAATTCTGGCATTGAAAAGGAAAACCTGGCAGGCCATAAAAATAGTGATACATCTTTTTTAAGTGAAAATATTGCCATGAACTCTTTTGGTGGAACAGTGGTCTGTGCTAGTCTTTGGTTCATCAGCAAAAGTATGATGTCCATTGCTGTTTCCTTCTCTTTTCTCAGTATTTGAAACTTAAATCAGTTCATGTACATGAAACAACAAGTTTTTACTTCTCATTCTGTTACTAAACAACACATCAACTGGCCCTAGACCAAAGATACAGAGTAACTTTGTCTTTTCTTCCTAGCCTTAAACCTCCTTAGAGTGATAATGCATCACCAGTTATGGTTATACAGCTGCTGTACAAACATCAATAGAGGAGGAGAAGAATGACTGATGAGGAATAAGTGGACAAGGGATTAGAAATATAAGTACAAATTAAGCTAAAATAAAACAGGGAGGAGGAGGAGGTTGGACAAAATCTGAGCCAGGCAGAGAGAGAATCAAATTGCGAACTGTGCAGAGAAATAAAAAAATAATTTAAAGTGTGGACTTGCACAAAGTGAGGATTGGAAAATGCATTAGCTGAGAGGTATAAAGATAAATCTCAGCATGTCAGCACAGAAAGACTGCACTCCAAAACAGTGCCTCTGGTTCATGCCTGCTTTCTAATGCTTGGAAAGCAGGCGGAGAAGAAGGAGACAGCCAGCAAGTATAACCACAAAGCATCTAGACATATACGATTAATACACATTAGGCAAGTACAGAACATGCAAAATCATAACGTGGAACAGAACAAAACGCCTCTTTTTTTACAACTATTTCACTGGCATAACTGGAAAGCAACAGAACAAACTTCTTTCGGTGTCTCTGTCTCTCTCTTTTGCTCTCACACACAGACAGACACAGAGACACAGGTTGTTATACAGAGTGTGAAACAGCTTAATACAGCTGTGCAGCTCTGAACCAGCTCTTGCCTGTGCTGTGAGAACACTGGCTGCAGTTCAACATTCCTTCTACTCTTTGGTTTGTCTGCTGCCAAGAACACACTGCAGAGGACAGCTTCCACCACAGGCTCTCAATCATAACATTCACACACACTTAGAGTAATGTACAGGAAATACTCATAACGGATATTACTTATTTACAATCAGGAGGATGAGACCTTTTCAGGGGAATAAAGCCTGGACCTGTGAGGAGTAGCAATGATCACTGTTTTTAAATATGACACATAAAGGATGACAACTTATGTTATGTTGTGTTTCATACTGTACATACCAGTCCTCTTAGCTCCCCTGTGCAGTGGAGTCAAAGTGATGCCTTTGAGGGGTGGAAGAATTAGATATTCAAATTACATTTAAAAAATACTGTTCTGTTTGCTGGTGTACATCAAATAACATTAGGATATGGCTTGGTGATATTCAAGGCATTTGTTTAACTTTGATGGCTTTTTGTAGGATAAAAAAAATGTATTTTTTGTTTTTTAATCTATGGTATTTAGACAAGCTTATTCTCTACATTAAAACATCTGTGTGTTGCAAGAGCTACAGTATGTAAAATTCACTTGCTGTACAATTCTTACCATTGTACATGTTCCAGTGGTGTTCTGGCAGGAATCTCCTGCTTTTCCCTGGGCCTTTGTGTTTCGGAGTAAGCCAGACCTCTTTTGGAATGAGTTAGAAATCAGACATTTAATAGCAGAACTTAAAGACACCAGTGTGTTTCATATTGGAATCTTAAAGTAACAGTAACAGCAAGTACTGGACAAAGACATGTTAAAGATTGTACCATATAAGCAGTCTGTAAACAGCAACACTCAGATGGTCTCTCATGTATTCATAAAGTTTTGTAAAGATTTTAAGTTCATCTTGATTGATTCAATATATTGATGAAGTTCAGAAAAGACATTTTTGGTATTCAGAGTTTACAAATACATAAAAAAACATAAAATTGTACTGTTTTTTTGTTTTCAACAGTCAAACAACTGCCTTCACAAAATATTTAGTACAACATACACTCATGCGTAGGCGCTTTGTAATGTTGAGCACCCACTGGGAAACGAGTGAACATATGGAAGGAAGCATTGACTTTTAACTGTTAGGAAAATATTTGTCCATTTTTAAGTACTTTTAACTTTAATACCAAGTATGTGATACAAAATGCTTTATTTGCATCATCTTGTGAACTGGCAGTCTGACATGCAACATTCACACTGAGGGTATTGCAAAGTAAGATGAGCATCCAGATGTGAAAATGTGAAAAACATACGTGAAAACACTGGTAAGTGTTTTCACATCAATGTAGGTAACACACAGAGGCTGCAATGATTTCCAGTGACGTATCAAGTAAAACCTCAATCAGCACTGTGGTGAGTAACTGTGGGCCTTCTCTTTAGAAATGATTTTTAGTGGCTGCTCCACTTAGTCCTAAGATTTGCATTTCAAATGATGAAGCCTCTTACCACTCCTGTTTTCCCAGTTTCTCTGTGGCTCTGCTAATGACACTGTCTCAGATTGCGGGTCTGTCAGCTCCACAGCATTGACCTGGTACTCTCTCCTGAACAGAAGGTTGCGGTGACGAGTCCTGAACCGCTCTGTTGCCTCCTGGAGAACCTTGTGCATGTCACAGCTGTGGTGGCAGGAGCTCTGGAAAGACGCGAACGTGCGACTGGTCGCCATCTCAAAAGGCAACACACAACCTTGAAAGAGAGACAGAATAGCTTCTGAATATCCATCATGGCTTTACAATAATAAAACTGAATAAGCAAAAATTTATAAGTATATATACAACGCTGATAATCTTATGACATTGCCCAAAGCTTTCATAGTAGGCCTGGACATACAAAGATAAAGGGAAAAACAGCAATGCTAAAAAAATAACATTTAACAATGGCACTGAACTTTATTTGTATGGAAATACCTATTGATATGGAACATGTTAAACAACTGCTTCAGCTCACGTCAGAAAAATAGTTAGGCTAACCTAAATTAAACCCAATGCCCACTTTTACACAAACTCTGAAGCAAAGATTACCGGTTCATTCTTTACATGAATGGAAAAAGATTGGGAAAACCACATTTTTACATTGTTGAAACAGCATTGTGAAGGTTGACCAAACACTATTCTTGTTTGAATTTCAACAACTATTTGTAAAAAAATGGAACACATATTAATGAGAGGCAGTATCACATTTTCCTACCTGCACACCGGAGATGAGACAGTGAGTGTTCCTCTGTTGGGATTTTCTCCACCCTACTCATCTCATGGTCTTTAAACCCTTAATATAAACACATTACTTGAAAAAACATGTCACAAAATAATGCAAGAAAACTTATTTTAAATTTTGAAAGTCTTTCATATCTCAGAAAGCTTTTTTGTGACTGTGTGCTAAAGCTTTGAAGCGGTGATCTTACCTTCTCCATCAGTACATTTAACTTTCTTCAGTAAACTGTGCCTCACAGGTAAAAGGGGCCGGAACAACTGACTAATCAAAAAAAAAACCAACAAATATATGACAACAACAATAACAAAAAAAATCAGTCAGTATAAATAAAGCATCAATTCATTTAAGTCTGTCTGATTACAAAGTAATCAACAAAACTATACTGACTTGTCCATTGTGTAAGGCTCTCTGCTTCCCTCTGGTGTCTTTGGATGGGAAGACATTAGGGCTCCAGCACCCTTGCACACTGAGCACCATCTATCCCCTCCACTAGCTTTAGCTTTCTCTTCCTGCATACTTAAATGGGAGCCTCTGTTCTTCAGCTCACTGTCACTTTCACTGTCCATCACATTCCTGAAAGTTTGAAGTTTAATGCTTTTGTCACCCTCTGCTTTCACAGATGACTGGCCTGCCTCTTTGGTTGAAGCTGATGGGTCTGTGTCTTCCTGCTCATTCTCAGCCTCCAAAGGATGAAAATACAGGTAAGCGCACAACATGGGTCACCACGTCACATGATTATGAATCTGTGGTCATTTGTGTAAATATATCTGACCTTTGCCTGTCTCTTCTCTAGCCGGTCAATCCTGTACAGCAACTCTTTGGCTGAGCTCCTGAAACCTTCCGTTAGGGGCTCCACATTTTCACCCTCTCCCTGTCTCTCTACCAGACCAGACACTCCCAAGGACATAGCTTCAAGGACAAAGACAAACAAGTCATAATGAGAGCTCCATATTCTACAATCAAGCCACGTATTAGTCCATAATTCTTTCTCTTTATTCATCTGATCTTGCTTTCATTTGGAAAGATACAATAAATCTACCAAACTAATTAGAGTATGCAGTGATTAAGTGAGGAGCATACCAGTGATGCTGTAACACACACATTACACACAGACAGAGAGCTGCACTCAGTCCCCCTGGACCCAGAGTGTCCATTTAATGCTTCTCAAGGTACCAATCATTTCTCTTTAACATGCATCATCCTTGGGAGCCAGGCTTATGGTCTTTACAAGCCATCTTACTATTGTGAATTAAATTAAATAGTTAAGATACGATATGATATGAAACAGGACTGCTTCGACTTACTGGCCTGTTTGCAGGTTTGCAATATGAATGTAGCAGCCTTTCTAACCTCCTCACTTGTATCCTCTGTGAGTAAGGTTATGATAAGAGGCAGGCCTCCACACTGAACTAACTGGGACTGGTGTTCCTCTGCAAAGAAATATAATACATGGAAAGAATAAATAATCTTGTATGCTATCCAGGGAAGTAAGACTGCTGTAGACTGTGGCAGTGGTTGACACTTGCTATAGTGTGTTTACGCTCTACATTTGAAATACTCTCAAGGTAGAAAATACTTGACTGAAACAGTACACTGCTGTGCAATCTTACCAGAGGCCTCAGTGCAGTTGCCCAAGGTAAGTAAAACAGAGAGCCTGTCCTCAGGGTCCATGTGTGGGCTAGCCAGCAGGGAGAAGAGATGGAAAACCACACCATACTCAGCAAGACCTGAAGCCAAAGAAGCTACAGTACAAAGCACAGATTATGAATGAAAGAAGAAGACACTTTGGTTAAGAGAATTGCTAACCTGTATTTAACGTTTGTGAGAGTGGTACACACCGTTATCCGTGATGCACGCTGACAGGGTTTTGGATATTGTGACAGAAAGCTGACAAGACAACAAGCTTATATCTGCTGCAGAAGCTTGACGCACCAGTGCAAGAGTGAGAGCACCAAGACCCCCTGAGGAAGAAAAACTCTCCTGCACACAGGCTGCAACAACAAAATGATGAACATTTAATTATTCGGATATTACGGATAATTTCAATGTTTTACAAAAACACATTAAAAATCCAAGGCCTAACTCAAGCCATTTTGCCTCTTTCACTTACGGTTGTTTGCAACTGTCATTGCTATAAAGGAACATATGGGTTGAAAAATGTCACTGCGTGGAAGAGCAATCTGCTGAAGCCAGGTTTTTATTATTGGAAAGGCTGCTACACAAATACGCTGACCCTCCTCTGGAAGACAAAGGGAAGACACAGTTGAGCAAAAACTGTTGTTGCTCTTTACACGAAGGAAATATGTCATGGTCTGACTTGAAAACAGTTGCTGGAAAGCAGGATCATTGTTGTTTTTTACATTTATGGCTCAGCACAAGGCACAAATACAAAGATGACATTACCATTCTGTGGGTTGTTGACACATCCACAGAGAGTACTAGCGACAGATGCCCAAAGTTGGTAGGTTTGCGTAGCATTAGCTGCTCTCAAAGTAGCCTCTGGAGAGAGGGGAAAAGTGGTCCTGCAAAAGTATATATTATCAAACTTCATTATGTGCTATTGTGAATGTGTTTTTGCATTCATGTTTTCAGCATACCTACTTAAACTTTGTGGATGTAAGGTTTGGTTACATGTGATTACAGAGCTTTTAATGCTGTAAAGTACCTGAACAGGTCCAGTAGAATATCCAGGCAGCCAGTGTGTTGGGCTAAAGTCTGTCCTTTTTCTGCAAAAGTGCACAGACACACTGAGGCTACAATTAACAGTATCAAGCTCATCATTAACTCAAAATATCTTATATTAAATATACTATATACTATGAAACCACACCAAACAAAAGAAATGTCAAGCGACAGAATAACACACAAAAGGGATAAACAATGCTGGAGCTTTCACTAATATGTTAGTTGAGGAGTCTTGATCTTACTGTTGTTGGCTACCAAAGCAGACAGCAAATAGACAGACACTCTCTTCTGTGTCAGCGGGATTTCTTCTTTTACCAACCAACCAGCAACGTCTGAAAAAGTCTCCATTCTGCACAGCGAATTCTTACAATACACTAACAGAGGGAAAAATAAATAGTGTATTATTAATGTGTCAAAGTGTCATTTTCTTTAAAATGACTTGCACTTGAAAATAACACATTAAAACAACACATCAATACTGTTTACATGACTGTACACTCACTAAAAGACACATATGATATAACTCAATTCAGGAGCACAGTCACTGATGCCTACAGTTAAAAACTGAATAGAGCAGAAAAGCTTTCTTCAAATGTTATTTTTTGAGATTTAAAGCCTTTATCAAGGCTTTCAATGAAACTTTGATTGCCTGTTGTCGTATTTTATGAAAAAGGAAAATCTGACTGCAGGATTAATTGAAGGTTGAAATGAAGATAAATTCTCTTTATAATCCCCAAAATTAAAAAAAAACAAACTCTGAGCTCTTATCCCGCTGATAAACAGCTCTGGATCAGAGCAAATCTATTGTGGGTCTGGGTGTTAATTCCACCAGAGGCTCTAATCTGTCCCCGACTCTCTTACAGGTGAATTTATCATCAGCAGCTGTCTGCTGACATCTGTCTTGCTGCTCGGCCCATCTAACCCACACAACACTCAAATAACTACAGCTAATGCAATAGCCTAAGCAATAGAATTTAAAGTAAGAATTTAAATGTCATGTTATGAACAAAGCTTTAAAATATTCAGCACAGCCCCGCCATGCATGTCCTTTGCATCTCTTAGTATCACACAAACTAATGTGGACAGTGTTTTATCTAGTATTTGTTGAAATGTTTGTTAACCAGCAATACTTAGCACTGTGTAAAGATGCGTCCTTGAATTGGGATTCAGCAAATTTTACATACACATGCCTACCATTGGCCTCTGCCAGTGTGCCAAGTGTAAAGAGCGCAGTCTCCTTAACACCTGAATTAACAATACTGGACTTGGAGAGGTTATACACAAACGCCACACCACCCATTTCTCTCAGCATGTCCACAGTATCCTCTGAATAATAAAAAAAAAAAAGACAAAAGCATACACAGTACAGATCACATAAAAAGATATTGTTAAAACATGTAAACATATCATAGACTTGAATAAGATAACTGAAAAACTGTTTCTCTTAGAGCTTGTTGGTGTGTTTGTGGGGCAAAGACTGTGTTTCTGTCTTTGAAGGTTTACCATTACCTCTCTTTTCACAGATTGAGTGAATGGCAAGAAGAGCTTGTTTTTGCAATTCAGGACATTTCATCTGAAATTTTAGACACTCAAGCAGCAAACTGAGATCCGTCCTTATGGCTAAAAGCAGAACGATAAAAGTGACATTAACCAGGCAAGATAACTTAAAAAACGTATAAATGTAGGTCACATTAGCTTGATTTATCTATATATTTAGTTACATAAATATGTGTACATGTGGAATTAGGAATAATGTTACTCACTATTACGGCTGTTGCTGTAAACCACTGTCTCATCCATTTTACTTCTTATATCACTGTGGTTTTGGAAAAAAAAAAACAAAAAAAAAACATTAACAATGATTACATTGAATGTCCTCCAGTAACAACAGGCTTACCGCTAACTTAATATTACTGGAATATTATATTTTCCTCGAAACTAAAGTTAGCTTAACCACCGTTTTTGTTTGTTTTTGTGCTTGTGTGTGTTGACGTTAGTTACAAATTAGATATGCTATTTTAAATACTATCTGGCTAGAGTTTACTAATAAACACTAATATTTGAGCGGTATTTAAATTCGGCAAGGCCAGTTGCTCTTGCAAATACATTTTTCGTCAAGTTAATATTAAAACCTTTACATCAGGTGAGGCTAGCTTTTCCCTGTGTGTCACTCTCACTGAATAACGGCCAGGGGCGTAGTAGAGTTCACTTCTTTTGCTAATCTTCTTCTTCTTCTTCTTCTTGATAGTTCATGGTGGCTGGCATGTAACTTTATGGTGTATTGTCGCCACCAACTGGTATGGAGTGTGGATCGGTATTACTAACTGCTGTGAAAAAAATTGAAGAAGAAAATGACGAAGAAGAGGAATTTTAGAAGAAGGAGGAGGCTCAATAAAAACTCGACACAGTCCCACCACACGTATGGCTATAAAAGTCCACGAAGCGAACAAATAATAATGTTCAGAAATGCTGCACTGATTAAAAATATTATTTAGTCTGAGTGAGACAGTCGGCTCATTTTTTTAACGTCATGAATATTTATGTTAAGTTTGAATGAGTCCCGATGTGATATGATTAAAGTGATATTGATTAAATTAGCCTTTTTATATATATGTATAAAAAAACACTGTTCGGTAATTCTAGAAATCGATATCATACCTATGATTATGGCTTTCAAGTGTGGACTACTTCAACAAATTCTCACTGATTCTATTTTCTTCTAATCTCACTTGTGCGCCAACCGCGAAGAGAACTTATGTTTTTATTTAATTTCATTTAAAGAGGCATACCAAACATCAAAGTCTCAGATATGGCAATTTCAATGCAAACTTTGAACAAGCCAGGGGATCCAATGTCCAAAACTAATGAGTTTTTTAAGAGTTAAAACAAAATTAATTTCTTTAAAAATACGAAAAAGCTTTGTTGCTCTTCACATAGTTTACTCATGTGCAGTATTGTTTAAGTTTTATGAATGAAGCAAACACTCTCTGAAGCACTAAGGGTGTTCAAAACTTTCGACGTCATCGGTCATGTGATATTCTACGCTTGACAGGCTTTGGCACCACAGTCCGGCACAGTGTGTTCAAACACCGCGATTCACGGGATTGTGTAAACCATTACGGACCTTTGGTGTCATCAGCTCTTCCCTACTTTTTAACCAAGGTAGGTGTTCATTTTTCATACTCACCATAACATGCAATAATGTAGTATTCATCTGTGTGTAGACTTTAGTCCAAGCTCAGGTTTCGGTTTAATGTTAGCAAACGCAAGTCGCTAATACTACTTAGACGGTAAGCGGCGCTAGCTAGCTAGTAAGCTAACCACTGTTAAAGTTATAATGTTATAACCTTGACCCGTAATATGCTACCGGCTTGCATCTAACGCCAAGCAAGAGCCTTGCACGGTTATAACGTTATGATCTTTCGGGTGAAAGTTTTACGACGTCAGTTATGGTGTTAATTTGAAGCTAACTTAACTCACAACTTGCTCACTTTAGCTGTCAAAGTACAGTTAGGTGTTCTAGTAAAGATCGCACTGGTTTAACAGTATTATGTTAATTTTCGTTTTCCTTGTGATAGAGTTCTGGGTGGTTAAGTGCAACACCCTACTAGCAGCGTGGTATCAGAGATGTCTGGACGTGTGTACGCCAGCATCTTTCAAAGAGCTTCAAGCTACACACTGACACTTCCTTCAACTTCCCCGCTCCAGGTATGTGTATTGATTGACTTCATGCATAATTTTAAAATATGGTATATATGGCTGGGGATATCAACCCAAAATCACTTCTCTGTATTTTCAGCCTTAGTAGCTCCAATACATTGTCAGTATAAGAAAGTAGGTCAAATGTTCAAATGTAGGTCAACGCAACATTTGAGATGACAGCACTTTAATTAAAGCAAACTGCGATCGAGATAAAAAATGAAAGGTGTGACTCAGTTTTCCTGTTTGAATATATACTGTTGCAGAACTTGAATGAAAATTTAAATGTAAAAATTTGTAGCTGGGTTGCACCCTATGCACAAGATCGGATATCACAATATTTCTAAACAGCCTCTGTTGATACTGGGACAAAATTCTGAGGATGAATATTTTGGTGTTTGGAAAATATTAGGACAATTAGATTTTTGATCTTCAGAAGTGTGGATATTTCTATTAAAACTCAAATTAAGTTGAAAAAATAACATCATTGCAGCTGTTACACCAGGAGAAGACAACACGTCATCCATATCATGACACAGACTCATCCAGAATTTAAGATGATGAAATCTTTTTCTTATCACAATATTGATGAAATATTAATACTGTATATTGTCCAGCCCAAATGCCATATGATGTTTTAACATTGTCATTACTCTTCTTTTCACACAGTATGCCCGCCTTATAGCTATTCCCTCCCATCAGCCTCGACCAGCCCACTGTTGTCACTTCTCATCCTGGAGTAAGTTCAGATTAGACCAGTTATGCTCCAGTACTGAGGAGTCAGGAAACTGGTTTCAAAGAAGAAGGCTCCTCTCTACTCGTCAGGATCTAGACTTCCAGCTCAGCCAGGTCCAGATCAACAGTATTCTGCGATCTCATGAGCAGGTAATTTCTATGGTAGTGTTTCTGAGATGAGGAAGGATCTAATATTACATAAATAAAATAGATAATAAAACTTTAGCTAGACAATGTTTGAATGAGCTTGTTGTATTACTAATGAAAAATCCCTTTATTTCATATAGAATAACTTTACTATAATGAGTAATGCTATACATCTGTGTATCTGTGTCTCAGACTGTGATTGTGCCAGAGTTTGATGGCAGGGGACTCAGTGCTGTAAGAAAGTTTGACAGCAACCAGCTTGCTGCCAACACACCAAATGAGGACCGTCGCAGTGCAGCCACCTGCCTACAAGTATGCATCTTGTCCCCTCTGTCTATTTATCAGTCTACCCAGTTTTTCTGCCTTTTGGTAAAATTGGATACAAATTCTCCTCTCTTGTTCAGTCAAAAGGCATGCTCTTTGGAGTGTTTGATGGCCACGGCGGCTGGGCGTGTGCACAGGCTGTCAGCGAGCGGCTGCTGTATTACACTGCAGTTGCAATGATGCCAAAGCAGAGCCTGGAGGAGCTTGAGAATTGCATGGAGAATGGCAGACCTGTTCCTCCAATCTTGCAGTGGCACAAACACCACGCGGACTTTAACTACCGTGAATCTGCTTCTCTCTACATTGAACACCTGAGAGTCTTCTGGCAAGAATTACTGGACAGTGAGGACCATAATGAAGGCATGAGGTACAAAAGCATGGATATCTATATACATCACACATTGTGTGACTGGTTTTCCTTTCAGATCCTTCAATCATTTTCCTTTCTTTTAGTCCCCCAGATGCTCTGGATTACGCATTCAAACGGCTTGACGCTGATATCTCCTTGGAGGCTCAAGTCCCTTTTTCCAATGACCTTATGAGAAGCACAGCAATCCAGGTAATAAAAAATCCCTTTTCTTGTTGCTTCAGTTATTCAAGGTCACACTATGTTGGCACAGGTATCATTATTTATCCAGGTTGCATTTGCTGGTTGCACTGCCTGTGTTGCTCATGTTGGCATGGACGGGATCCATGTGGCAAATGCTGGTGACTGCCGAGCAGTACTGGGGGTGCAGGAAGAAGATGGGTCGTGGAGTGCTCTGCAACTTTCTCAAGACCATAACGCACAGAACCAGGCTGAGGTGGAACGGATCAAGGCCCAGCACCCTTCCTCAGAGAGAGACACGGTGGTCACAGATGACAGGCTGCTCGGGGTGAGAGTTCCTTCAAGTGTAATGCCAACAGACCCTTTGCAGTGAGTCGTCTGCTGAATTAAAGAAATAATAACAAGCTTTTACCTCTCTGTCAGGTTCTGATGCCCCTGCGTGCATTTGGTGACGTTAGATTCAAGTGGAGCAGTGAGCTGCAGCAGAGCATTTTAGCCAGCCTGGAATCCGGAGTGGACCTGGACTCTCTTAACCTGTACCAGTACACACCGCCCAACTACATAACTCCACCCTATCTGGATGTGGCACCTGAGATAACCTTTCACAAGCTGAGACCGCAGGATCACTTTCTGATCCTCGGCACTGACGGGCTGTGGGATGAACTGGAGAGCGAGGAGGCGGTACGACTCATTGGAGAGCACCTAAGTGGGATTCACCTACAGGTGTGTGTCTGGGGTGGAAGTGACATGAATTGTATTTGCCTGTTTCTCAGCACATAACTTTTTATAGAGATCAAACATTTTCCTGTTTTCATTCCATAAACTTATCCAATAAAAAATGTCCTTTTTTTTCTAGGCTCCAGTTTCACAATCTGAGAGGCAGCTAAAACTGGGTCAGATGCATGAACTCTTGCTGAAACGCCAAGCTCGTGCCTCCCCTGCTTTAGACATTAATGCAGCCACGCACCTTATCAGACATGCTCTTGGCACTGGGGCATATGGAGAACTTTGCCAGGAGAGACTGGCCTCTATGCTCGCTCTGCCAGAGGACCTGGCTCGAATGTACAGGGACGATATCACAGCTTCTGTGGTGTATCTGAACTCCAACCTGGCTAGACCTCATTACAGCTAACAGAAAGTTCTACAATACTGTACAGAGATTAAAAAATATATATATATATATCCAGCTTTATTCAGATCACAGCCAGCAACACTTTATTTGGGAACAAAAATTACAACCTGTTACATAAATTTATTTGTCAGTACGTTGAAGTAAAAGGAGGATTGTCAGTGTTGTATTATGTACAAAAAAACTGACCGATAACTGTTGACATATTTTTTATTGTAGCATCAATCAGGTCAAAATGCAGATTTTGTGGACAAACTGCTTGTTCCTTCAGTGTATTCATAATGAACTTATTAAAGACTTCACCTGAGTTGCATGTTATAAGTGGAAATGGGAGTAAATACAAGGCAATGGAATAATGCAGGCACTTTTTGTAGTTTTGTTTTATTTGCTGTAGACAATCAATTAAGGACACTTTTTCTGCTGTCTTTTTTATATCCATGTGTATGTATAGATTGTAAAGTAAATAATGGATGTGGCACTGTGGCTTTGACATGTTTGTGGAGTACTGTTCTTGAGTTTGGAAGTAAGGCTGTCACCATCTTGGGGTATTTTTTTTTTTTTTTTAAAAAGAGTACATGGAGCTCGAAAGTGTACACATTGTTATGCCCCAATCTTGACTTGATTTACCTAAGAGACACAGGACTTGTTGGTAAAATGGTTTGTTAATCACAATGTACTCACACATACTCACAATAAAGCATATCTTGATTTATTGTCTGTTTTACTGTAAATGGAACTGTAATTTACAAAGTGAGCATCTTTCTATTAAAGACTTTAAACTATGGATTTAGAGTAAATCAAGTGGAGGTGGAGTCATTTGGCTCTAAGCTTACATACATACAGACAGACACCTTTTATCACCACCTGCTGGCCAGAAGAAAAAAAATGCAGAATTAGGACACTTTGTCATTTGCTTTACTCTTCAAACCTGAAAGTTCTGTGAGCTGATGATACTATATGTAAACTGTAAAATGTCTTAAAAATTATATGCAAATGTATTGTATTCACTGTGATTGTTAGATGTATCTTAGTTGACATTCCAGTGGAAGAAAGGTGTAGTGCTTCCTGCTAAATTACTGAGGAATTGTTCTGTTTTGCTCATGTATTTTATTTGTAACTGATACACTTGGATTTAAAGGTGATTAACAAAAACACAGAGGCCAGTGAGAGAGTTTGACATTCAAAGCTGTGTGGGAAGAAGAGTTTTCAAAATAAACTAAAAAAAATACTAGTTTGTAAGTTTCATGGGAGCCAGTCTGACCCTGAAGTGTTGTGTAAACACTGCTAACACCCAGAGAAAGGTGCATCACTACACTTGCCAAAAGCTGAGAGAACTCTTCTGTATAAACATACCTGCATGTCTGACAGCAGCTGAGGTCACCTCTAAGCTCCTTTGTTTTTCACCAACTTATTACTGACAAAATCAAACTACTCAGCACCATTAGAGCAAAGTATAACATGGTAAACACAGTTATTGTAGCCACATGCAGTCACAAAGATAACCAGTGAGTGTGGGAGATGATCCATTGATCCTACTGATGGAGGATCCCTGAAGGGGAGAAACTCTTTAAGAGACGGGTCAGTAAATGCCACAGAGACGGCACACTGCCACTGGAGCAAAGTGGCAGATCCAGTTAAACAGTCAGTAAAGTGACAGGGGAGAAAAGATCTGCACAGTTTTACACTAGAAGAGATGATGGGCAGCAACAGGACTTTGTGGACGCTCTTTTTGCTGTGGCAAACTGAGGTAAGTAGTTGAAATAGATTTATGAGATTGCTTTTTTTTAGTCATCAGTATTATTATGGTAACTGAACACTATAACTTTTAAATTCCTTTTGGAGTCAAAAAAACTGCAATCTGTCTTTTTCTTAATTCACATATGCATCACTGTGTATTTATAATGTCTTTTTATTAGTATTTGTCTCACATTAGTCACATTTTTGTCTCAAACTGTGTAAACTCTTCTCCATCTGAACAGTTCTTCCAAAAAATTTTCATGTTTATATTGAATTTTTTAAAATGCTAAATGAGTTAATCCTAAAATATGAAATGTGTACACCTTCCTAGCACTAAGTAGTATTGGCCTTTCTTTGCATTATTTTTTAAATTTTGTTGAATTAGATATGGTTGTATAATGTCTTTTCCTCAGTGTTTAGCCTTTCTGGCTGCAGCAGAAACTCAGCCATGCTGCTTGAATAACAGAATCAACTGCTCGAATAATGAAACCCTGAGAAGCAGAAATGTACAGGTAAATTTTGGAGGTAATTTTAAAATTGTAAACTTGGTCATTGATTAGATATTATTTATATGCATTACTTGACATGGTGAGTCCTGATTCCAACAGAAAAACATGATCCCCGAGCAACACCCAACCGTCAAGTTTCCACATGTGTCTGGCAGTTTGAAACGGGTGAAGAGGGAGTGGGTTATTCCAGAAATTAGCTTCCCAGAAAATGATAGGGGTCCTTATCCAAAATACATGGTGAAGGTAACTACAGTTGCATTAAATAAGTTGTTTTGAATGCATTTTTACTAACTGTGTTTGCAGTAACTGAGGAAGCATCTGTATTATTTTTGTGTTTTAGATTAAGTCAAACAACGATGAAAGGGTAGTTATAACATACAAGATCAGCGGACCAGGGGCTGATCAGCCCCCTGAGGGTCTTTTCACTATTGATCGGCGTTCTGGCATTCTGTATGTGACTCAGCCACTTGACAGAGAGAAGACAGCTAAATACAGTGTGAGCTGTTAAAAAGAGGCATAATCTCACTTTTTACACTTAATCTCATAACCGTGTCTTCATCAATAGTCACTTTAACTCTTGGAATGTTGTGTGTGTTATAGCTGTGGGCCCACGCACTGAATGAGGGTGTTAAGGCTGAGGAGCCCATGGAGCTCATTATCAGAGTCATTGATCAGAATGATAATGCTCCAAAATTCACTCAGAACCCTTTCTATGGCGGAGTGAGTGAAAGTGCTGAAATTGGTGAGAGAGAAATTCAGAAAGACTTCTTTTAACTTTCAAAAATGTGAATTTTAAGCCCTAAGTCACTGTTAAGTCACTGTTGAATCGTTTTCTTTAGATGACTCCATCATAAAGGTAATGGCAGTGGATATCGATGACCCGCAGACAAACAATGCTATAATAAGATATAAGATAAAGGCTCAGACACCTGAAGAGCCCAAACAGGACATGTTTGCAATAAACCCAGTGAGTGGATGGATCAGTGTGGTGGCTAATGGACTGGACAGAGAGGTAATGCTCTCGTGCAATTAGAATAATACTCTTTTCCTTTTAAGTCTTTCTCATTCCTTTTTTTCATTTTAACTCCTCTCCATGTGTCAGACTCGGCCGGAGTACAAGTTGATCATTGAAGCTGCTGATATGGAGGGAGGAGGGCTGACTGCCACCTGCACTGCTATCATTACTGTTATTGACAGCAACGACAATGCCCCACTGTTCACCATCACCTCTGTGAGTTAAAATGACCAGATACTTCTTAATAATGTGGAAGTAAGTTTTATCCATGGTTGCATTAAGCTGTTTCTTGCTTTTTCCCAGATGTCCACCTCAGTCCCTGAGAATGAGGTTGGAACAGAGGTAATAAGACTAAAGGTCACTGACAAGGATGACTTAGGATCTCCAAATGCCAATACCAAATTCTCATTAATCAAAGGCAATGAGGGAGGACATTTCAGCATCATCACAGGCTCCGATAAAATGGAAGGAATTCTCAAAACAGCCAAGGTTGGAAAACACTGTCCATTTATATAATCAGTCTTTGCTGCTTTACTCAACGCAAAGCGAGCATCATACCTGGTTGTCTATTTCTTCCTAGGAGCTGGATTTTGAGGGCAGTTCTGGCTTTACTCTGCTGGTGGTGGTGACAAATGAGGTGCCCTTTTCTGGACCAGTGTCAACCTCGACAGCCACAGTCAGTGTAACAGTTGTTGACAAGAATGAGCCACCTGTTTTTAGTCCAGCGGAGATCCACGTAAGCATCTCAGAAGATGCAGAAACAGGGAGTTCTGTGGCCATCCTCAGAGCTAAGGACCCAGACACAGCCAGGGCACAGAGTGTGGGGTAATAATAACACATACAAAGAAACTATTTACATATATCCATGGTATGTGCTTTAATAAGTTTGTTTCTCCTGCTTTCAGATATAAACTGCACAATGACACTATCAGCTGGCTGAGTATTGATAAAGACTCAGGATCCGTCACAGTTAAAAACAGCATGGACAGAGAATCACGCTTTGTCAAAGACACCAAATACACAGTCCTAGTTTTGGCTTATGACAATGGTAAATACATAAATCTGGTCTTCCCTGGAAACACCGTCAGGCTTTTTTCCTGTTTACCTGCCTGGATAATAACCACCATGCCCTTATCTTTTTACCCTCCTAGATACTGTCCCAGCTACAGGGACAGGCACTCTGGTTGTGAGTTTATTAGATGTGAATGACCATCGACCTGTGATCAAGCAGAGGACAGTCAGTTTATGCAATACTGACCCCTTTCCTGCCCTGCTTGATATAGTGGACCTTGATGGACCAGGTCATGCTGAACCATTTACTGTGGAGCTTCAAGGAGGGCACAGGATCAACTGGACTATTAGTACCAATTCCACAAGTATGAGAGCTCATTACATGTACACATACCAAGTGACAAAATGTTGACATTTAAATGAAAACTGATCTATTCTTCCAAAGTTGCCATGTTATAGTTGCATGCTGTGTCACTTGAAGGTTTAACAGAAAGTTGAACTGTCCATGACACTCTTACATAAACCGCTATTTGCTCAAAACTCAAACCAGACACTCCTCAGGTGAGAATTCTGCATCCTTTTCACCTTTGCAGGCAACGTGGCATCCCTGGCCCCCAAACGGGAGTTGTTACCCGGGGACTATTATGTACTGATGCGTATCTATGACGCTGGCTCACTCTACCAAGACAGCTCATTGGAAGTAGAGGTGTGCCAATGTCAAGGGGCTGTTTCTACCTGCTTCATCCCATCTGCTGCCTCTCGTCTGCTCAGTCCTCCTGTTGCAACCTCAGTTCTTGGAGCTATTTTTGGGCTTCTGTGTATGTAGTAGTTATTTCTTATGAACCTGAAATCATAAATGTGTTCAGCCTCATTTGTTCTGTCTTTAATTGATCTGAATATTCTGTTCACCACAGTACTGCTCTTGCTGCTGCTGCTTTTGCTGAGATGGAGGACGAGGATGTCGAGGAGGAAAGACCCTCTTTTTGAAGAAGTACCCAGAGAAAATATTTTCTGCTACAATGAGGAGGGAGGAGGAGAGGAGGACCAGGTACATGCAGGAGGTTGAAATGCAGCTGTTATTACAAGACATCTGTGTTATCAGAGTCTGCTTGTATTTGATAACAGTGACAGTAACATGATAACAGTGAGGACCTCACTGTACATTCGTGTCAAACAATGAATTAAAATAATTTAGCACTGGACCAGTTTTAAAAGAACTTATTATAATAGAGAGCCAAATTAACAAAAGAGTAGTCTTAAACAAAGTGAGTAAAGGTCACTCGGACAACTGGACTCAAAGGCTAACGCAGTAAAAAAGCAATCTACTTGGTCTGTTTTCAGGCTTAAGTATGCAAGTAGGTCACATAGAGAAACCTGTTTAACTTTAAATCAGAAACAAATATTCTTGAGGGCTCTATATTTATTATTGGAATTTTCATTATTGTCCTGATTTTATTAAATTATTCCACTTTTTTTCTTCAGGAGTATGACCTGAGCCAGCTCCACAGAGGGCTTGATGACCGTCCTGAAGTCTTTTGCACTGAAGTCTTTCCTACTGTCCAGAGCCACCTGTGTTACCGTCGACAACTTCAAGCTGATGAAGAGATTGGCAAATTCCTTGAGGATGTAAGTGATGTTAATTTTTTTTAATCTAAGATTTTAAGTTCAAATAATATCTTTGTTATGCAATTGCGTAAATATCTATAGAATGTATCAGTGCAATATTTTTTGTATTGTAACTTAATAATAAGTTTCTCTGGTTCCCTTGAAGAACCTGCAAGCTGCAGACAGCGACCCCACAGCTCCTCCATATGACAATCTACTGGTGTTTGACTTTGAGGGCTTTGGCTCAACGGTAAGTTCTCTCAGTTCCATCATGTCTTCAGACTCAGATGAGGAGCAGGACTTCCAGAGCCTGAACCTGTGGGGGCCAAGCTTCAGCAGGTTGGCCAACCTGTACAGAGGTGGGACGGAATGCGACGATGACTCAGAAATACTGCCAGGAAAAACAGAGTGGGTCTGACATGCATATGTTTATATGTCACTCAAATTCACGTCCATATGCCTGAAAGGATTACCGTGGAGTTCCTCAAGGCTTAATAATGGTCCACTCATTTTTTCCATCAAGAAGTTGAATATCTTTTCCTATTGTTAAAGCACTGATCCCATTTACTGTACCTTGAAATGGGAATGGCTCAGATGGTTTTGTGATTCTCTGTATCATCCTTGTTAGCCTGTATTTTTTATGCTTTACCCTGTTATTTTCCTCACAACACCTTTTCGTCTGTCTTACATTATTCTGTGGTCCCTTTTTTATTTGTGGCCCCTTTTTCATTTGTAATATATTTCATTATTATTTTTTAATTCAATGTAATTTAGTCGTCAAAAGTATTTCACAAATTAATTTAAATTTTGCCCCTCAAATAAAATTTGCCTTTATTTGTAACCCTTGTGAAGTTTGTGTTATTTTAATTAATATGCACACGACATGTAAGAATGTGAGAGTCAGAGTGGATAGTGGATTTAGGAAACAAAGTGTAGCCTAAGTCTGACTCTAAAGTGAAACAAGTCCTCTGATGCACATGAGTAAGTAAGTAAGCACTGCCTACAAGCTGATAAGCTGTATTGTCACAACCAATGATCTTCCTGAGTAACTTTCTTAAGATTGAACTTTAACCAACTTGAGTGAACTTTAACCTGCCAGATTTAATATAATACGCTGAGGAATAGCAGTAGCAGAGAGAAAACAATCTTTTTTAAATGCTTTCTGTCTCAGTTACATGACATTTTGTATT
Organism: Acanthurus lineatus; assembly: GCA_029814665.1. Classification (NCBI taxonomy): domain Eukaryota; kingdom Metazoa; phylum Chordata; class Actinopteri; order Acanthuriformes; family Acanthuridae; genus Acanthurus; species Acanthurus lineatus. The sequence continues at coordinate 11,886,033 of JAPZDV010000023.1, forward strand.
GACATGACATTTTGTGGATTCATTTAGGACTTAACAACATTTAAGGAAGGTAAGCAGGCACAAAAATCAAGTCTAACATCTGAACCAAAGGTGTGTCCCTATGTTAATGTGTTTGGCAGTGTACACTCTGTAACACCTATGCTGTTCCCTTACAAGTTATTCTTTTTTTCCCCAAAACAGATGACGCAGAACATGTTTCAGGAGGGGTTGTACCATGTGTTTTTTAAAGAGACACCCTCAACCAGCTCACCAACCCAGGCTACCAGTCATGGGGAGCTAAGAAATGCCAGGATTCATCGTTGGTTTGGGACTGTGGTAAACACCAGACTTTTAGTCACCGGGGTGAGATGCTTCTTTCTTGTGTTTCTCCAAACTACTGGTTCACACAGTTTTAGTAAGCTTTTAAACTTTCTGCCGGCTTTACACCCCGTACTTCCCCTCAGGTGGTGCAGATCCTCAGTGCCTTGGCTTGCGTACTAACCACAGTCATGCATGCATGTGTGAGCTACAACTGCTCTGTCTCCATGACAACACCAGTGTGGTCAAGCCTATTTGTAAGTCTGCATCTGCTCCAAGCAAAAATCCTGTCGATAGAGGGGCAAAGACTGGACCGTAACTGTTTGTGTTGTTACAGTACATGGCTGCTGGGTGCCTGGCAATGGAGGTGCAGAGGAAAGCAAATAAAGTAAAGGTAGATACTTTGAGTAATCATTTCTGGTCAGTTTTGCTTTTGTCATCAGCTGCAATGCTTAATTCTGCATTTATCATAAACAGATCATCACCCTGATTGGTCTGAATGTCTTTAGTTTGATATTTGGCCTCTCAGCTGTTCTGGCTAACAGCCTCAGTTCCACTCAACCTGTTGCACTCAACACAAACCAACAGGTAATTCTGCAATGAATAAATATGTTTATGAGTTAAACCATATACCACATGTGCAGAAATATATGGTGTCATAGTTTTAGATAAACTCTTCTCATTTTCCTCACTGACTTCCTCTCAATAGCGTATTGGTTCTTATGTTGCAAATGGGAGCTCCATTGCATTTACTGCAAAGTGTTTTCTGGCATCAATCTACATAATTTTCCTGTCCTGGAAAGGCCTACATCGATACAGTCCTCCAAAGGCCTACAGCCGCCTCTCACAGGTAAATAAAGTACAACAGGATATGCAGACCTGCCTAAGCACTAGAGAGACATAAGCTTACTGTTAATTGGGTTGCTTTTGTAATTTCCAGTTCAGCTTGTTTACCGAATTTCATTAGGTCTGAATATTTTTCTGCTGTTTTTTGGCAGGATCCTGATGAAACCAATGGGCCTTTACTGGAACAAATTGAGTACAATCTGTGAAAGACCTGAAAAAGACATATTTTCTCACAAAGCCTTTTGTAAACTCAAGTTACTGTTGATGATCGTGAGTCTTTATGGTTGGCATGAACTGCTTGTGCAATCCATTCTTAGGAAATTATTTTAGACATTGTGAAATTGTTATCATGTCAACTGACTGATGTCTGGGTATCACTTCCTCCTTGGGTTTCCCAAAAACTCAAAATTCAGACGAACTGCAACGGCAATATTAAAACCTATGTAAAATAATAATGTTTAACAGTTAATGATGTATATAATACAGAAATGACTTATTAAACTAAATTTAGCGAAGTCTGTGTATGTGTGTTTAGAGTTGAGAAATCTTTCAAAACATTATTACAAGTGATAATGTTTTTCTCAGATTTTCTCATTTTTAATTGATGCTGCTCTGTGACCAACACTAGAGGGCAGCATTGCTATTAATTTCACACAAACTGTGCAGCCACAAATTAACTTTCTCTGTTGGATATTGAAACAAGAAACAATTTAATAACATAGAGGAATACAATGTAGTACAAGCAACAATAGGAGATAATTTCATTATCATTATGGCATCTATAGGGCCCATCTAAGCAGGCTTACATATCAGATGTTAACTAAGACTATGGAGAGAAATTTGAATAACCATTGCCACGAGACTTATATGTAGATATATTCAAAACTGTATTTGGCTGTTGTATTGAACTGGAAATGTTGATAATAAAATCATTGGAGCATAAAATGGTCATCTATTTCAAAGCCGAACATGGTCTATCACCTTGTTGTGTAAGAATGACAGCATGATGCATAGATTTACAGTTACTGTTAATCTAATGACCACTTAAGGTAAATTAATGTTCTGTTCCAGTGAGCTTGCATTGATCTTTTTCTAATTCTCCAACCAAGTTGTATTTTCAGTGTAGATATTTGTATTTAATATTCACCTCTACCATTACCCTGACCTCAACCCTCAGCCATATACTTTAGAGCTTTAAACTGCTCCTTAAAGAATTTTACAGAAAACCCAAATACTGCAAAAAATGTCCTTACTTCCATGATCTAAAACTCAAACTGGTCCTAACGAAGGTGGATGTCCAAGAGTACACAGAGTACAGACACAGAGGGGGGAGTGGTGGGATTTAGTGTTTAAATGATGGAGGATTTCATTAAGAATATAAAGCAAGGTCGTACACCACTCCTATAGCACACACATACACAACACACACACACACACACACACACACACACACACTAACAGGCATAGAGGAGCTAGTTTCTCACGGCATGTCTGGCTAACAGCTTCCAGCTGTTGCCTGGTTGGGAGAGCTGCTATGGGAACACACCGAGTACAAAGAGTAACATGGGATTCATTAGTAAATGGACACAGATGGAGAATAAAAGAGAGCAGGATGACTAGGTTGGGTGTCCTCACAGAAACCGAGAACTGATTTCTCTCTTAGAAACCTCTTTTCTATGTGGTTAGGCATCACCACTACTGTTTGTGTGTTTGCAGTCTGTATAGCTAGTGTTTCATGATTTGAGCGTACATGTTAGGCTGCACAAACAATCCATTCGCTCAGATGTCTGCACCTCCTGCCAGTTCGCTTGAACAGCTCCATGTTGCATTCACACAAAGGGAGGCTGTTTGCTGTGATCTGAGCTGGAGGCCAACCATATGACACAGTGGCATGTGAATGAAAAACAATCAAAATGTGTGGAAAAATCCTGCCTAGATGCTTTTGTGCAGCTGTTGAATCTTGAGCTCTGCTGCTGGGTGATGAGTAAAATCTTTTATCTTTGGAGTGTACCTTCCTTTTGAATCCACAGGAAATCCTCCAGCTCCTTCTCTTAGAGGCCAGAGTGCAAAAGGGGAAGTGACTGAGGCCTGGATGTGATGACAAGGGAGTGAGTGTGTCCGGAGGAGAGGAAGTGGTGACTACATGTGGGGATTCCCTTTGATAAGTCTAACTGATACTCTGACCTTTCAGCAGAGGGATTTGATGTGAACCACCTGGGGGCAAGTAAATGACTTGAGACCTTTATGTTTTGGAATTTTAAAGAAATGGAAGGAAGAAAAAAAAACAGACCAAGGCATAATCTTGAGAACATTCATCAATAATTTATTTTTCTTATTCTGAAGAACCACCACGGCTTCTCTTGAAAATTCATCATCAATTTCCAACAACACAGTTTTGAAAAATGTAAAGTTACTATACAAATTTTTAATAGAAAAAAAGAATAAATTAACTGTGGAATTTAGTTATTTTTTATCAATTCCACATTTTTTTTCTACAACACCTTTAATGTATTGTTACAGTTGAACTGAACTGATAAAATCAAGTTACATGCTCTATAGTCTGGTAGGGGAAGTGTTCTACTATTAAACTGTCTGTTAAAATAAGCTTCATTTTGCACATCTGGTATTGAATCTATTGATAACAATGAAGAGATGTCTAGATCCTACGTGACAAAGCAGTAACTGGTCATTTTGTAGCACCTGAAAGGGTTGTTATAATGTCCGAAACTCAAACAAAACAAAACAATACTGGTTCATAGAAAATGGAACATTGTTATAACAATGAATGTGAATGTTAAAAACCCCACAAAACCTTACAGTGCCCCTCCTTACATACAGGAAAAGACTGATTAAAGAGTTTGTTAATTTCTCTTGGAGTATTACAAAAGACCTCATATGTTTCTATGGAGCACAGAGAATATGGTATGTTTGGAGCTACAGAGAGGGGTGTGGGGGGGACGTCACACTTCTTCACATCAGGCTCAGAGGTCAGAGATTACCACAAGGTCAATATAGGACTTTCTGGGGACAAGGACACACTACAGGGCACGATGTGCTAATGCAAAAAGTCTTGAAGGTGTAAGCTGAGTGTCTTTTGGTTGTTATTTACCGGTGGGTCTGCAGTGCATGCATGGGACTGTGTTTTTAGCACACAAATGGTGGGCAAGGCTTTTGAGTGAGCAAAGCAGGTCAAACTTTTAGTCTAATAGGTGACTTGAGTACACTAGAGTAATTCATTCTTGTGAGGTGGTAACTGGAGAGTGTTGGTTCCAATCCTGGGTAAAGACTGATCAAATTTTGACAAGGCATGAGTGGACAACTCTTGGAGAACCAACCATGCAGGGGGTCAGCTAAACCTTCAGATTACAACAATTTATATCAGTGTATAAAAGAAAACACAGCGCTGTTAACTACTGGATTAAGATAAATTCTGTTCCTCTCATGCTATACAGCATTTTCTGCCTGTTGTCCAGACATATTGGTGCTATAAGACTGAAAATACAAGCCCACTTCTTTCTGTCACTGAGATGTTGAACCTGTCACAAGCTGAGTAAAACTAACATCTGATTAATTCAGATTTTGTACAACAATAAATAAATGATTCTCAACCTAAACTCTGTTTAGAGGAGAATAATGAAAGCTGACTTTAAACAGCTAAAACACCAAGAGTTTTACTTCCTTCATAATAAATAAATCAGGTGTGCTTTTCTAACCTTGTTCTAAATATGAGATTGTTGGTTTGGATGTGTGAGATAAATTATTCTCTGCTTTGAAAGTTGTTAAAGGATTGCTTGTTACAGTTCTGGCTATGGCTTCTCTTCTGCCCTGACTGTGGGGTTATAATTATTGTCAACCTGACATCCATATTCTAATAACAAGAGCATGATGGTGTTAAATCTTGTCTGTGATTCCAGCTTTTCCTGAACACACTGATTGGATGTCCAGCCCTCGTGAGACTTTTGTGCTTTTTAAAGTATGCTTAAAGACTTCCTACTGCACCTGATGCTAAATAATAGAAAAGTGTGTTCTTGCTACTCTGCCTTGATGCTTTTTTTATGTCTATATCTGTTTGATGGCTGTGGAATGTGGGCATTTGTTATTGGAAGGAGGTTTTAGTTTGTTTCAGTGTTGAATTAAAATAAAAAAAGTAAATCACCAACATGTTTGGCACTGATAAACTTGCACCCATATGTGCCCATATTGTGAGGCGATATGATCCTCAGTGTGTGTTTTCTAGCCAGCATTGGGTTCAGACTGTGTGCGTGTGTGTGTTCAGTCAGGATGCTCCTGTCATGCTGAAGGAATTGAATGAAAGACGAGAAAACTCAGTGCTACAAAAAGGATTGGCAGATACTCAGTGTGGTGAGAACCGGCACAGAGCCAAGACCGAAGGAGAAGAAGAGACACTAGTGATAAAAAAAGACAGTTCACTTGAGAGATTCATCACTCAACAGCCTCAATATCACACACAAGTAACACCAACAAATGCCACCAGCCAATGATCTTATACCTTCATGGGTGGAAATTAAAATGTAAAAAGATGAAGTCAGGGTGTCTCAGTGCTGATCACAACGCACCATGTGGCCAAACAAACTGTTCTGGACAGAGAAATCTTGTCAAGACCAAAGACATAAAACAAACATGAATGATGGTTCATTGAAATACGCATAGATTAATGCCAAATCCAATAACCACAACACAACTCCAAATTCTCCCTACGATGCACTAATAATTCCTTCACTCCAAGCATCACAAGGCAGAGAACATGGTGAAATGTCTGCTTCAATTCACTCTGTAGATTCAAACCACTTCATTTACTTGTACAATGTTTGTTATTGCTATAGTCCTCATCAATATCCCAGACAGAGTCCCATGAACCATCCTGATATTGTCGCCATGAATTCACTCTCATGCAGTCTGCAGTTACTTTTCTGCCGGGGCTCCAGCCCAGGGACCCTGGTGTGACCAGTCAATCCAGCTGTTGTCTTTGGTTGGGGGTTAAACTGAGAGGAGTTGAATTTGTCATCTATATGTTTTTTTAAATCCAGATTTTTTTATGAAAGTCTGCGTCACCTTCTTTTTTTATAAATATGCAGAGAGAAATTAACAAAAAAAAAGACAAACATTAATGGGAATGATGGAATCCAACACAGTTTATCGGGGCTTGGAAACAGGTTTTTTAACTGGTGGCTCAAATCCAGCAGGTAACGTCTGACTGGGTGGCAGTGCACTGGAGTCGGCAAGGTTGTGAGACTGACGATGAGAAAAATATCCTGGAATGACCAATGTTGATTCTGTTGAGTTCTAATTGTATGTTAGATATTTTTTGTGCTCTCTCTTCCCATCACTCCTTACCTCGTCGCCCCATTGCTTATGTAGTGAGGGTGAGTAAAGAACCGGGCTTCGTGGTGCTGTAGGGCAAGAGTACAACAGCTAAGGTGGAACTTCTCAGTCTGTCCAGTTAAATCGGCTCTTTTTGCAGCACAGCGAGTGTGTCCCTGTCCAGCTGAGCTGTGACAGAGGGGTATAATAAAGGGGTGGTGAGATATATGGAGGGGCAGATTTAAGGAAAGAGGGAGGCTCATGTCCAGTCTGCCAGTTCGATCAGGGCAGGGTTTCTGCAGGGCCTTGAGGATGAGGTTGTTGGTTGTCAATGGGAAGTAGTGAGACGATGGAGAGGCAGTAGGAGAGGTCAATGGGACTTTTCTCGGCCCTAGAGGAAGATCTCAGACCAGGGTTCCAGGTTTGGCCTTGTCGTGTCCGTACCACTGCACATCTGCCACCTCTGAACACAGGGGGCTGCTGAGAAAACAGCTGTCACTGAAAGACCTGAGGAGAGATGCACAAAACCAGGGTCAGACCGATTTCCAAAAAAAGTGTTTCATCTCTAAAGGCAAATAAACATTCTACATAGTATAATCTTCATGCTTAAAGAGTTTATCTTTTCCTGAGATTGTTGGTTTGATACAGAATGTTCTTGTTGCGACACGTACAGTACATGCTCAAGTATCTCTATTAGTAAATCTTGTCAGGAATTAGCCAGTGTCACAGAGCAGAGCACATGCAGAGATCAGATACAGCCAGAGAAAGAGTGCAGATACCACAGATGACACAGATCCCTCCGTCGTCACAGTGCAAGAGACTGTGCACATCTCCCATTGTCAGCCCCCCAACAGTTGATGTGAGTGACTACTAAACATGTCACATGAGAGCTTCGATTTATAGAAGTGTGCGCTGATAGATCCCTATGAATAACAAACTGATTAAATTTGGCACTGCTGTCATATTATATTTTGACTTCAATGTTTTTTTTCTTCTGTTATGCTGCTGCTGTGTTTTACCAACAGTACAGTAACAGTTTAGACTACTGGCAGGCCGAGACCACAGACAGTACCTCTATGCATCAGAGCTGGGCTGAGGGGGAGACTGACAGACGTCCTCAGTAGGAGAGCTGTCTGCTGTGCCTCTAAACCAGGAGAGAGCACACACACAGGGAAAGGAGGGTTAGTACAGACAAAAAGAGAGAAATGGGAAAGAAATGACAAATATTAGGTAGTGAGAGAATTTTCAACGATGAAAAGCTGATAAAAGGGTGTGAGAGTTGACAGAAAACCAGAGGAATTAGATTGAAGACCCTTATGGAACAGAGATGCAGTGAGTGTAACATTAACACAAACAGCAGGAGAGAATGAACACAGTGACATAATGTGTTTATAAGTCTGAAAAGGGTTTCAAAATAGAGCCCAAAAACACAGAAAATCATTCTTTGCAATTAGTTTAATAGTAAAAAACAACATCAGCTGACACAGATACAACAGACAATCAGAGCTTGTGAGGATGCTGGACTGAGCTTTGGGTAAACACTGTGAGGAAGAAGCTCAAGATGGAGTTTGTGCTTAATGAATGTAAATTCATATCAGGCTTTAAGCATCTTGTCAACCTGGTCTGGTGCTGAGTGTGTCTCTTACCCGCTCTGCCAGTTGAGGATGTGCTGTGGGCTACAGGGGGGTGTGGGTGTGGCTGCGTGTTCGCTGGAGGGCGTCATACTTCTCTGGCTGTGAGGGGATGCAGCTACGGGGACAACTGACAGTTAGTTGTGCTAAATAAGACACAACACATGCAGCATGAGCAAGAGAGACATGAGAAAGAAATATAGATAGACAGAGAAAAACACACTTCATAGAGGCTGCAGTGTCATGAGGGGGAAAAGGAATTTGAACTATGTGTCATATATTGGGTCAGGGGTCAGTGACCTCAATGTCACAAAGAGCATTTGCCTCAGGCGATATCTGACAAAAACCAACTGCATGACTCAGGCCTTGTTGGCGCAGTAGGCAGCGCGTCAGTCTCATAATCTGATGGTTGTGAGTTCGAGCCTCACATGGGGCAATAATTTTACTAATTTGCCTTCACAAAGCTGTAAATCATTGATCCCTACATTCCTTGTGTTAATGTAAAATGAACTGAGTAGATAATTCCACGCAGTAAAATCTCATAGATAAACACCAGACTCATGCCTCGTTGGCGCAGTAGGCAGCGCGTCAGTCTCATAATCTGAAGGTCGTGAGTTCGAGCCTCACACGGGGCAGTGCTTTTTCTTTTTGCCCTCACAGAGTTGTAAGTAATTGATTTTTAAAGCCCTATGTTTACCTTCATTGAACTAAGTACATTGCTGCATGCAGAAAATGAACACGAGTACTCAAGGGGTACACAGGGCTTAATGTTGCAGACTGCTGCATGTCAGTCTAAGTCTGATTATCAGTGTGGAGGTCATACTGATCAGATGGACATTTGAAGGTGAAGAAACAACTGACACAACTGCTCCTGTACAGACATGCATTCTCAAGACAAAGACCTTAACAACTGAGCTGACTGACCAAAATCTGAAGTGTCTGCTGTTGAAAGGCCAGTAAACTTTTAACTAACACTATAACTAACAATACAAAGTTAGGATGATGGATTTCAAGTAAAAGAATTTTCTGCTGTGGCTACCAAAACCAAAAGGTAATGTTTTCTCTGTTATTTATGCCTCATGACTATCATGTGGTAGCTCTGTTCCTTGCAGGCAAGGACCTGAAAGAGGGAGAGGAGCCAGCAGTAGCTGAGGAAGAGGCAGAGGTGGGAGTGCAACTGTTTTTTCCTGTTGCTGACTTGAAGGAAAGGTGCTGAGGTCTCAGTGTGAGCCACACTGTGTTCAATTTACAGGTTTGTGTTAGAAAACCTGCATGTTTCAGTGCAAACATAGAATGGACAGTTTGCAGGAAATGTTCACTAAATTGAACAGAGCATCATGTATTAGACCAGTTCACTGCATCTTTAACTTGTGAATAAACCTAATATATGTTTACCTAAATAAACAGGGGAAGTCTAGGCTTTTACTAAAAACACATGAAACATATAAGACAAACTTTAAGGTGAGCAAATGAAGAAAAACCCACCTGGTGAGCCCTTGACGAGTGTCCCGACTCTACTGCCTCGTCCATGTCCCAGGGTGCCTTGCTGTGACCCTGTCTCTGAGGATGTAGATCCTGAATGTGAGTGACTCCTCTCTTTCAGGCTCCCTGAGGACCTCTGGTACCAGCACCGCAGCTCTTCAGACACTGCTGCCCTGCCCCCTCCTCCACCTCCACCACCCTCTCGCCCCAATGACGGAGTCCGTACGATCTGAGAGCGTGACGGCGTGAGTCGGCCGCTCCCCTCTCCTCCCTCCTCTCCCCCCCAGGCCTCCTTGTACAGTCCCCCGGCCGTGTAGGAGCTGGAGGTCTTAAACTGAGCCTTCACGCTGTAGTGGCCCTCCTGGTCGCTCTCCAGGCTGCGCACCACCACGGGGTTGGGGCTACCCTCCACATATAACGGATACTCCTTGATGCGGTACTGGGAGGAGGGCTGGCTCTGGCTGTGGAGGTAAACCCCGTGGTGTCCCCCTCCCATCCCACCTCCACTGGAGCCTCCACCAGAGCCATTCTTAGCTGCCAGGTTTGGCATGGAGCCGGAGTTGGAGGAACCCAGGTGACCTGCAGACCTGGAGAGAGAACAAAGGACGACACATACATTACACTCACTACAGAGCTGCTCATGTCTTTATATAAATAATGCATATTGTCAAACAGAAGTTTTGTTTGCCCTTACCTGTGCCGTTGCCTCTGCCTCTGCCTGGCTTTGGAGGGTGAGTCCTCTCCCAGAGTAGAGTAGTTGGGGTTACTGCCTGGGGGTCCACCAGAGGGGTAGTAATGCTCTGAGCTGCTTTGGCTGGTGCAGGATGAACAGTCGTCCAGTGGGTCAGAGCCATTGGAGCTGCGTCCTGGGCCCAGGAAGAAGTCAGGGCTGCCCAGTGTGCCCAAGGTGTGCGGGAGTGCGTCGGGGTCGGATGCCAACAGTTTGCCCTGGGACTCAAGGCTTGAGCTGCGGTTTCTAAAGTGCTGAGCGAGACTGTGCAGACGTGTGGGACTGATGTCCACTGACCTGTAAGACACAGATCACATGCACAAAAAAACATTAAATATTAGGGATAAGCTTGAAGAGATATAACTGCTGATGGAATGTTGGATTTAATAATATATGACCAGGTGATTTACTCTGCATTTATAGATACATATAATCTTTCACCTATAACAGAGAGATGTTGGTTTTAAAAACCCAGAAAAACAACTGAAAGAATCAAGAAGGACCTGGTGGAATGTACGTAGTGTGGGGTCCTGGTCCTCAGGTCGGGGGTCGATGGCATGCTGGACTGTGAATTCCAGTGAGGGAGGCTCCTGATGGGGCTGCTCTGCAGAGAGTTGCTACCCCCGGCTTCTGCGCTACCAGAACTTGGGAAACGCCTGTGACTTGACAAAGTGGCAAAGACAAGAAGCATAATTTATAATAAATTTGATTGCATATATACTCTCCACACATGGGAAACCTGTATGTGATGTGCTCACACAGTACTGCTCATTTTGACTGTTTTAATTACATTAGATTAGACTAAATATCTTAAATGTACCTCTGGTTGTTTAAAACTTGATCAAGAATATTTACACTTAAATTCTTAAGTGCTAGTTTAGATAAATTTCTTCATACCTTGTGTGAGAGGAGCGTTTCTTGACTTTTTCATAGGGCTCATCCAGTGAGGATTCACTCCACATCTTGGGTTTGATGGGTGATTTATCGTAGTCAGAGCGTGTGTAGTGCAGGTGTCGCAGACCATCCAGGGATTGCGGTGGAGGGGGCCGACTGTGAGATGGTGGTCGAGGGGGGAGACCCTTGTGAGGGGATGCTACTGGAGAAAAGGTGGGGGTACCTGTAACTTGAGGATCATCTGAAATAAAATAATCATTGGATTAATTGAGAGTGATAAGATAACAGTTATCACCAGAAACAAGACACACAAGATGTAAAGGATTGAGACTCACCATCATCCAAGACCAGTGCATCAGACAATGAACTGTCTTCAGAACCAATATTGGCCTCTATAGGACAAAAAAAAAGACAAGAGGTTGATAAATGTATAACTGTTAAATCTAAAAGCTGCTCTCAACAGTACTTGAGAATATTATGGCTTTGAATGTACCCTCAATGATGAGCGACGCCCTCTGCGTAGGCTTCTTGCCAGAGCGGACGCGGTACTCGTTGATAGAGTTTTCAATTTCCTGGAGCTTCTTCAGTGCATTCAGATAAGAAGTCTTCCTCTGTTTCTTCAGCTTCTTACTGCTCACATGAGGATCGCTGGCAAGACGCCTTGCTGCCTCTGTAATCTGGGACTGAATGGCAAACTCCCGCTCCAAACGCTCCAGTTCCTCTTCCTGGAGTAAGCACACACACACACACACACACACACAAACATTAGAAAACTGAGTAAAACAAGCACAAAGATATTAGATTTGCTCATAGTTATAGCAACAGAAACAACAAGTTTTAGTTAGTAGACACGTATTCAGACTGTAAGTCTCCCATGCAGCGTGTTTGGTTAGACACACACAAAGCCCAGCCAGAGAAAACACACTGCGGAAATCATTTATCTGTGCTGCAGTTCTGCATTTTCTCACCACTGGATACTCTATTGAGAAACTCTGTCCCCCAATAATAACACCTCTCCATCAACCCTTCCTCCCTTCTTCTACAACTCTCCTGAGGGTTGCGGAGCAGAGACTAGTGAACCAAGTAAAACATACTCTGTCATGCTGCAAATGTATTGCACAGCAAAATGTGTATCTAGATACCACAAAACAGTGTGTAGTAATACTACTGAATAGTAAAGTAGAAACTTGTGAAAACAATGACAGACAAAAAAGAACCTTTAGTGACACACACTGTGGACAGCATGCACTGAATGTGTACACTCATGTATGTGAGAACACACAGATGATTTCACTTGCCTCCAGGGAGACAGAGGGATGATGTATTCACTGGGTCAACATCTAACTGGACTACCTCAGTTCTGAGGAATCCCTCTCCCCAGCAGCTCCTTCACACCACTGCCAGAACAGCTTCTGTTTCTGTGTGTGTTTCTGACTTTAAGGTACTCACTCTAAATCAAGAAACATCCCTCTGCTTCCAAAGCAGTTTTGTGATATTCTGTCTCTGGATTCTTTTCAAAGCATACAACCTCAACGACACACACCCACACAGACACATGCCTGCGTGCATGCAGGCGCACACACAATCCTACTATCACCACTTCCTGTGGTGAGAAGGCTGCAAGACTATTTTTAGAAGTTCTGCTGCTCTGGAAAATCTACCCGTGGCACAAAAAGACAGCGAGGCAAAAGATGTAGTACAACTACTTTCACAAGGTCCAAGACATCTCAGACTGCGGCTTTGCACTTTTCTCTGGTACTTTTGCTTACTTAGCAAATGAGAAGGGATCAGTTAGGCTGAGCAAGTGTTAAGTGTGTGGTTTAAAATGAAGCTAACAACCACTGAACTGCACTGTATAAACACTGATTTGATCTCTGATGTCTACACTGTGCCTGAGGATGGATCTTTAGCTGAGAGTGATCGTGTCCTAAAGTGGAGAATGTGAAATTTGGTGCTTCACCTCTCCCTTTGGAAGAATTTTCTGCTCGTCCAGTTTGAAAGCGGTACCGATCTTCCGTCTCACTGTGGGTGGCTCCTCTCCCGGATCCAGAGGATATTCCTTCGGAAGCTTTCCTGTCAGCTCCTAGGAAAAGCAGTTAAGTGGTCAAGGACATATGTTAAATAAGAAAAGGAAAAGCTATAGAGTATTTTGCTTTTCACAATGTTTGCCATGTCTGTCTGTCTTTTCTCATACCGCCTCTCTGATGCAGATACTCTTGAGTTCCTCTAATCTCTGTCGTAGTGTTTCCTCCAGTGCGTCCTGCCTGGCCCTCAGCGCTGCCAGCATGTCCTTCTTAGCTGTCTGGGAGCTGTCTGATTCCTGAGAGCCTGCATGGAATACACAACACACATCATGAGGCCAGGGGTCAGGAGGACTTCTTTTGAGGTGGATTGCGGAGAGGAGGTAGACATTGTGTGTGCACCTGCCAGTCTCACAGGATGTTTACAGGAAAGTGAATGGAACGCTTGAATAAGGAAACTGAGCTGCAGTGGTGTGTTTGTGAGATTGTGAGTCAAGGAAGGGGCAGTTTAGGACAAAGTGTGTGACGCACAATCAGAGACGCCCTGAGATGATGCCAGTCTTATTTGCAACATTGCCTTGCTGAAAACAACACATGGACTGTCCAACACACACATTCTGTTGCTATCTTTGCCATCTCAGTGACCCTATGTGGTTCAATGTGGAACACAGCAATAACACAAACCTAACCACCGCTTAAAAAGATTTGGCAGAAAGAACCATTCAATAGCTCTCCATTGTTACAAGATGAGCTATATTTAATTCCAATGTTTTTACATTTTTCAGGCGCACAAACACTTGCAGAGACCATCAAACTGTTCTTGCAGCTAAAAAAACTTTGAGTTTGATGTGTTAAGTGGTGTTAAAAGGCCAAATTTCTGTAGCGCCTCATTTGCAGACCTGGTTTAAAATTTAACAGCTGAACTTAACAATTTATTGAAGCTGTGACACAGAGGAAGGGTGCATCTGTGTGACATCACAGCTCCTGTGACAAGCTTATGTTGCAGGGCAGAAGCAACAGTAGGTCATGAAATCAACACGCTAATACCAAGGAGATAAGTGACATGACACATCCTGTATGATATGGGTGGGGGTGGAACTAGAGAAGAACAAAGGAGAGAACGGTGAGATTAGGAGGGTAATATTGAATAATTAAAGTGACAAAAGACAGAGGATAAGAGAGGAGGGTGAGAAATCCCATGAATCTATGCTGAGAGAAGAAATGAAGGAAAAAACTGATACAATAGAAAGATGAGCCATTGAGAGATTAAAATAAGGAGAGCATGCAGAACATTATTACTAGAAGAGAAAGTGTTGATGTTTTTCTTAAAAACAGTGACTGATTCAGTAAGGAGTACAAAACTCTAAGTTGCAGCTTCAGTCAAAGATAAATCTTGTTTGGTTAAGTAAAATAGTTAATAACCATGTTTACACTTGCGTTTCAATCCAGTGTAATTTATGCACTCACTTTCTCACACACTTTACATGCTGTCCGGGATTAGAAGGGCATTTTCTTTTAAACCCTTAGGTTCAAAAAAAGTTTGAAATCTTCCAGTCACACACTGATGTCTGATTTGTTCCACACAGATAAGCGTTAGTTTCAAGGCTGTGTTGTATACAGACCCTCTGCCCTTTTCTTTCCCTCACCCACTAAATTTAGAGGGGGCAGGGGCCTCTGGAGGATGAGTTTGTGTGACATGGAGGGTGGGGGTGGACCTCTACACAAACAGAAAGTCACTGGGTGGGGTGTGTGTACAGTATTTTTTTCTGTGAGAGCATCCAGCACAGAATCAATGGCCTCTTTCCAGAAGCAGCTGTTTCTGCCTCTCCAGTTGTCAACTTAACAACCCCCCCACCACCACTACACATGCAAACACATGAGACAAATGCACACACATATCAAACTTCCTCTTCTTCTCAGGCTCCCACACACACTGATTTTATACTGACCTGAGGAGAGCAGACTGCCACTGCTGCCACTGATAATTTTGCCCTTGCTTCCCATGTTGGCCAGTTTGGAGGTCTTCAGAGTTCCTGTTTCTGTAAGGTCTATGGCGATCTCACTCAAACTCCGTGCAGCATGGATCTTAGACTGGACAGAAAAGAATAAAAAGATTTTTTCAAGCTCATTATTTAGCAGTTTAACAGAAAGTTGCTTACTTATCATGCTCGCACAGTTTGCTGCTTATCTTGTTCATTTCTAATCATGTCTGTCGCTTGTGATGTGATGCTTATTTGGTGGGACTGACCTTGCTTTGCTTGCGGTCCAGGTAGAACTGGTGTTGGCTGATGGCCATGGCCCAGATGGACTTGATGAGGGCAGGACAGGCGTACCACGTGTGCACAGCGATGCCGCTGTGACCAAACGTCCTTCTCGTCACCGACGCCCTACAGTAGGAGCGGACACAAGGCCTCCTTATATACACTGAATACAAAAGGGGGCTACAGAGTACAAAGATAACTGTGAAAACTCTCCTACCTAGCTTCACCACTACCACCAAAAATATCAGAGGCTTAAGAGAGCAAACCTGACAGAGACATTTTTTGGAAAACCACACACGTTGTTTGCCTTTGTTGACTCATCCTTATTTAAACAAACATCTGTAGCTGAGCAACTGACCAGCTCAACCTAATGACAGCTTCCTTAAAAGAAAACACCACTTGCTCTCTGTTTCACCCTGTCTTTTTTCTCCCAATCCCTCCCTCCCTCTGTCTGCAGAATAACACTCCACATACATAGCCATGTTAAATAAACACAAGAGGGGTCACTTCCTCCGCAAAAGTGCTATCGCACAGCCATCTATCCTTCTGTGGTTAACTATCAAGGGTTTACCCTAAATGTGTGTGTGTGTGTGCGTGTGAGTAAAAAAACACAAGTGTTTGTGCATACATGTGGCTCCACAAGTGTGTTAATAATCAGCCTATCAATCTGTGTCAGGCCCCGCCGGGACATCCCCAATATCTTGCTCTATTACCAAGACAAATGCTGAAACCATTACTAAATTAGATTCCAAACTTTCCTTTCCTGCACTGTAATGCATGAAGTATGAATCTTAACACATTCAATACATTGCACAGTGGTAATTTATAGTATAAGCCACTGGAAGTTGTCCATAGCTGTGGGAAAATTCTTCCCCTTCCAAACATTAGCGAAGGAAAAATCAGCAGCAATAGCATTTAATAACTAAAGTAGACTGGTATGAGATAATGATCATCAAACCAATGCACAGCAGAGTCTATAAAGCAATTTATTAAACTGTTATCTTTTAGAAATTCAGATAATTTAAACCCACAAATGCATTTCAGCAGCTTAAATTTGTGATATAAATTTACCTCCTGGGGTCATGAACTTCTACTGAAAACTTCTTCTCTCTGAAGTAGAGATTCTCCAACTGACGCCATTGGAACACCTGAAGTTAAGAAGAAACACACACTCTTCAGAGTTGATCACACAAAAAAACATGTTTCATATTAATATCCACACCGCCTCAGGCTAAATATTATTCTCTTCTCCTTAAGTCCCAGTTCCTTTGGAGAGAAATGCAATTGATTAAACAGAGGAGGAGAAAAGGAAGAGGAGGCTGATAAAGAAATGGAGTTAGGAACACAGAAGGAGGTGGAGGAAAAGAAGAGAACCTAGTCTGGAGCTCTCCGATCAGGTCCAGACCAAGCGGTCTTGTCCAAAGTAGATCCCTTCACTAGATGACCTCACTCTGAAGAAAGACAGTGTGAGAGAGGGAGGAGGCTTTCTTTCCTTTGGTAGGCTTTTTTTTTCTCTTTTCCGCCCCCTTTATGAACCATCAGCTCCTCTTTAAATGCAGCCAAAGCCAGCTGGGCGAGAAAGTTTCCCCCAAGCCGTTCTCCACAGCATGTGTGTGTCTTAAATCCTCCCAGACGCAGAGGAACAGAACGTAACGAGTCGGTCGCTGTTTACCATCTGTAGGCATGTGCGTGTGTGTCTTGGTGGAGACAAAGTGTGCAAAGCTGAGTTTCCTCCTCTCCTGTAGCTTAGCAAGAGGGTTGTGGAGGGAGGGGGCGTTTGTGCCTACCCTCCTCCTGACCCCTCCTCCCTCCCTCCCTCAGGGACTGTGCTTCCTGCTATGGGCTCTGTGGTCGGGAGGTGTGTACGTATGTGTGTGTAACGAGGGGTCAGGGGAGGAGTGATGAAGGGGGTAAAAAAGCTTTCGGTGGCCCCAGCAATTGAAGTGCCCTTGCTTTGTTTCGTCAGCGTGCGAGCACATACACACATCCTAAAAGTCAGAGTCTGTTTCTTGTTAGGGAAACAGAGTGGGCTATTTCAGAACACAAGTGGGCCTGCATCTGTCAGCTGGGGCTGACATGCAAACACAGACACACACACAAACCTCTGATACACACTGACAAAAAGGAAAGTAACACTAAGTTGCAAGAAACAGGAGAAAAGAAACAAAGCAGGAGAGCAAGCTGCTGCAGGATAAGGGAGGAAAAGAGGAGAAACGGAGCTAAGGGAGGAACAGGTCACAGCCCAGGAATTTTAACAGCCTAAGAAAACAATGGACAGAGGGATGAGAGAGAGGAAAGGGAAGAAGTGGGAGAAATATTATGAAAAAAGAATGTAAACAGTATGCATGCATTTATGTACTAAGAGTGTGTGAATGTATGTGTATGAGCGTGGAAGAAAAGAAATCTCTTATCAAAACTGTTGCTGTACCGTGCACTTTCAATGGAGTGTGAAGTGCTAATGTAGCATGGTGCTAAATATAGCAGGCAGGGCAGATAGTGAGGTAGTGACTGTATGTGTGTGTGTGTGTGTGTGTGTGTGTTGGCCACATATGGTCCAGAGCTGTGAAGATAAGATAGGTGTTTGTAGCTGTGTTTAGGCACGAGACCACTAAAGTTGTTCCCCCCATCAGCAAGAAAGAGGTGCTGTAATTTTGGAAGTATACTTTGATGTTTCTGGATAAGTTAGACAAGAACAAATGTGTAAATAATTCCTTAAATACATCTTAGGGTATTTAAGTGGTCACATGGTCTACAACAAAGTGCAATGAAGGCACCTCAAGTTTAAAATTAGACATTTTTGTTGTGATTCTGTTCTGGTTCAGTTACATAAGAGCATTGTCTAAATGAAAGCTTTGTAGTCTTTCTGGCGGGCTGTGAATAGCATAAATATCTGATAAAAAACATGCTGACAGATTTTTCTTGGAGCCCAGTCAAAGCTCGTGGTTGCCTCTGTTCTTTGGGCGAGGGTAGCACAAGTATGCATGCATTTGCTATAAAGCCTCTTCCCTCTGATTCTAAAATACTCACTCACAATGGCACCAACACGCAGAAAGAGAGGAAGTGACTGGTCATTATTCATAAACAACAGGGTGCTCATGTGCACAGACCTACGTCTGTCTCATACAAACGTCTGCACACACGAGCTCACATCCATTACAGATGAAAAGGTCAGATCTGATAGAGCGTAAAGGCCTTTCTTCAGTGTTGTGTACTCCGTAGGGATTACTGGAAGAATAGAACGTTTAAATAGCATAAGCCAGTTACTGCAGTGAGGCCACATATTCTTTTTTTCTAGAACTGGACCCAAGGGCTACTAGGGACTATTGTTCACCCATGGGTGGGGCTCTTGTATCTATCCCCCAGTTGTCATGGGGATGCAGATACACTCTGGAGGCACTTCCTGTTGTTTTGTTTTGGTTGTGGTGTTTTGGAGGGATGAGAATTATGAAAAAACTTATCAGAACAGATTGTATTGGCCTATTTACTCTAAATTAACCACAGACAGAATCTGACTTAAGCCAGTGGAAGTGTCCTGCCTGTTTATATGAAGAAAAAGATTAACATGGAGTGAAATGCATGTGAGATAACATTAACTAAAACCATACTTTTCCGTGCTGCTTATATCTGCTGCTTCAGTTTCGACAGAAGCTTTTCCATGTTAGCTTTAAGTCAGTCAGGTAGTCAGTCAACACTGAGACCTACTGTATAATTTCTGCCTAAATGAGTCAGAACACACTAATGAGGGATTAGTATATCGTGTGGTTTGGTTGTAAACCCATCTGTGTCTGCTTTGTGTGTGTGCCTGCATGTGACCTGCGGTAAGCAAAGGGGGAAGCGTATTTTTACATCCCCAACTAAATGCGAAGGGTTCAGTAGATGGACTGCAGTTAGAAACAACGGGATCTCTCTTCATAAAAAGACTAATTAAACACAACTGCCTCCAGAGCACACACACTTGCTAAACAGCACAGCATGAAGTCACTTAGTTACTTATTAATGAATAAAAAGAGTTTTTTAAGAGTATATACCACTTTTACTGTGCAAAAAGATGGTAATTGGCCTAAAATGTCTCATAATTGGTGTTCCTCCTCCACCACGCTGAGCCACAGTGTTGATAACTCGAGCAGTGATCAGCCAATGATTACATTCTGAGTCAGTGGTTACTGGTACTGGACTGGTGGGCTGACTGACTAATCACCAAATCAGCTGCTCTTCCTTCTACTGGTTGAAAAGGCAATGAAAAAAAGCAATGTCTCACTATAACCATAACATATGAAAAGCTCCTAGTGACCTCCATGAGTGTGTCTTCCTGTGAAACACTGAACAGCTTTACAAAGGAGCTCCACCCACCTTCTTTTGTCTGCCTTATGACTGCAGTGAAGAAACACATCACTGTGTTCACCGGGACTCAGTTAGTCTTATGATGCTGCATTAACAAGACACGCAGCCCACAATTCTCCTTTGGGTCAAACTACAATCACACATGCGTGGTGAGGAAGGCGCGGTCTTACTTTTTCGCAGCTTCCAATTGTGTGTGTGCATGTGAGTGTTTTAGGGAGACAGAAAGTGAGAGAGGGAGACGGGGGAGGGAAAGCGAGGGGGTCAGTGCTGGAGCTTGACAGACCAATGACTCACACTGACTGTTGCCATGGCAGCTGAATGCTTGATAAGACTCTTGTATGGGAATGCTATTAACTCTTTCTCTCCTCCATCCCTCTCTAAATTGCTCTCTTTCTCTTTTTCTTGAAGCGTTCACCTCAGAGAAAGCTAAACTTGACATTTTATGTTGTATCAGTCGTGAGGCAGTCGTGAGGCAGTCGTTCAGAGTAAAATGTTCGAATAAGGACACACACACAGGCACACGCATATACGTGAGCACAATGCTAGTCACAAACAGGAAAGTTGTGGCAGACAGGAAGTGTTCATCATTGTGCTGAATGCAGAGTTCAGTCTAAATTCCGTGTGAGTGTGTTGTGTTAGTGTGTGTAGGTTAACAAGCAACAGAGTATCATTTTGTGTGTGTGTATGTGTGTGTGTGAGTGTCTTGGTGGTCGGTCATTATGCATTGATGCTGTTAAGTTCATTAACACCCTTTGAGAGAGGGCTAAATGCCAGAGATCTGGGCCCTAAACATGACCACAGGTAAGAGGTGACAAAAGTTCCTTCAGATGACCCACTGGGTGCTTTTACTAGGAGGAGGACACAACTCACAGAGACGCAGAAATAAAAGCAGGAAAGGATGCAAAACATTCCAAGACTGAATGTCTCTGGACAGTAGTATTTGTACAGCATTGTTAGTGTTCTTTCCAAACACAATATCCTGATTCACTGAATGGAAAAAATGGACGGTGGTGACCATGGAAACAAGCACACACAGAGAGAAGACTAGAGAAGACGTTTATATTAACAAAAGAATGAGGTGCCAAAAATTAGAGGATATCTTAGAGGTCATACATTTTATGCAAAGCAAAATAGGCTTTCACAATCAAAACCCTTTTATATAAATGTCTTAGAGCTCATTAAAATAGAACTTAAGGCTGTGCTGAGGGCAGTTTACATGTGTTGCAGGCAGATCAGATGGAATCATCTCACCTTTCTGGGTTTGACTTTATCCTGGTGGTCATACTGAAAGATGCCCTTATAGCTCAGACCCAACCACCATGGGATCCCCTGCTTGTCCTAAAATGCACAACAAGAAAAAAAAACCCCAAAAAGAATCAGGAAAAGTTGTGCATGTGTGTGGGATTTGTATGGGATTGACAAATAGTTTTGGGCTCCATCATATCACCAAATGCCAAACTGCCTGCTTCCAGAGTTAACAAAAATGTGTGTGGTGCATGAGTGTGTGAAAAAAGAAAAGGCAGAGTAGTAAAACTGTACCTTTACAGCATAGTAATGTACTCCATATGTGGGCAGAGACTCTACAATGCTCATATAACTGTGAAGAGCAGAGAGACACACATGTAAGCTTTCTTTACATTAACATAACAACATAAGCAGAGACACATAAACACACAGGTACACACTTACTTTACAATAGCTTGCCCTCTAGACTGCCCATTGAGCTTCTTGTAATGCTCTATGACCCGATCTTCACTGTGAGACAGTACAATAAACAGATGAAAGAAAAATGATCAAGACAGGGAAAAAACAACAAGAGGGGAGCTTGTGCAACACTGTGATGGTTTTCTGGATAACTGACTGGTCTCTCACCAATAGGCCAAAGATGGGTGCTCCTTTAGGGCCTGGGTGGGCAAAGCAGGCAGCTTTTTTAGGTCAGACCTGGTTGCATCATTACTGGGTGGGAGAAACCACAAGACATGGTCAACACTACTTTCTGCAGGAACAATCATTCTCTGATGTAGGACTAACAGTTTTATTTAAAAACCAGCAGGATACACGAAAACGCTCAAACTAAGGGTATTTCCCAGAAAACTCATATAAATAAAGAGTTAACTTTTAAAAATTAATGACAAAACAACTATGTTAAGTCAAGAGGAAGGACTGAATACTGCTGGCCTAGATGATATTTTATTTCAGAGGGAAGGGGCTGTCCATCACAGAACAGCTGCAGCCATGCTGACGGTTGGAAAGGGGAGAGGGACAGAAACACAGACACAAACATGAAAGACAAATAAAGATAAAAAGGAGATAAAAACAGTGAAGGGGAAAGAATGAAAAAGACAAAGACAGAGCAAATGAGGCATGGAACTATGCAGAGAGCCAAAGAGACTTGGCTCTTCATTCAGTTTTCAGACCTCCAATAGCAGAAGGTCGTAATATCCCACTCTAATCCCCCAGCCTCTCTCGAGCCTCCGCCAAGGCCCCGGAGGTTTGGGGAAAGCCCTGGGAACATGACAACCTATGAGCTAAGGCGCTGGAAGAGATACCATCCGCCCTGTCCGGCTGTTCTTCAATGTGTGAATGCAGCTGTGTGTCTGGACTGGCTGATTCCCATTTTAGTAGCTACTCATTAAGTATATGTGGTTTTGTGCACAATTTTGGTATTAGAGAAGAAAGTGTAAGCAACAGTTCTCTTTGAACAAATACAAAGAAACTGCTGTGGCTCTGTGACATGTTGATCGTCATATGTTCACAGTACACATGTGCACAGTCAAAAAAATCTTGTTTTTCTAAATAGTTTTCAATGAAACCTACAATTCTTGCTTTTGTTGCAGACTCACTTTGTTTCAAAGCTATAAAAGTTATTTTTAAATTATTGAAAAAAAGGCAAACAGAGGAAGACTCACGAGGCTTTTTTCAGCAAGCATCGATTTCTCTTGCTTAAGGCATTTTTTTTAAAACAAACAGATATTTGACAGTATTTCTGCATACTTATTTAAGGAAATGATATCTTATGAGTCAACAAATTAATTGTCAAGATGGACGGTCGGCAGGGGCAGCAATGAGAGATAAAGCAAAACCTAATACTGAGGAGGGTGTATAGTGTATGGCTATGAAGAGAGGTCAGGCTCCATAGAGCTTTTAGAGATGGGAGGTATGTGTGTGGGAGTAAAGCGTAAGGAAAGGGGGAGAAGGGGGAAAGGAATGTCTCCAGAGTGTGTCACATTCCAGCCCTCCGCAGGATATTGTGTTTATTTATCCCTTTCACCGGCGGAAATGAGGTCAGAGGTGATGGCTGCTGTAGTCTGTTATTTGTTCTACAACAAAGGGATGAGTGGAAGAAGGATGACACACATTTAGACCAACAACACAGATTCATGTAATCCATGCTTTTCTGAAGAAAGCAGCACAAGTTGAAAAAAAAAGTGAGAGGAGAGAAAGATGGAGGGAGGTGTATTAAACAAAGACAGCTCTCAGTGATGCACCTCCATGCTCAGGGGAGCAGAGGAGCAGACAGACCCCTGATTCCACCTCTGTTGTGTCTCTGTCTGAGCCCCTCCCTCAGAATAAACAGTGGTGGAGTTCATCTTCTATTTTTGGCTGCTAACATCTAATGAATGACTCTCTGATTGGTTTGAAGTCAGGCATGTAGTAGCATAATGGTGCTGCTTAGAGAGGCAGCTGGTGTTTTTTAGCAATGAGAAGGTGCCTGTTTTTTTTTTGTTTTTTTTTTTGCACATATTATAGCACCATCTCTTTTAACCAAAGTTACTGAAGTCCTTACCTGGTGAAATCACCTTTGGCCTCCTGTAGAAACACAAAGAGAAAGAGAGCATTAGTGAGAGAAGAACAAACAGTTCACATGTGTGTGTATGGGAGCTCTGAGCAGTGACCATAAATGTGTGTTTATGTTCTGTTTGCATAGGTGAATGTGAAGTAAGGCCTGCTGTGCTGGAATCAAACAGAAACATTAAACCTCCATCTGGAGTGAAACCTCTGAAGGCCTACAGAGCAGATACCTGATACTATACATCTGCACCTGCACTGAGGGCACACAAACACAAACACACGCATACGCACAGACAAACTGCTCAGCACAGTCAATGTGTAACATGACCTTGCGGCATCAAAATTAATGGACTGACCTACTCAGAAAAAGGGACAGGAGAGAGAGAAAGGACTAGAGTATTTGAGGCATAAAAAGAGTTTCCCTGCTGCTCTGTTATATCAGCACTGACTGACTGCACCAAGAATTGAGCTGGTAGCCAAGAATTCTGCAACCAACAAAGACAATTGTGGTTATTAGGATTTAAAAGCTCCCAGTGTCACTGCAGATTACTGACAGACTGATGCTTGATTTAGATAATGTGTGTTTAATCATCCACAATTGTGACTTCAGTAGATAATGTGTGTTTAATCATTCTCAGTTAGGATCAAAGGCTGGTGGAGACATTTTGGACGACAACTTAAAACAGTACCGATGCAGAGCTCAGACCGCTAGAATAACTAGCGTGCTTGACTCCATGTGCTTATGGTGAAAAGCAGATATTAAGAAACCCAAACATACACACAGACAAACAAACATGCTTTATCTTACTTGTAGAATATATGAAGCCAATTCAAAGACAACGTCGCTGTCCACTTCAATAAGCTCCTGCAAGAAGAAGAGAAAAAAGACGAGAGGACATGGGCCATGAGAGTCACATTTTAATACTGCTGACAGCAAGTAAATACAAAATCACACACACTTTGCTGATGTTTATAGTTAGAGTGGACATGCCTCTGATCATCAACCATTTATCCAAGATAGTGACTCCTTTCATCTCCCTTCAACTCCCCCTCTTTTTTTTCTCTCCCTTCTCTAATTTCATGACCTCTTCATGTGGATGGAGCTCAGAGATTAGAGGCAAAGTGAGGGGGTTTATAGAGGGGGTTAGGGGCTGAGGGCAGGCATGGATGCTCTGGTTGCTAATTACTCTTTAAATTTTGTAGTGTTGTGTTTTCAATCGCGTTGTTGCTTATACTAAGCTATTTGAGGACAAGTGGAAATTCTTGGGGAAAAGGTGAATGGAGAACAGGAAACAAGAGATTGAAAAGCAAGGAGGCAGAGAGGTGCAGGCATGAATGATTTTAGTCTCTGTGTAAATAAGATTTTGGGTTGCATCAAAAACTGTTTCTTTAACTGCACGATCATTAGTGTAGGTTGTGTTTGTGCACATATTCACCAATCATGTGTTTGCATACATACATACATGCATGCATAGGATGGCTACGTATATATCAAGGGGGAGAAGATATATGGGTTGGCGGGCAGTGAGTAGTGGGTCAAGTATGTCAGGAATGTTCCCTTTACAATCCACCTCTTAATTGGTTGGGAGATCAGACAACCAGAATGAAACACTAGACAGAACAAGCCCATGCTGAGTGTACCACCCAGCGTGTGTTATTGCACTGTAAGTGTTCCCACAGCACAGCAGAAAATATTCCTCACTACTTATACAAGCACTGACCGCAGAAGGTGAAAATATATCCTGATCTCCTATATTTTATTTATCTACAGAGTATGTTTAACATGTCTTTGTAAAAAAAAGATTGTGTTTCTTTTTTGCTCTCTTTCTGCCCCTCTCCCTTCACTGGGTTGTCAGGGTCATCTACTGCTGTAGCTGTTGGGGAGATCGTTTGTGCTCAACACTGCAGATGATGTTCTTATCAGGGTGGCTTGTGATAAATGTGCACAAAAAGGCATCAGGTATCACCTTCAAGGACATTTTAACAAAGCTACTGGCGGGACTGAATCAGGAATCTTCTGTGTGTATCTTCCTCACTATTTAGTTAAATTGTTCATTACATTTTTAGTATCTATAACAACTTTGTTATACAACCTAAAGCGTTTAACGTGAACTTGGATTTAACTTAGTAATCAGTAACAAAGCTAGGAAAGCACTTTTTTATGCCCCTTGCATACAAAAAACCTTTGCATGATGCACTGCAATAAACATGCATTTGGCACACTTTAGATAACGTCAAGAAAATAAATTAACTTATGACAACAAGATAGTGTTCTAAAGGCTTTGACCTGCCCTATGGTTTCCTTCCGGACACAAACGCCCTCTTCTGGAAATGATTAATAACTGCCTGACACTGGTTTCTCTATCAGTAGTAAGTTGGTAACTGTCTCTTACCAGAACATGAACCAGTTAACAAAAAATTCAGTCTACCTTCACTCAACACAAATGGTGATCTCTGATCTGAACATTTTAAGCGAATCACCAAGTGTACAAAATGTACCTTTGTCAAACAAAATTTAAATGGTTTCTGCCTTTTAATTTTCATTCTGGGCAACTTGTTTTCATTGTTTGCTTAGAGGCCTAATTTGTATTTAAACAGACAAAATAAATGTGCTTCCACTGACAGATGGCAACTAATGTGTCAAATTATGCGCTTGTTGCTGGAACACGGTGCAGCACATAACATGATGGGCAACAGCTGATGCAAATGGTTCACATTTTCTGCTTCAGCAAATCAATGTGAGCACCCAAGTCCAGGCTTTCCTCTTGTAGCATTTCCTAATTCAAAACCAAAAATAATTTCAAGTGTATACTCCATGTTAGGCTGAAATAAGCCAACTGAAAACCTTTCACCTTCTTTTAGCAAAAAGTCCAAGAGAAAGCCTTGTTAATAAATTCACAACCCCAGAGTATCTTGCACACTTACACCTATGAAGAATTTCAGGATAAACACAGCTGTCCATTGTCATTAGCAAACAGTATGTAGAATTTGCAACAAAGAAATGAGATTACCTTGTAGATGATGGACTTGGCATTAAGAAAAAAAAGCTCAATAGTGGCATTGTCCTTCAGGTAGGAAATACTTTCTATGTAGAATCTGAAAGCATAGAAGGAACAGCTTCAGTAAATTTGCAACAGCAGAGGCGACAAGGACATAATTTCACCTTTAGTCCTGTAAAGAAGATCACCAAGGTTAGTTATTTATGTTCCTCAGCAACAAAGTAATAAAGGAAAATGAGTTAAACATGAATGCGATGGTAATGTCACATACAGATGTGACAGCAATGGTGCAATGGCCAAAGTGACCACAGGAGGGCACAACATACCAGAGGCTGACCCCATGCACCAACATTTTTTCACTTCCTCTTACACCAATTCTCTCTCTCACCATGGTGGCTGGCAATGATCCATTATTAGTTTGTGAGTGTGAGCACATTCCACAATCTGAAAACACACAAACACACACACACAAACATACGCACTGAATGTGCACATGATGCAGGACACGCATTGTCTGCCTCTCTGCATAATCAGCAGTGTGTAGCAATTCCACATGCACATACAGTAGTTACACACGCACACACACACACACACACACACACACGCACACACACACACACACACACACACACACACACACACACACACACACAC
>JAPZDV010000023.1:11918891-11957645 GCA_029814665.1 Acanthurus lineatus
ACACACACACACACACACACACACACACACACACACACACACACACACACACACACACACACACACAAATACACACAAATCACCATGCACTTACTCACACACAAACCCATAAACAACATAAATACAGCCCGCTCAAAACATACTGGAGAAACACATGTGCTGTTTAGTGTGTATACAGGATGGAGGATGAGGAGAGGGTAACACATTGAGTGAAACAGAATTAACACAGCAAGCACATACTTACATACACATATCACCAAGATACATGTGCCATAGTGTGCACATTGCTGAGAATCTCCCCTGAGGTCCTGTACTATCTACTCATTGCACAACTACAGTGACAGAAGCTACTGAGAGCTATTTAAAGACAAGGGGGTGATGTCATGCAGACAGCAAGCATACACACATACACCAAATGCACACACACACTCAACTCCAATGACCTAGATCTCATATAAGCGCAATGCTTACAGTGATCCTGCAACACAAAAAGACTCAGGAGAGAATGTAAGGGATGAAGACAGCGTGAGGAAGAGCTATCATATAGGCTGATTCTGCTTAATGTTTCCATGTATCATGTTTATGTACCAGATAAAAGCGTTAAATAGGAAAATAGTGTTCGCTACTGTGCCAGCTGATTCTGTCTTTATACACTTTAACACAGCCCTCCTATAAAACACTGCAGTATTGGCTAAATTTAAGGAAAAGATTTGAAATTTTCCCATACTGCTCTGTCATGAACTACTGAGATAATCGTTACAGGAAAACTTTAAAAAGCATCTACACAGTAAGAATGACAGATACATCTTTCTTGCTAGGAATAAGATCTTGATCATGACCAATTTATACTATGGTCAAACACAAAATGCATTATCAGCAGGGATAGAACTGCTGACCATAGCTTTGTCTTGTCTTTCTGACTCTGACAAAAACTGACAGTCTTATCCACAAAGGCCCTGATTGGTTCTGCTGTGTCTCCAAATGGGAAAGCATTCATTCACATGAGCTGCACAAGATCTCTTCTAAGTTTTCTAAACATTTTAGATGCAGAAATTTTCAGCCTGGAAGCAGGCTATCCTTATAGTATTAGCAGTAATGCATGTTTTGGTTCAGTCTGAGACGCGCACACTGGTGGTCTTTCATTACCACCCAGCAGTCAACTCAACTGCCTTGGCATCATCAATTAAACTACATCCATGCCACGCCAGCATAACAAACAATGAGCAGAGAACAGGGACACGTGGACACATATGGTAATATGAAAGACGATTTGGAAAGAAAATGAGCCCAAAATACACTGTTTGACATCAGAAGTGCACGACTTAGGATGAAAAAGAACAGAGGGACCCCGTAAGGTTAGGCTCAGCCTCTGGCCTCACCATTGTTATGAATACCAAGCAGACTGTAAAATCACACAGGCTGCATTAGATGGTAGAATTTTGCTTGGTTCTCTCCTCGGAACATGGCGACTCACTCCTTCTACACATACATACACATCCTGACATTACACCTTATCTGTGAGATGGTAGATAAACAACAGATGCGTAATAACATTGGGGAAGATACCATTAGTGATAAAGAGAGAGAGAGTGACAGGTAATAGAGCAACTGATATGGTACACTTAACACACATACAATAATTGGGATGCATACTCCGGACAGACAAAGACAACACACACACACTTTGAAACCATCTATCAGACAGTGAATCTCTCTGCTAGCTTAGACAGCATTACTACTAATAGACATTTAGCCTGTGCCTCCTCAGCAGCACAGGTAATTAACAGCACAACAATTACAGGGAGGTGCAAGTGAGGAGGAGACAGGCTGAGGCAAACTTCTAAACAAATGGCAAACACACAACGGTAGCTCACTTGGCTGGCAGGCAGCATTTCACAGTCCAATCTCTGCAAACAGCTCGTCAGGCCTCTGGCGCCTAACTGATTTATCAGTGGCAGTTCGTAGGACTCCAAGAGTGGGTAAGGAGAAGGTTTTCAGCCACATCCACTACATGTTTTAATGTTTTTACTAATAATAGACTGTAGCATTTTTTACCATCTTACAGTAAACCCTGTAGCGTCTCTTTACTAATGTAGTTCTTCACATAAAAATTAGCCTCTAAGAGAAACACTGTTACACAACTTAAACCCCATTTCCCTCTTTAACCTAAACCACTCTAGCCTTGGGGAGTGATAGCTGTATGACAGATATATATTTTATGCCATGGTGTATTTGGTGGTTAGCTTCAGTCTTTACAGCCTGGTCAATAGGTGTTGTTGGCCTTCTGGCACATAGTTTCCTGCCAATGAGGCATTGCACCATAAACAAACCACAGAGGAGACTCTATCAAAGCTAGGAAGACGGGGATGAGGAAGAGGAAAGAGGGAACAACACTTTTGGGATCAAACAGCTGGTCAATGTAACAAGTAAGGGGCAGAAATGAGATCCAACTTTTCACAGTCTACCTGGTTGGTGTGCTGATGTGCTACTTATACTTCAATGCACAATCATTAATTCCTGGGCTTTTATTTAAATAATGAAAACAAAAAAGACATTGTTTGATGGTAGTGTGAGGTCAACTGCAGGTCAATATCTATGCAGTATAACTGAATAGGGGAGAAATGTTCACAGATAAGGTAAAGTCTTTAATTTTTATTTACATAACATTGACTTAACCTATACTAACCTATAGATAACCTCTAGCCTTTGATTGGTGGAAACTATGAGAATACAGTAAGTAAAAAGGATCAACTGATGATACAAAAAAGATGTTCGTCAACATTTTAATATAGGCATGTTATACACTGTACATTTCAAAGAAAACCTGAACTGGACCTCTTGCTGGACACACTGCTGTTAAATGATCACAAAAGACAAGCAATGGCCCAGTGGTGTGTGTGTTCCTGGAGTCTTGCTTTCACATCTAAAAACACAACAGATTGCCCTGCACTGGAGCTATGATTGCCCTTTCAAGAAATCCTTTTTGCAAGTGAGTGAGGACCTTACTGCTTCGTAGTTCAAGAAAAAGAAATTGGAAAAACATTGTAATTCTCTGTGGTCCTCATTAGAATAGGACTGGCTTACTGTATATCTGCACAACAGAAAGAGTAAGGACAGAGAGCAAGTTCCTGGATCAATATGGAAATGGTTTCTTAATAACATCCCCTGTTCCAGAAATTTTTGTTCTACCTTCTATTTTGCCATTACAGATGACAAAGCATAAAAAATACCATTTTTTTCTTTTTCACTTTTCTCTCTTTAAATACATACATTAGTACCTCTAAAACTATTAACCTGTAAGAAAAATCATTGTAATGTATTAACTAACTAACTGTATTCAACTTAACTTTGTTTATTTATTTGTTTATTTACTTGTTATTTCCTTTCCTGATTGCCAAGAGGATGGAGAATGAGTGGAAGAAAGGATGGATGGATAAGATACAGAGCCACTGCAGCTGTATTTGATGATGCAGAAGGAGACAGAGCCAGAATAAGGCAGGTAAAGACAAAGGAGCCGAAAGATAAAAGACGATTTGGACAGTGAAAAGTGGAAAGTCAAAGAAAGAGAGAGGGAGAGTGGAAGAGGAGCAGAGAGAAGTACCAATTTGTAAGAGAGGATCAGTTCTGGCAGAGTAATCAAATCAAAAAAGTCAGCAGACCTAGACTCTCCCCTTCATTTTCTCCTCTCTGTTCCCATCTCTTTACTGTCATCTCCTGTCTCTCCATTCCTAAGCTCCCATCTCACTTTTCTCTCTCCCTCTAAACCTCCTGTGTTTCTGTGTCAATCTTTCTATTCTCCACTTGCTCTTCTACTCAGTTTCCAGGAAAATTACCTCCTTTTGTCTATCTCTCTTTGTTCCAGTGGAATTGGGTGATGGTCAGACACAAAAGGGGCTCAGAGAGGTAGAGAAGAGTGGAGCTATTAATGAGCAGGCTTCAGACTATAAAGACACACCATGAGAGGGAAACTACAGATGATCAACTGAACAATCAATGAAGAAAAAGAGGAATTGAAAGGAAACATTACTGTACAGAGAGAGTGATACAATTTCTAAACAATAAAAAATAAATGCTCAATATAATGTAAGTTAATGTGTGATGTTACTGTATCTCATTACTGTGTTTAAAGTTGGGTACAGAACAGAGGAAAGACCAGATCTACAGTAACAAATAGATGTCTAAAAATGCTAGGGGGCTTTTAAATGGCAAAGAACAAAAAGACGGTTGGGTTGTGGATGCTGCCGCTGCCTTTGGTCATTACTGCAGAAAGGCCTGCTGGGAGGATTTAAGGCTGGAAGTAGGGGGAGGGAGGCTCCATGCTGCTTTGTTTTTCCAAGACTTTCAGACAATAATGTGGAGCATTGTCAATTACATAGATGGTTAAAGCCTCATGTTAGATGATTCTGGCATTGCTGAGGCATTCTGGGAGGGCATAAGGGATGGGTAATGAAGAATGAGCAGTGATGCATGAGCTGAGAGAAAACCAGAGGTTCTGCTTAGCACATCATTAGGATTGAGCTCTGTGTTGGGTTGCACAGTCTCTACAGGGAGAGTGAAGTTAGGGCTGGGTCTGTTGCATGCATGCACATGTGCTTTTCTTTGTTTGCGTGCAGAGAGATCAGGTGAGCATCAAGAAAGTGCAAAGTCACCTACTGCTGACCAAATTTCCCCTGGTCAGCAAGAACTGAGTCCCTGAGGATATCTCTCGCTTTAAGGAAATAAGAGTCTGTAAAGAGAGAGGGAAGAGAGAAAAGGGAGAGCCCGAGGACGGGCTGGAAAAAGAGAGACTCACCTGTACAAGGAGCTCCAGCTTCCTGTCATCCAGGAGGTGAACCTGACATCGCCTCCCCTCTGTCATCTGAGAGAAAAGAGACAAAAAGACAAGGGATGCTTTTAATATGCTTATTTAAGAATCGATTACACTAATTTCGTGCGATTCTGGTACAGATTGAAAGCAGACATCTGTAATGGCCTCTAGTAGTTTAGATCGTACAGAGAATATCACTTAATTGAACCCCCTGAATCCCGCTGATCAATTAGTGTGAGAGACATGGGCTTTAAGGCAAGCTTGGAGAGCGCATGTGTGTTTGTTGTCTCAGTGAAGTCTTAACAAGATTAGTAAAGCTAACAACACAATGGACTGATAGAGACAACGTCCTGTTCTGCTCACTGGCACACAGACATTTCTAGCATTCCTCCTTAAGGAGGAAATCCATTATCCATCTACAGTGACCACAATGAGTGAAGCTGCCTGCTGACAACGTGCGCTTGAGTGTTTGTCTGTGTTGTTGATACAAGGCTTGCTAAATAGCGCTGCAAAAAACTGATAATATCCATCAGCCAAGTTCAGGCATAAACACTGAAGCAGGTGCAACAATGAAACAGTCAACTGTGGGAAATATGCACCACATACACACAGATTGGACCACACATATTACATGACAGACAATGCCAGGACATTACTCCAGAA
The DNA here is from genome assembly GCA_029814665.1 of Acanthurus lineatus. Classification (NCBI taxonomy): domain Eukaryota; kingdom Metazoa; phylum Chordata; class Actinopteri; order Acanthuriformes; family Acanthuridae; genus Acanthurus; species Acanthurus lineatus. Next base: position 11,924,362 of record JAPZDV010000023.1, read on the forward strand.
CTGTCTGAAAGTTTGCTACTGCACGATAAGATTCAAGCTAATACAAGACGGTTTAAACATTTACTGCAACAATAAAGACAAAGATTCCATGTCAAGATGTACAAAGTGTGCCAAAGTTTTCAGTGTGTTAGTGGATGTTTGTGTAGATGTAAGTGTGTGCTAGTGTTTTCAACACATGTGGAGTGTCTTTAGAATTTAACAGGAAGACAGGACCCTGAGGAACACAAACACCCCCCTGGCTCCTCCCACACTTCCCTCACATCTGGGAGATGGGGAGGGAGACCAGGGGGAAGGGGGTTGATGTGTGTGGGGGTGTAGGAAGGGGTAAAAAAAATGCTGGAAAAGCATCAATAAGGAGAAAGGGGGGAGAGACATTGTTGTTGTAAAACAATTTTGATGAGAACTTCCACCAAAACAGTGATGGAGCTTGGGCTCAACCGGTTTGTAACTCGTCACCATGAGGATCATGTTGGTCACCTGAGGCTCTTGCAATCTGGTATGGGTGTGTCCCCAGTATAACCACAATACTCACATCCTTTCTCACCGTGCAAGCAAGCTTGCATTTAGGTGGCAGGTTGGAGGCGTGAGTTAGCAGAGAGCTGCAGATACCAGAGGAAGAAAGGGAGAAGAACGACAAAGTTGTGTCTCAAAACTCATCCCTATGTGAACTCCGCTGAGTGACTACTTATGTGTGTGTGTTTGTATGTGTGTGTGTGTGTGTGTGTGTCTAGCATTTAGCTTCTTTGAAGGGTTCAGTTAACCCTCCTATTCACCATTGATCTCCTGTGGTTTGAGGGTTTAGATTTGGTGCACCTGTGCACACAGTGACACACAACCACACACGCACACCCACACACAGCCACACAACCACACATATATGCATAAACACACTCACACACACACACACACACACACACACACACACACACACAATTACATTTTCCAGCATTGGCTTTTGTTTTCATCTCCCACCCTAGTGTCTTGGAGTAACATTACCTTTCCAAAACTTTCCATGTTTACACTATATATATTGATTTTAATTACTGCCATGAGTACTGAGTTGTAGTTCAGCCAAAACATGATTCGTTTAGCCAAATATACACAATATAATAACTCTAAAAGTAAAGTATTACACAGAAAATAGGTGCAAAGTTATCAGACTAGAGGCAATTATGCAATTTCTGTGTACACTAAGCTTCTCAAACAGTCCTCTGTCTTGGCTTCATTGTTGAGCCGTGATAGTATTAGTTTCTTTAGTGTCTTGTCAGCAATACTTTAAACTGCAATACTTTAAACTGCAATGCAGACAGTAGATACAGACACACACACCCACGAACACACACACACAACTGCGTGCACACACTCAGTGGTACTCTGCTCTGGGAACATGGGAATAGTACAAACCTTAACGTCAAGGTAACAAATCACTGCCTGGAGGCTAAAATTAGGCAGCCCAATCTGGCAGAGACAGAGGCTTATTGGTTTTAGTCATAAAATTCACTTTGTGGTATTGGACACATGCTACTGAGTTTCTATCCACCATGAAACCAAATGTAATAAAGTGTCTATGAATAGCTTCTTGTCATTATACTGAGTTTTAAAGAAAAAAGAAAATGAAGAATAATTGAACTCAATGTAATATTGTTGCACCATACAGACAGCTCATCGTTTTAAAAGGACAGTCTGTGAATATATAAGCAGCAATCTTGACAATGAGCTCTTAAGAACGTTGTAAACATTAAATTACAATGTAGTCCCAGTGAGGAAAAATAGGCACATGTGGTACTTGAAACATCACCTTGTCCCGGTATGTGATTCATGCTGTATGTAATCCACTAACATTTCTGACCCATTACCAGTCACGTTTCAATTGGCTAACTTACATCCTCAGGCCTGACTCACTGGTAAGAAACGTTGAGGTTAACAGCCATGAGATGAAAATGAACCATGTTTCAAAAAAAGCAGCCATGATGTTCACAACGTGTCATGATTTCGCAGAAGCTGGCACCGAAATAACAGACACAGACACCCACACAAACACACACATACGAACAGTTGACAGTGATGCTTCATCAGTGGTGGGCTTGTTCACGGTATCATTAGTTAGTTACCTTGCAAACAGACGCTCACCGAAAGGATCCCACACACAAAAAAACTGGCTCCAAGAGAGAGAGAGTGAGAAAAATATTAATCCCAGAGATGAATAAGCCGTGTTTCTGCCAGAAAATAGTCAAAAAACACCCTTTTCCCCGGCCGACCTAGGGGAGGAGGCACATCAGCATCCATGTTAGTGACCATTAGATAACGTTAATTACAAGCGTCGCTGTTTACTGTAATTTCCCAGTTTCATCTAAACGCCTCAGAACCCTTCGCCATTCAAGCTAGTGATAACTCTGCGCTGGTTAACCGGAGACCGTGGAGCGTTTTCCAAGGCTGGCTTCACCTCCCTCCTTCCGAAAGCAGAGAGCCTCTCACGGTGCTAGTCCCGGTCGACCAACCCCCTCCCGCTTTCGCTACCGGCAGCGTGCACAAACGGTGAGTGAACGTGCTGGTAGCGGGAGACTGTACCATCGGTCAGCAACCAAAGGGGGACGACCGGAAGGAACGGCTAACGGTCGAACGCTTCCCAGCCTGCCCTCACTTGCCAGCTATGTTTTTCGCTGTCACCGGAGTTGCTTCGAAAACACGGGAATAATGGAGGCAAGATGTGGGGGCGGGGAAAGGAGGAGATGAGGGGAAATTTTCTGCAGCAGCTCACAGCCATGAGAAACTGCAGACCTCTCTCTCTCTCTCCTCTCCCTCTCTCTCCCTCTGCCTCGCTTTCGCCGTGCGTGTGCGTGCTTACAAACCCAAACAGACATCTGTGTCTGCAGAGCACACCAACAGTCTGCCTTTAAAATGACTGATGCGCTGCTGATACATAACAGTGACCAGTGATCAGTCTTTATTCAGTCAGCTGCAGTTGCATGCTTTTATGGGGGAGAGTTTCCCTTGAAAGACCCTATCCTCATATGACTTATTACTTTGACAATGCAGTTGCAGGTAGAGCCTTAACCATATGTATTTTGATAGACTTCCATAGGCCTAAGATGATTACATGGTTCTGCAGAAAAAGCAGTTCAAGCTAAATCTCTAGATCCCTGGCTTGGCTCTTGCCAGCTTGTCACTTCCTGTCTGCACTTTTAAAACACAGATCTTGCTTTTAGGTTTGCCTTGTTTGTGCTCGAATGATTTCTGGCCTTCTTTCTGCTGCACCGTTGGACTTTTTTTTTAAGGCATGACCTAAATTGGGCACTTGTGTTCACCTTACACAGCTGGAGCAGCAGCCGTTGAAACCACAAGCTGTTAACATAACAATCATTCCAGTTTTTGGTACCATAAATAGATAATAGAAATGTGTGCTGTGAAGGCAGGGCTCAGTCTTTACGTACTGTCAATAAAGTGTCTGAATGACTCGGCTCGCGTAGGCAAGTCTGTTTTCTATTATTATATTACAACATGAGTAGTCCCCATGTTATGAAAACAGTGTGAGGCCACATGTAGCACATGCACAGTATGCATACATATGTAGTACACTGTCTGCTAAGCTAGTTGTTATCAAAGGTATGTCTGGTCCCCCCAGGGTCCCCAGCTAAAATTGGAATGATTTATTTTCACTGTAATTCTGTCGATAAGTAACATAATGATACATGACTATTTTGGAAATGGGTTTTATACATTTTCTGTAATAAAACTTACAAGAAAAAAATGTTATCAGTAGGGGGTCTGTTGTCTGATTGGTAGGGTTCCTTGATTTGAAACTGTTTGAGCACCACTGTGCTGAGCTGTCAGCATCAGTGATACTCAACCATTTATTTTAAGAGTAACTCTTTAAGAGTTATTCTCCAAAGAACTTTACAGTCTGTGTCATAGGGTTTGTGCAGTTTGTCTGAGCCAAATGCACTTGCACTATATTTGAGCCATATTTTAAATCTGCTATATTCATCCCAGACATTAAGCAATACAAAGATGCAATTTAATTTAATGTGTTTGGCTTGAATGGTTCTGTTGCTACCATGGCATATGCTGCAAGCCCAAAATTCAGCCTAGTTTGCTGAATGCAGAAGGTCACATGAGAAATGAGGAGGTGTATCCTTTCCCCTTCTGCTGGATTTTTCTGGTCCTGGATATTTTTGGCCTGTTCCAGACACCGGAAACTGGCCTGTCCAACTTAAACATCTCCAGATGACTCTTTCTTTGGCTTTGATACATACACCCTTCCCCTCTTCGCTTTCTCCAGTCAAATACATATCTCCCTTTATTGGTAGCTTCCTCAGTTTGCTGCCACAAGGGGTCTGTTGTTTGACCAATGCAAGGGAGGATGGGAGAAGGAGACAATGCAGGAAGTGGAGGAATGGGGTGAAACTGGCAAAGACAGAAAGGAGGGGCAAAATAAAAATTGCAGTAGGAAGATCCTGAACACTTAAACTACAAGACTTGATGAATTATTCTTCCTGCTTAGGATGGATGTAAGTAGCCCCAGAGACACTAAATGAGAGGGGGAGAGAAAGGAAGCAAGAAAAGGAAGCAGGAAGGAACAATAACAAGCAGCTGTGATTTAGTGAGCCTATCTGTCCAATGCTCATCTTCCTCTAGTTTCCCCTGATCACCTTCCAGCGACTTACAAAGACTGTTGCCAAGAAGCACAAAAAGAGCAACACTTGAAGGTGTGAGAAACCTGGGTCTTTTTACAAAGCCAGTGGACGTCTATTCTAGGCTGAGGTGTGGCTTTAATGAGGTGCTTATCTGGTGTATTTCTATGGAGCAGAGGTCTAAAGGGGAAAGATCTTGATGGTTGAGGTGAGTTTAACAGGTGGTGGGTATTAGAGTCAGGTTTTAAGGTCGAGCAGGGGAACAGGGTTGATGGTCTGGGCTGGAAAAGGTAACCTATATTGGTGGAATGTGATATAAACAGCACTGAATGGTTAATTGAAGCAAGATGGAGAATCTCTTTAACCCTGGCTGTGGGACGCTGTGATAGGCAGTTAAAATTGACACACTCACACATGTACACACACACACACACTCCATGCTCTTTGCTTTGTCTGTCTTTGTCTGCGTCTCTCCCGTATTTTATGGAGACTAAACAAACACATGCTCTTAAACACGTCACATGGAGCGCAAGCCTGGTTTGACACCAGCAGTCCTGTGATGATTTATGATGCCGAGATCATTATGGCTGAGTGGGCTTTATGACTCGTCATCAGTTTTAATGTAACACTATCTGCATATGGTGCGGATTAGATTACAACACGAGATTCTGCATAACACACAGCAGCTCTTAATACTCTACAGTTTCAAGTTGAATGGGTTATTGAAAACCTGATGGAAAAATAATAGCAGGGCCAAATCCTGTCGTCTTCTCCATCCTGGGCTTTGTGTAGTGGCAGAGTGAGACGGAGCTGGGAGGGTCATGGAAAGGCAGCCAGGAATGTCTAGAGAAACGACTGACCGAGGGAGAGATCTGTTTTGTTTGTTCAAGTGTGTATATGTGTGTGTGTCTGTGAGCTCCACCCTCCCTGCCCGTGAGTGACTTTGGGACTGAAATGTGGTTCCAGTTAGGGCTTTTTTTAAAATCAGAAACACACTGGCACTTCAAACAAACTGGAGATATTTCTGTGGCCAACTCTGCTTTGTTCTCATTTTACTACCAAGCTCCATTCGCAGCCTTTACCAAAATTGTTCCCATTGTTTCAGGAGATGTTTCCCTAGATTTTAACATACCGTGGAATCACAGCCTTCACTAAAACTGACAGACGGGGATGTTTATGAATTTAAAACACTGTACAACATAGGCACTTTCACTGGGAGCATTGCCGTGAGGTGTTTCAGTAGACACAATAAAGACATCAGTTATCTTGCTTTTTATGGCAGATTTTGTGATCCTAACTTTAGATGTGGGGAATCCACACAAATCCTTCTCAGCCTCAATTCAGGGCTGAGATGGATTTGTCCAGGGGAGCCACAATCCCCAATAAATTGCAAAGATAGTCTCTCGGCTCATGCTGAAAATTCCCAGAAGATGTTCAGAAGTTGCTTCCTACGTGTTTTTAGATGTTTAGTACAACAGTTCAGTGTATTGATATAGCCCAGTAAAACTTACTCTGCCTTGGAGTCATAACACTAACAACCTCAGCATGCTCTTGAGAAATCTCTGATAGTGTGAAATTCTTCTTGTCATTCTTTTCAAATTTTTCTGCCAAAAGGTCTCATTGTCTAATAGCTAAAACAACCAAATGCTGTTCTGAATATCCAGCATAACTATGTGTCTCTGCAACACTGAGGAGGGATAACCTCATGTGCCATAGGCTGAGCCTGTTTTCTTGCTGCCAACTAGTAACATAGTCATACAAAAGATTGCTAATAGACTATTTAGCCACTGATTTCATGTCCACATCCTTCTTCCTTATTCTTGTGTTTTCTTTTCTCTTTCTCCTTTAACCAGTGTAGGCCTACCCCTTTTTACGAGTGTGGAACTACTTGTAAGTGGCTTAAAAAAATGGTTAAATACATGCTCACATGTGCCCAGGAACTCAACTAGAGCCTGAAGTTAAATTTAATATAGAAAGCTCTAAAACGGGATTGCAGCAAATGTCTTAATGACATTCAAGCAAATAAAACCCTTAGTGGGCACTGTGTGATAATACTGTGTCACAGTGTGTCAATCTGAGCGTGAGACACCACATTTATACATTCAGATCCTCCTTCTTGCATACCACCAAGAATTTGAATGTTTTCACTTTATGTTTTCTCATTTTTGTCTCCTTTATATTTCCGTTTTTTGTTTTTTTTTTTTTAACAGGGATGAGATTTATTCAAAGTAATTTAAGGGGTTCATTCAACTTCATTTTCACAAAGGATGGACCAGTTGCTTTTCTTCCCTGATTTATGATCCCCCCTCTTTCAGACTCAGACTTTTTCTGGTCAGCTTTGCCCTTTTCGGTTAGGACATTCCGTAAATTCCAGTCCAAAAGGAGCACTTGGTGGATAAAGCCAATGGTCATGTGTGTCTGGGTGCATTATCTTGGTGTGTGCATGTGCCTCAGAAAACATGGCCATCTGCTCTGTGTTTTGGATGAAATGGATCGGAGATGATTCAGTAACCAAAGCAGCTTCTGAGGAGGGACAAGTGCAGGGAAAAAGGCGAGAGGGGGCGCCAGAGTGCCTGTCAGCCAAACAAGAGGAACAGAGTGATTCAGGACAAGTAGGCACGAGTGATGTCATGTCTTTGGGACTTTTATCTCAATGAAACACAGTCTTGGTGATCACAGTGTTGATCTGCAAGGATCTAGGTTGTCAGTGTGTGTCTGTGTGTGTGTGAGTCATTCACAGGGGAAGGATCTTTTACCCCCACACCTCCTCTCATCATCTATAATTCACACAGTGAGAAATCACTGTAGACCTGAGTGACCCTGTGTTCACTGATACTGCTGGCAATGCATGCAGAAAGACAAACTGACGTAGAGTGGGGTGTTTGGTTCTGCACTGCTAATAGTATCATGTATATAAATGTATCTGTGTGGCTGTGTGTTTGTGTTTTTTATGTGTGTATGTGTGTGTTTTTTTGTGGCCGTAAACCCATTGAACCTGCCTGATTGATGAATCTTCTACACTGACCTCCCTTTAACTCTCTCTCTTTCAGTTCTTAATAAACAAATAAACACAAGCACACACACACATGCACACACACAGAGCTCTTGGCCTAACCTCAAGGGCACTGTGTAATGCAGAGCAGTTGAACTTCAGTGGCCTCTCCCCGTCCGGTAACGGGATAGAATACCAAAAGCTCTACTCATTTAGCATGCTGAATATTAAACAGCCCTGTCTGCAAAAATCCTATGTGTGTGTGTGTGTGTGTGTGTTTGTCACAGTCCTAATATATTCTGCTGGCCTAATAAACATGTACCCTGAGACTAGAACAGCAGGGGAAAGGAGAGGGTTTTGTGCATAAATGCACCCAAATCCTCTCTGTTCTTTGCTAATTTTTGCCCTTGTGCAGTTGAGTGTGTGTGTGTGTCCTTCAGGGGCTCTAAAAACCCTTCAGGGTAATATGGGATACACAGAGCGACATCACTCAAGGTACTGGCTGTATAGAAGCTTTGTGAGCCTCCATTCACATAATAAGTCTTAGGTTTTTAAAAGCTTCACTTCTTTGGCTGAGGGGCATCGACACAACCTGTACTCATACACACACAGAGGCACACACACACACATGAATGTTTGACCAGCCCATCTCCCCTGTGCTCTGCAACCTTAAGCACAAACAAAAGTTGTCATGACAACTTTACAGGAGACCTAGCATGCACTTTGCCCAAAATGTGGGGCTCTTCTTGGAGGAGGCACTGTAAGACAATGCTGAGACACTGTAACAGGCAAAAGTATGAGCCGGGGTATTAACTAAAGTAAATAGGAATGCAATGAAGGTTTTACTCGCAGAGTGACTGGATCTAGCTGATGACATGATCCCTGGATGGCAAAGACAAGGGAATCCTTTGCTCAACAAACAATATAAACTCATAGTTTCACAATGACAGAACCCCCCTAATCCCACTTCACTCCACCGCTACACCCCCTCATCATACCTCCCCCTGCTTTGCCTCCGGCTATACTGGCTCAGGTGATGTAATGCAAGAACAGTATATGGACAAGTGTATAGAAGAGAAACACACATACACACTTTGACAGCAAAGGCACAGAGGCAAGGAACACACAGGGGAAGAGGGTAAAACAGATAGGTGGGACAGAAAATGGGGATAAACAGGAGATGGATCAGGCAGACATGAAGGTGGCATCATGAAAAAAGGCAATGGAGAAACAATGGAGAAATAGGAGGATATGGCAAAAAAACATGCTGTAGCATCAGACCATCTCTGAGGATCTAGTCTGAGGTGTTCGAATGACAAATTGAGGAGTGAAATAGAGCCACATGCCCCTCCGCAGGCTCTGTGCTGCAGGGTGTCTGGTCTGCCTCCACTGTGCTCTACAGTAGGGATTTATCCCTCCATAGCTTTGGCTCAATGTGACTGTGCTCCATTACTACTCACTTGATTCCTCTGAGCCAGGGTAATGAAAAATGACCCAGCTCATCTGCAGGGAGAGCCCTTTGGCAAGTATGTGTGGTCTAAGTGTGTGTGTGCGTGTGTGTGTGTGTGTGCGCGCGCCTGTGTGTGTATGTGTGTGTGAGCAGTTCTTCCAGTCCAAAGGGAATCCCGTCATTGTAAAGGTATTGAATGTCTTCCATTTGGCCATTTTGCCTCAGGGAGAGCCAGAATCTGAAGGCAGGAGGTAGGAAGCCTTTTGCTCAATAAATTAAAACACCTGATCAATCATGTGCCAACAGTCACACATGAGAGCTGTCAAGTTTTAGTTTCAGTGGTTGAAATATTCGTTGAAAGCTTGTTCTGTATGTCACATTCAGTAAAAACCTTGAAATTCACATGCAGACGAAGAAAAACACAGGCTACAGTTATGAGTTGCAGAGCCTATGTGAGAGTGTGCACACTACATCTTTCTGCAGTTTTTTTTGTGTGTGCCGCATTCGTGCATGAATAATTTAGCCTACAGGTGTACAAACTTGAGAGAGATAGAGAGAGTTTGGTGGCATTTGCAGTATTAAAGGACAGATGATAAAAATTCATGAGAGCCAGCAAGGAGTCCTCCAGCTTTTACATTTATTTCAGAATGATAACTGATAAGCTTTATTGAACACAATACATTGGACTACCATGCTTTCTTAAATGAAGAAAGGTAATCAATGAATAATCTCAAATATAACTTGCATAATATTTTCCTTTTTTTTCAGCATTAGGGTTGTTATGCAGTTAGATTATGTATGCTGAGACTAGCCTTAATTTGTAAACTGAAAGATTTGAATATTTTGGTTTTAGGAATTGATTATAGATCCTCACTCATCTCTAAAAGTTACAGCACACACAAAACTTTAAACCTCTGCTCGGTAAACACATGTGGACACGCTGGTAGAGGATAAAATATCCATACAAACGGAGGATCTGAGAGTTCCTGAGAGGGATTTCCTCAGATATTCACCAGATTCCCCTAGTAATCCTCAGGGATTACCATTCTATACTGAGGTCCTAACCTCTCCGTTTAAAACATTGTAAGCCTGTATATCCCCATCACTAATGCCACAGTTAAACCACTATCATTTCTCTCAATAGAGGAGGACCACCTCCAAAAACCTTACATCAGGTCTGCTCTGGCCACTCAGATGTGACACTGGCCTTGACTGAGACACACTTAGAGGATTTAGAGGGATACCAGCCAGATTTATCAAGTAAGCTTCATCCATAGCCCAATAAAACACCAACCAAAAATTGCAGCCAATGGGTGTGTTCTACCATGTTTAACATTTGAACAGTTTCCAACATGGCAAGGCGTATCCAGGAATGTGTTTTTTTTTATAGTCATTAAGTCTTGCATCTAAATAATGTTTTGTGTGTCATGCAATAACAGTATGTGATTCCCCTCATAGCCTTTGCTGGAAATGCCAGGGTAGAAATGTCTTCCGTTTTCATTTAATGATACATTATGCCTCAAGTCAGAGAATCAGACAAACCCTTTTTGGAATGGCCGTGTGGTTCATGTGTGAGAATGTAAGTATGTGGGCATGTGAACGCCTGTAATTAATCAAGCAAGTTTTCATTCCATCAAGAAGTGTGCCACACTCTCACATTACCAGAGAAATGAGATTTCGGCACAGTTAAGAAGCTTATGGTGCACATTAACTAAAATGGCACGGCATATGAGGGAGGAGGGGTGTGGTGCTTAAAATGTTTAACATGTTAACAAGACTGCAAAACACCAAGAGACTGGTCAACACATTAATATCCACAAAATATGAATGATGATAAAAAGTTGATCATGATTTATGATTCATGGAGGGATGAGAATATTGGTTCCCATAGTTGAATCTCCACAGGAACCCTTTTTCTTAAGTTCAGACATAACCAAACCTTTCCCCCCTCTTCTTTTTCTCTTTCACACACATTTACAGTCACACACTGGGTATTTGATAAACCTGGGAATGGAGCAGTGGAAATGTTTTCCAGACGAACTATGCAAATAAGACCTTATCCCCAGGGAGACACTGTAAACGGCTTCAACCACCAACAGAATCCACACAGGGGTGTTTGTGTGTGCGCCTATGCAAGGGTATCAAACACAAACATGCCTCCAGCTAGTGGCAAACAAATTAGAAAATTAGAACAAAAATAAATACACAAAGGGCTGGAAAAATTTGAGACAATGTCCGTTCTGGCCCCTCTACCCCTCCCAACACCAACCGTCTCTCTGCCGGTTCTGGGAAAAAAATTTTCTCACATACAGATCCTGACTTTGGCAGTGAAAACAAAGATGGTTGCCAGACAGGGATAGTGATCAAAATTCTTCAGTAGGATGTCACAAGTTCAACTTCAACCTCTATCCAATAATTCCTTGGCTGGAAGCCAGGGAAAAAATGAGGATGGGAATTAGCAAGAACACGAAGGTTTCCTATTCTGGACATTTGCCTTTCTGTCATGAGTCTATTTATTGACATCTGTTTTAGTGGAATAATAGAGCAAATGGATGATAAATTAAACATGAGAGTGAAAGAGGCTTTGCAAGCTGAACACAACCATGTCCTGATTCAGGGGAGCTGCTGGCAATCACAGTGGACTGTACTTCCAAGAAATCCAATTGCTTGAGAACTCCATGGATTGACTGAGTGCCCACAGCTTATCAGACCACAAACAAAAGAGGTGACTGAACAGACACAAATGAAGCAGCTCCTAGACAGAGGGAGGATTGTTTATTATAGCTATTTTAGAGTTGTGCTGCTGCGTCTCTGTTTCGTGTCAAAATGGGCTGGAGCTTGTCAGTAGGAGCGGAATATGATCAGTGACAGAGCTTTTCTTTCAGGAAACAGGGACCATATTAGTTCAGTGGGAGTGAACTAGCCTGGGTTTCCATCCAAAGTATGATGCAGCGGAGCCTGCACGCTAACAGAGCAGTGAGCTCTAATGAATATGCATGATAGTTATGACATAATGCGAGATTTTAAATATGTATAAAACTTTTCAGAGGAAATGCGTTGCTAGGAAACTGCTTGCATCTGAGTTTATTTGACATCTAGGAGAGCCAAGCTTCCTGTCAGCAGCTGTTACTAGCAGGCAGTGTAACAGGAAATAAACTTGGTGTATCTGGGATGTTTATCTTGTCAAGTCTGAGACGATCTACAAGGATGTTGAACACAGGGAGCATCAGTTTTGCTTGACGACATGTCACTTTGCATTCTAAAATACAAAATGATGACTTGTAGTTAGTCTCCAGAATAGTGATGATTACAGGTAAATAAAAAAAATCATGCAACTCAAGGGAAGTCCTCCCACCTGTGTTTACTACAGATCTCAGCCCTGTTTCTTCCCCATGCAGGATATCCTGCCTTTTGGAATGGGGAGGGGCGATTCTGTAGGGGGGCTAGTGGGGACAAATAGATACAATGTGGAACGCCACATGAGAAATGACAAACAATTACCCTGAGACACTGTCTAACTCAGCACTGCCCTCACATGCCTGTCAGTACTAACCCCATTTAAAGGGTCATACCACCAGAGGAAAACGTGTGACTGTTGAGTCAATATTAGTGTGATGGAAGAGAGTGTGAACACGCAGCTGCGTCCTCTCATGAGAAAAATAAAGAGCGAGTCAGGGTGAGTAAACAGCATGTCATAAATGTAGCAGTGTGCTGCTTTCTCTAACGCCACAGCTTAATCTCACGATGTGCTGCTTCGTGTAACACACAGAGCACCTTGAGTGTAAAATCATCATCTTGAAATATGTGTCACATGCAGGAGTGCAGTAAAATATCTGGGCTGGTGTTTTGATCGTGTATGTAGGACTGCTGCTGGTGACGGATGTCTTCTCCAATGAGAGTTGAAAAGAGAGTAGAGAGAGTTAAATAAAGAATGAAGGAGTAATTGAAGAAAGAAAAAAGGGAAAATAGTGTCAGAGAGGAAAAACTAGACATGGTATTACAGGTTTAGGTCAGAGCACTGGAGTGGAAATCATCCGAAATGAAAGAAGAAGTTGAAAAAAGGAGTGAAGGGAAGCAAAAACAAGTTGATAGAAGATAAAGAGACCGTTAAGTCCTCTCTTTCTGTCTCTTTGTTTCTCCATTGTGTGTCTGCCAGCTGTGTGAGGCTGGGTATCTCATTAACAGTAGTAGAGGAAGCTGGGCAGGGACGCAGTGAAGAGAGCCAGGGATATCCCCCATCCTGCAGCCTGACACACTGACCCCTCCTGCTTTTGCAACTCCCTTCACTATTAAGTGCTCCACCTTGGACTGTACCACCTCCAGATACAGGCTATGGGGAGATATTGTTCGCAGCTCATCAAAGCAAACGTCCAAAAGGATGTTTGGGAAAGTGTTTAAGAGGTGTTTCATTGTGGCCTCTTGCAGACATTTGTTGGTCTTTAAACCAAGAGGGGGTGTTAAGGACGGGTTTGTCTTGGAGGTCTGCTATATTATTTCAGTTTCCTCTGATTGTGTTGCCCTCCCTCAGGATGCTTAAACTTTGGAGCAACATAAAAAAACACATCTGAAGACAAAAGTTAGAATAACAAACGCCCTCTTGAGAATAAAAAAGGAATTGGAGGAAAAAGACAGGAACAGAGACATGTTGTGTGTGTGTTTTTTTGCTTGTGTGCATGCATGTATTTTAGCCTCTACACTAATGCTGTATGGTTTGTGGCATACAGCACAGTGTGTGCTTTTTGTTAACTAGCAACAGGCCTGGTGAGTGCCTCTCTGTGAGGCTGTTGGATTCGTCCTGGTGGTGCCAGCTGCATACAGGGCAGGTGAGGTGCCTGGAGAATACTAATGGCTCCATGAAAGCCCCAAGTACCGATTCAGACATGGTGAAGTGAATACTGATTAACAATTTTGCTGAATCACAGCTCGACAGACACATGGTCCTAAAGAAACAGTTGTTTTAATAAAAAGAAAATTAAACTGATTCATTTTCCTCGTTCTCAAGTAAAAGTAATTTTGAAGCAGACAGACACATTTAGTGCATCAAAAGTTACCAGGGAGTTAGATTAAACATGTAAGACAATGATGGCATGGTCTTATAAAACAGTCTGTGTGTTTTGTATGCAAGCATCCCCTTTTCATATACCCACAGAGACACTTACAGGCTTAACAGCTTAGTTACCGGCTCCCTAATAGTGACCCTAGCAACACAGCTTCCTGTCAGACTCTGCTTCCTGAGCACAACAACAGCAACAACAAAAAAACCTCCACACAGAGGCAATGAACTGAAACACTGCAGTGATTTCTAAGCAGCTGGTGAACTCGGTGAGACAACAGTCCACATGCACCTGAGCTGTGCGTTATGAAACTATGTCAGCATGTGTGTCCTATTTTATAAGCAGGGACACTGCCACAAAATGTAACCTAGTTCTGTCCTCCATGCTTAATGAAACAAATCAGTCATGTTTAATCCTGCCCCCATCTCTGGTCCTGGTCTAATGCCTGAAGGACACACCTGGCCTAAAGCACATCACCTGTTTTCTCTGTGCCTCTGTCTGTCTGTCCCAAGCTTTTACATGAGTGTGGACACCTTCCTTTCTACTAAGTCCCTATACAGGATATCCATTTCTATAAGTGGCACTGCTAACAGACAGATAATATATGGTTGCTTTATGGAATCCCTGCAGTAAGTAAATCTTAACAGATGTAAATGTGTTCAGATTTAAATTAAATGTATTAAATGCATTTTGCAAGGGTGTGTGAATACAAATGCATGTGCCTACATATCTAGCTCATGCTTATATTGTGCGTTCATGCAGCCTACCTGGTACAGTGGCCTAGAGACACACCTGTATGTGTGCAATAGATGCAGCGGTGCAGGAAGGTTCCTTGCATGCACGCGAATGCGTCGGAGGGCCGTTGAGGTGAGAGTCCACAGTAGACCCTGCCGAGTACAGACCGCCTCATCTAGACCCAGCAAGACAGCCTCCATTACTTCACAGACTTAAAGGTCTCCTTGATGGGAGACACGCCTCACAGGTCAGTGCAGCACAGCAATATAAGCTGATATCAGTGCAATAGCCACAGGTTTCACATTAGAGAAACCTTTATTTTGCACTGGTGAGCCATCACAGGTGAAATCCACAGAGGCCCAGATAATGAGGAGGAATTAACTTTTATTGTCCTCTTGATACTACTTAGCTCCAGCAGATAATAACTGGGTCATCTCTAGAGGTAAGCCACAGAGACACCGTCTCCCCTCCTGCGTCTGTCCTCTCAGCCTCTCTGGGATTCAGCAGTCTGATGCTTCCTCAAGGTCAAACTCTGTTAGTCCTTTTGTCCCAAACCCACACAGCCAGTGGTCCCTGTTGACTCTGTCCCTCTTCTTCCTCCTCCCTTCCTCTCTCGTTTCCTCTCACTGAAGCAATGCACCCACTATTCGTTAGTCTGAGCGTCACAAACACAAACATTCCCACTAAGGAAATGCAGCCAGTTCTCTGAGTTTCCCGACTGGTAGTTGTTTTTAAAGCGATATGCACTCTCACGCTGCAGCTCACATAGAGAGCAACCAGATCGGTGCAAGACAAGAAAGAAGTAGAGACGACAGCACACTCTCTCTCACTGTCTCACCTTCCAAGGAGTGAGGGATGTGCTTGGAGGCTTGCAAACACCTTGTCGGTAAGGACACTGTGTGCTTGCCATTCAGAATTTATTAAGAAGACACAAACACACACACATGCAAATATCTGTTGACATTTATATTGTTTACAACCAAACTTAATTGCAGTCTCTGAAATGAAAAACAGATATTTGGTCTCCAATGTGAGGCCAAATGGGTATGCTACAGTCTTACAGCACTGGGATTTTAGCCAGAATGTTATTAAAAAAGGAGAAGTTTTCCTCCGAGTGACATTTCCCAGGCTGGAGTATCCTGACCTGACCTAAATCTTCCAAATAAATTCAAGAATATCTGACCCAACAGTTACTTTCGAGCAACTCTACACATTATCCTTGCACACAATGTGCAAAGCATGTAAATATAATTGATATCATCAAAAGTAATTGTTTGTTTGAGACAGAAATCCACAATAAAGCTTATCTTACATTTGCTTACACACCCATTTGCAACAATGGCCACATGGAGGCAATACAACCCCCACAAACAACTTGTGCCAAGCTTACAGCCCGTCTGTGTTTATCCTTGCCAGTCTGTGATAAACTCTCATCAGCACTGCTTAAACAACACAGCCTAAATGATCAATATACTCTGTGTTATGTGTGATATGAATGTTCAGATGACTCTAAAATACACAGACGTATTTAATCCATTTCAAGCAGAGTTTTCTTCATCTTCTGGGTCATCAAGGATTTCTTATATGTCAGTCCAATCTGAAAAAAAGCTCTAATGTCTAAAGGTTTTTTATTTCTACTTTCCTCATAGAGCCCTGATCAATAGAGAATTCAATAACTCTGTACTGTACAGTAATTCTCTGCCTTACGACCAAACCCTATCTGACTGTAGGTGGATTAAATGCCCACTCTGATTCATGGAAGGGTTTATTGATGAAAGAGCTCACTCCTGCACTGCTGAGTTGGTCTGCGTGTGCATTCATGAGTGGACATGTGATTGTGTGTGCATATAAATTGCTGTGTGATGCCTGTACCATTTTTCATAGCACTGACTGTCAACATTAATGCATATAAAAGTTGTATTTTTAATTTTTCCACTGTGATAAAATACTACTTGTGCTGTTATCAATGCTGTCTAAGTTGGGAACACTTTTTTCGCTCTCTTCGGCTCTCACTGTGTGTGGTGCTATAGATGGTCGAGTAAATGGATTGCAGGAGGTTACTTGCATAAAAAAATTTCCAAATCCACAACAATGTAATGAGCTTGAGTCATTAAAAATTGACTTAATTGCATTAACTACATTCTTCCACTGCAGCAGTTTCCCATCCCTCTGTCTCAGGGCCTTGTGTTGCCCTCTCAGTGGTGTCTTGAGAAACCCATGAGGAATGTGTGGCATTCCTTTAGTGTGAATTTTCCAAAATGAATCAGGGTCGAGCAGCTACACGTGAAGGCTGGGGACGTTCTCCTCTCAGCCACTGTAATTTACGAGGGGTGTAAATATTTGTTGTGGAAGGGAGGGAGGCGGGAGGTTAGGTATGACAGTGCACTGTTCCCATGATTCCATGTGTGAGCAATGTCCTGCTGATTGCTGGGAAAGGTCATAGAGGCCCTGTGATATAAACAGTCAGCACCATAATGTCAGCTGGCTGGCTATTACCATAGTAACAAGACAAGGGGAAGAAGACATGGATTGGGATTTTACAATCAGCCTTTTTGATGGAGAGAAAAGAAGAGTCAGACAGGGAGATAATCTGTCTGATATTTTATTCTTCCTCTAAAACTTTAATCCACATATTGGTGATAAATAAACCTCAGACCTAAAAGCACCACCCCGATGGTCATGTGGACATCCCTGTCTTCACACAGGGAGGAAACAGGAAAATCAAGAGTAATAGCTTTCACTTTCTACTTCATCTTCTACTCTGTTCTCTTCCACCCTCTTACTTTCTCCCATCTCCATCCCTCTCTCTCGGTCCCTCTTTCATATACCCCTCATATCCCACTCTGTATCTCTCAATCTCCCTCCTGCTCTCTGATCTCCACTCATGCGTGTTACACTAGAGTGCAGGCAAGTCAGAGAAGGAGGGATAGAAAGAGAGAGAGAGAGCAGTGAAGGGAAATGGGTCACACAAATTCACAAGACCATTCTCAACTGAAACACTTCTTTCACACAAATGTGCAACTACAGTTTATAAAAGAGAGTAAAACATCTATTTGAAACACAGAAAACGTCTTTTTTCCTTCTTATATTGATATTTTTCAGTGATGACAAACCTGGCTTTTGTAGGCTTGATGGTTTTCCTCTCAACCCTCCTACACATGTGCCACCGTCACTTTGACAGAGATTATAAGTGACATACATGTATAGACCGAGCCTGAAATTCAATTCTGATCAGTCCAGTTTAATGTGATTGTATTAGAGGTGCAAGCAGGAAAATCGATAACATAATGTAATGTGGCTGAAAAGCAGGATAAAAGCAGGGAGCTTCTTTATGTCTGTGTGTGTGTGAAGATGTAGGTGCATGCTATGAGCTTTGGGTTTCTTTCTTTATATATTTGCTTGGAATAATTAAATTGAAATGTTAGCGTGCACGCCTGTGATGAGAGAACCCCATAATGACACAGAAACCTTTGAAGTATCAGGACTTTTTAGTCTCTTAAGGATAGTAGTTGACCTAGTTCATGTGTTATATGCTGTAATATGCTATAAACACACATGCACAAAGGGTTGTTCACGCAAGAAGACATGCACACCATACACACACACACACTTAGACACACAAACTCTCAAGCTAATCATTCCCTCCACTTTGCCTGGGAGATAAATATTAATGAGGATTACTATGTTACTGCAGTACACCCACGGGAAAACAAGAGACTGCACCTCTCTCACACTCTCTCTCTCTCTCCAAACCTTTCCCGCTCTGTCTTTTCTGCACACTCACACATACACACACACACACGTTTACCCACAAACACAACCCTTTTAGCTCAAATATTTCTAAGAAAGTCTTTACATTTTACAACACATATTCTCATCTGTATTCTTCTTATTCCGTCATAGCAGGATTCACAAAAACTCATAATACTTAGACGCACACAAATACACACACATATGCACGCACACAAACTATGAATAAACCCCTTCATATGAGTGAGTCACAGACAGCGCCTCCGTTCTCATTGAGTCGTGTTATCTCTGCCTAACAAAGGGCACAGATTGTGCTGGGATATTTAAGGAACATTTCGGGGTCTCCACATCCTGTTTTGGGGGGGAGATGGAATTTAACGGACTCCTTCCCATCAACCCACACTCGTCTTTTTTCTTTTTTTTCTGCTCTGTCTCTCTTTAAAAGGGATTCCATGCAGTCTTCTCTGAGAATCAGTAGCTGAGATAATGAAGAAATCATTCTGAGCTCTGCACAAAGGTGGCAGAGGACAGAAACACACACACACACACGCACACACACACATCCATCCACTAGGGATGTTTTCGCAGAGGACAGAGGAGTCCACTCTCACATAGCTACCCTGCTAGCAAACTGTCTCCATAGAGAAAACACATTATGAGCAGCTCAGTGCCTGCAGCCTTCACTCACAGTCAATAGGCGATCATCTCCTCATTGTTTGATCACACACTGTTCAGATTTACTTTGAACTTGTGCGCAGCTGTGCCGTGTGTCTATAGGTCTGTGGGTTGATTTTGGACAGAGAAGAAAAGACAGAAAAAAAAATCATAGCAGAGAGTGATGAAAGAGGCAGGGTGGAAAGGAGAGTGGGTGTCCCCCCCCCCTCTCCTCCCTTGCTCAAAAACATTCTTCCTTCTGTGCTGCCTTGGGGAGAAAAGGGGGGTCCCCTTTCATGCCAAACAGGGTGTGGTGCAAGAGGGGCCTTCAGGAGCCGTTAGCTCCAGTTATTCCCACCTCTTTCTTTCTCTACTCCTGTCCTCCTTCTTTTTATTTTCCCTTTAATTGGGCTGACTGACCACATCTCTACTACAGTCCAGTTGGTGTGTGTGTGTGTGTTTGATGGGGGTTGGGGGGGCAGCTGAGATTCTTGTAAATCAATACTATATCAAGGCAGGGCAGAGTTGTGGGGGCAAAAAGCTCAAAGCTTGAAAAATGATGTTTGCTCACAGAATGATGATAAAAGAAAACTGAAAAGAAACGTATTTTGAATGCTGCACCTTTGCTTTCCAAATTAGCTTCGCAGCTGCTGAAATGAATCCTGACTCTAATGTCGAGACAATTCGATCAGCCTGATGAGAAAGAAGCGGCATATCAACCTGACCTGCAGACTGCCTGAGTCCAGCGCTGACCTTCTGTGTGATTGGTGCAGACAAGATGTTTAAAGGTAAGGATCAATATTATTATTCCTGCCTCACCACTTGATCCGTCTGCTTCTAGCGTTCAGGGCTCCAGTGGTACATTGCAATCACTCTATTGTCTGTATACATTCCCTTTCCTCCCATGAATGCGTGTTTTTAAACACGTGTAGGTGTCTCTATATGTGTGCCTGTGTGAACTTATCCTCCTCTGACAGTGATCCACCCGTCCCACCTTGGAACTGCTCCCCTGTGGAGCCCCCTGACAACAACATGTTTCCTTGGAGAGCGATCCAACCTCCTGAAATCTGAAATGTTTTTCGTCTTTCTTGAGCCCCCACCCCCTCCAACCATAAACACACATGCACAGACAGACAAACATACCCACACAAGCGCATGTCTCGCTCTCTCTCACCCCCTCGCTTTCCTTTGTTTGTTTGTTGTTTTTTTGGTCTTAATATCACTGAAAAGAGCTGAGCTGCTTAACACGATAGCAGGATAACAAAGGCAGTGGATTATCCTAATTCAGACCCCTCACATCCGCTAAAAGAAGCTGTTTTTAATTGTCAACACCAACTGCGCTGTTCATCATCAACACATTATACTGTAAACATTATGTTTTGCCGGGACTGTTGCTAAGTCCTTCTATTCCATCTTGCCTATGCTGATACACTTCTTTCACATGCCAGCTTCTGAGAACTGTTATAATGTTGAAAGCTGTAAAAGAGCAAGAGAAAGGGGGAAAAAAAGAGCATGACAATGAAGACAGGATTGTTGAGGCAAACACAAGGAAGAGCAAGGAACAGCAAAGAAAGTGATTCAAAGAGAAAAGCTGAGTAATCAAGTTTGTTTCGTCATCTTTTGTTCCACCTCAATGAGGCACGTTTTGTTCTGATACCTCAAGGCTGTGGAGCGTGAACAAGGATAGCTATGTTCTCCCTGTAGATATCACTCAATTAACTGGGATGGAAACCCACATCCATCAGAAACAACAGTGACGTGAGATGATTCATCTGTATTAGGTAAGTGGCAGGGCGCAGATGAGAACACGGTCTGTCTTTTTCACTCTGTAATTTCAGAGGTGAAAAAGACATCTGGAGGAGTCATTTATAAAATTTCTTTCAAACTCGTCAACAAAAGCTGGTGAGTTTAGCCTGTGGCGGTACACGCCCACTAACCTCTGTGTGTTCAAGGGCAAAAAGTTGCTGAAGGAAATATACAAAAACAAGCTCCAGTGCGCTCAAAATGCTTTTTACTGGATCCAAACTCGCAGGGATGAACATCACCACCACATTCTGCTCTGCTCGGTCTGCTGCTTATAGAAACTCGTGCAGGTTTTGTCTGTTTTTCTTTATGCTCTTATTGCTCTATTCAGCTCACATGGTTGCATAAGGTGGGGATTTGATGATAACACAATGAGTTATCTAACATGACAAGTCAGAGCAGGACAAAGCTGCAGCCTTGAATAGAAGTGAAAGTATTTCAGTGGCTCAGTAAAGGAAGGTTAACCCATAACTTAACATAGAGTCATAGTATAGAGCCTCAGGGTTGAAAGCAGTAGAGCTTAGTTCACCTGCGATCATTGAGGATGGGAATCAGTCCTACAGTGTGAAGATTAAAATCCTCTTTTGAAACATTCAGAACATGTTTTTTTTCCCCTTATGATTGGCAGGTTCACTATCTATCTTGCACAGCAAACTGATGCACATCCATCTATCCAAATCATTTTTCCAGCACAGCAGTGCAATAATGCGAGTGAGTGTATGTAAATCACAAGTAATCCCCTCCAGTCTGTCTGCACACAGCTGGCTCGCAAGAAGAATGGGAGGCAGAGGAAGGGGACTGCAATCAGGAGGGAGAGGGAGAGAGAGACCTCCATCCGCTGCTGTGTGAGAAAAATCTGCTTTTCCTCCATTAATTAAGGTGATTTGAAAGACTTTGTGTGAGCGTGTGTGTGTGTGTGTATGTGTGCAAGCATCAGCCAATCAACCAACCAGTAGCAATTACATCTCTCAAAAGGACAGTGAATATTCAGTTTCCTCCAATCATGCAGTATTATGACAGCCAGACAGATTCAGTTAGATCACAGTTAATCAGTTTACACACCAGTGCAGATAAAATGACACACAACCTGAAGTGTTTGCATAATGAGACTCAAAGGCGTCAGAATGAATCTTAGCTTACATTAATCTCTCAGTATTAGAATTGCTTATTTTTAGTGCAAATTGACTATAAAAGCATCTGAGGTGAAGGAACCAGGTTTTTGTTTTGTGTGTGTTTTGAGTTCAAGCAGTTACTTTTGTGTTAAAGCAGGGAGGAAATATGTACTGTGTCTTGGCTTATTAAAGTGAAAGCAGTTTTCATCTAATATACAGAGGACACACTGTGTAATTTATGATAGCATGGGTACGGTTTGTGCATATTTGTGCGTGTTACTGTATCCCATATGAACGCATTCAATCAAAGAGAGAACTACAAAGAGACCGGCGATTCTCAGTGGAGTTTGTGGCATTTAGAAGTCATATTCAGTCAAGGAGGCGTGTTAATGAAACTAAAGTGGGAAGACTGAGATTTTCAAAGGGGGAGTTGGGATTCAGTTCAGTGTGATCCCATTAGCTCCTCATGATTTTTTTGGTGGAAAGAAGTTTGGATGAGCTGTAAGCCAGGAACGCTCATCACCTGCACACACTCGCTCTACTCATTAACAGTGTATTTACACCATGAAAGACTGCTGACATTCATCACACATTGAATGCAATGAGGAGTTACAAACACATTCACAGCTGCAAACTTATGTGCTGGTTACTTAACACAGCTTTCTGGTGGTGTAAACAAATTTTTCGAGGAGCAAACGAGGTGATTCACCTGGCAGGTTACAGCCTGTCCTCACAACTCACACGAAGGGTAACTCTGCATACCACGTCAAGACTTAGCTGGAAACTATTATCTTCTGCTTCAGCCCACACCCACTAGGTTTACACAAACACATAAACACTGAAGCTTTTGATGGCCGGTGGCAGACTAACTGAATTCCACTGAGTTCAAAAAATTCCCAGGCAGGCAAGGATCCAGCACATGAAATCAAAGTGAAAGCAAAGGCTATGTGTGGCTTTTTGCTTGATAAAAGTAGGCTAACTTAAATCTCAAGTTAGTCCAATTTCATTGACAGTGACGGGCAAACAAGCTGCACTCAAAGACAGCTCTCTCCCACAGCGAGACTTCCCTGTAACCTTGAAAACTGAGGACTGCAGTGGAATACATTAACAGTGACAGAGACAGACTGAGTGCCGGAGAGATTGACAGACTCAGCCTGACAGGAAGAGAAACACAGAGAAGTATTGTCCACCGGAGAGATTAAAAGCTTTGCTCTTGACTTGCCTTCCACCAACTCAAATCTAATACTGTCCCTGGATTAGCCAAGAACCTTTTTAAATCCCACTTACACACACAACGGCATGGCAAGACACGGTCACACAGATTGAGGGAGGGAGATGCAAAGTTACAGAAGAAGAAGAAGGGAGAAAGTCAGAAAGAGAAACTGAGGGAAGCTTGTGTCTTACCCTCTCTCCACTGTTCCTCCGTAGAGTCCCCACCGGCAGCTTGAGCATCAGCCGGCGGGTTCTCCCAGGTGTCACTGCTCCCTGGACCACCATGGTACGCTCCAGAGTGTGTGTTTCAGTGGGTGTGTGAGCATGTGTGCGAGTGTGTGAGGTGGGCGTCCTAGCCGTCCCGTCCAGCCTGGCAGCTGGGGTTCACGCGAGCTTTGCGCGTGGGTGTGTAACAAGGAATAAAGTGTGTGTTTGTGTGTGTGTGTGTGTGTGTGTGTGTGTGTGTATGTGTGTGTAGTAGCCCCACACCGGGTCCTATGTTCCTCTGACTGCCCCTGTTTCCCCCTGCGTTAAAATACTTCCCATTCTGCTCCTCTCATCTGCGCTCCACTCTGCCGCTCACGAGGTGAATGAGTGTGTCAGAGTGTGTAAGAGGGAGAGGGAGCGCGCTTTGTCTCTCTCCTCTCTCTTCTCCAGCTCTGGCAGCTCCCCCCCTCCCTGCCTCCCACACTCACTTCCTTCAGTTGGGGGCTTAACCAGGTCACTGGATTAATGTGACGTTACTGCTGTTATTAGCATACGCACATGTCACGTGATCCAGTGATAATTGTGGGTGAACATATATACCCCCACTACCCACTCATACACACACACACACACACACACACTCACACACACACACACAGCCAGGCCTGACAGGGGATCACGTGGGGAACCTCAAAAGGAATATGGGATGTTTTGCCATCTGGTAGGGAGATTATCTTTGAAATCCAACATCCAGCTTTCTCTCCCAGCACTGTCTGGTCTACGGGCGTAGAGGGGGAATACACACACTCACACACACACACACACCCATTGTGAATCCTTGCAGTCAAGCACACTCAATGCTCACACATGCAGATTTTGATCATCCCATCACTCGGTTCATAGTCTGCATGCAGTTAAGTGTTGAAATTGCCCTGATTTTTTTCCTCCACAAAGCTGTGACAGTGGTGAACCTTTGCCTGTGAGGCTCCGGCCCCGTTGCACAGATCTTTTATCATGATGGCTGCAGCCGCAGAGAGCTGAGTCAGTCCTCTGAATCCACCACGGTGGTCTTTACATGTCCATTAAAGCTATTGGACTCATGAGTTACAGCTGAACCTAGTGACTTACTGTCATATTCTCATCATCACTCACCGCTGAGCTCTGTTTGCCTCTGCACATCGATACTGAACCGCCAGCTGATTAACTTAAGTGGATCAACGCACATATGCAGGCATACACAGATGTTTGGTATGCACATATGCATACACATGGACAATAGAGTCACATATATAACAGCAGGCGTATTATATGACTCCATACATTACTCTTACAAAAACAGACACATACACTGACAAAATGCACGCACATTGTGCTAAACCTCATGCGACGAGCATACAGGAGAAAATCATCTGCAGTGGTAATCCCCAGTAAGCATTATTTATTCAACACCCTGGCCCACATCAGTGTGTGAGTGACTGTGGCCTACATGAGAACTATCAGAGGGCTATTTTTAAACTTGGTACTGCTATCTTGAGGTCTTGCAGGATTACACAGAAGAGGAATTGAACAGGGAACCAAAAGACACAATTCCCCTTTGCACTTTAACTCTGTGTGATGTCATGTTTGATGTTAAAGCAGATCGAGATGACACAGATCAACTGCCGCAGCTGATTTCGGAGACAAAAGCTTGCTGCTTTCATTTGACACCTAGACAGTGAGATGACAGTGCACCTTCCTAATTGAACAGTTTAAATATGGTTTGTGTTGTGCCTGTTCTGCTCCCCAGCTCTTTGTGGTTTTCCCTTTAAGATTCAGCTGCCTCAAATGCAGTGAGGTAATAAGCCCTTGTCTTGACAGGAAAAAAACAAAAAAACAAATAAAACAACATGTTACTATTCTCAGCGCCTTGGGCTACATGCACAATGACCCATTTCAGTCAACAACAACAACAACTAAAAAAATAGTCAACAGGGATAAAATGAGAGTACAAACCTGCACACACAAAAAGGCAAATACAAAAATCAGGAAGAAAGCTGGGGCATTCAGACAGCCTCGATATGCTGGTTCAATGCACACCAGCTGTCCTTAAACTGAACTGAAATATTTTAATACAATAATAAAAAAAAAAAAAGATTTAGAGACAACGAGAGAGAGAGAGGCTGGCAAAGAGAAAGAAAAGAGGGAGAAAGAGAGGAAATCACGCAGCAATGAGACATGCTAATGAAGGAGGTGCAAACAAAGCGTCTGGATCGTCTGGGTTTTGTTTGTGTGTTTGTGTGTGTGTGCCCATGTGTGTGTCTTTTTTTATAGCTGTAATAATAGGAAGCAATAGTAGTAGAATTGTAGACTCCTCTCATTGTTACGCATTAATTTACCCAGATAACCCAGCCAGTCTCTGCCCACGGCTGTCTGACTCATCCCTATGGTCCTACTCCTCACTGTGTTTGTGTGTGTGTGTGTGTGTGCATGTGTGTGTGTGGGTGGGCGTGTTTATGGAAATGCCCTCAAACTGGACTCTATCCTCATCCCAGGCAAAGAGAGAAGGGGGTTGTGTGTTTATATCTCAAGACTCCACAAATTACAAAGGGGTTGAGTTTCAGTACACTAAACAGAAGACAGATAAACAGTTACAGTGCTAAACAGTACCACCCTGACCGTATTATTCAGTTTGTTTCTCACTGTGAGCTTCTGTGTTTGCTTCTAAGTGCTTGCTGTTGTTGTCTTTCTCTATCTCATGAGAGCGAGATGAGCAGGAAGCGGGGGCCTCCCACCCTTCATCAGGCCAGAACCAATCATAATGACTCCTCCACAGGGGAGCATCCACTTCAATTATCATCCCCTCTGCACTGTCTGTGGAAGAAGGCCTGGGAAACACTTTCAGGAGCTTGGAAAGGTAACAGCTAGCCTGTGAGATCTGTCAGGAAACAGGGACATTTGTGTGACTCAATGTGAAAATTGGGACATATTTCATGTTTGGGAGAGATTTATTGGAACACGCAGAACAGGTTGTCCAGGTCAAACCGCGTGGCTCGGCTCAACATCTGCTAAACCTGCTGTGAGGTGACTGAGTGTGTCACTGCACGGGTGTGCACATGGTGTTTATCTGTTTGTCTGTCTTATAATAAAATTAAAATTTCAGCCAATGGCAAAAAAGGAATGTAGACGGATAAACAATATCACGTCTACCTTTGAATGTACTCTGTTTATAGCCTCTACAAGGTGCGTAAAATTGCTTTAAAAGAAATAACTAAATGTATGTCTGAGTGCAGTCCATATTCAGCATACATTCCATTATACAGTCATCTATACCTTAATGGAATTTGAATATATCATTCCAATGGGCCAATCAGTAGTCTATTATGAGGGCAGCAGCAGACTTGAATGGGGTGCTAGATGTGCAATTTGCCCCAGTGAATAGTATATGAGGCTTCTGAATTATTCACCCGAATCTCCTGGAAAGCCTCTGCACATACTGGGCCAGTTGTCATCAGAATCTGGACCATCGGCATTATAGAAATTGAAGCCTGAGTGAAAATAGCTGATTAGTTTATGGATGTGCACATAAAAATATATGATAATTGTCTTTTCTCAATTTATTTGGATGATTCCTCAGTTAGAGTGGAGACTAATGAGGCACAATAATGAGACACATCTGATTGCTAAATCTGTCTATATTATTCAAATTGTATTCATACTATGAAGGGAGTAGAAGTTTTCCCCAAATTTTGCATAATAACACAGACTTTAAGAAAAAACTCTGTTCTGGTTTTTTAAAGTCTGCAGTTTTTTGTCAACGAATCCGACGAAAGATCATGGCAACCATAAACTAATCATGATGGTGAGTTCTGTCTGTGTAGCTGAAGCTTGATAGAACTTATTCCTCTTAGCTATACACCAAAACAAATGATGTTCATCTATCACAATAAAATAATTGCACCATATTATAGTGGTACTACATACACGAAATTCTAGAGCTGTAAATACAAAGATACAGAGTATCGATATACTCATTGTAAATGTTTAAATCTTAGCAGAAATGGATGAGCTCAGGGACGATCACTTGAGACAGGTATATGGAAAATGAGCAGACAGTCAGAATTAACAGACAGACTAATGCGATATAGGTTTTCTTTGGCTTCTTCTTACTGGATTTCTTGACAATGAGACAAAGATTGACTTTTCCAAGCTTGGCCTTTTAACTTTAGCGTCTAGTTAGTGCACACCACACAACCACATCATCCTGAGATAGATTCTTACATAACAAAACCTTTTGAATTGCCTTGTTGTTGAAAAGTGCTTTACAAATAAACTTGCCTTTTCTCTCTCGACCCTGATTTCTGTCTGCCTCTGTGCTGTCAGCTTTAAAACAAAGGCTAAACAAATAATCATTAAAGGAACAAGACAAGCAAGGTGAGTTTGCAAAGAAAATATTCCAAAGATTTTTCTTGCTCTTTTAAGAACTTTACCCTATGACTCCAGCCTCACACCGATCAATACCACTGTCAGATAAATGCAGATAAATGCAGACCGGATGACAACTGCTGGTGAAGTGAGAGAGCAAAAGAGAGAGAGAAAGAGACCTATAAAGCAAGAAAATAAGACAGAGAGGAACAAAAGAGGAGGTCAGCTTGCTATAATTAAACAATTTTGTCCCTGGGCAGAGGGCACACCCATTACATAAGAGAGTGGTCACACATAGCACACCCAGTAATGGGCTTTATCTGAAACAACACATCTACAGTAACACTGACAAAAGAGGACAGTACACTGGAGAATGGGACATGCACATGCATATTGACACAATGCAGTGATACAATTGTGGGCTGGAGAGAATACAAACGCTTGGTATCAGTACGTCACAGTGTTTGTGCTCCTTGTGGACTGAATGCTCTCAGAGACCACAGGGCCCTTTGTGGCAGACCGGCCCTCCCAAAGATATGAACTAGTGCTCTATGGCTGTTAGAAAAAGAGAGGAGACAGTACTGAAAAGAGCGGAGCTATACAGCTGTGATGGAAACAATCCCATCCAGCTGAGGTCTCCTCTCTGTCAGAGGAGATGAGGGGGATGGAGGAGGAAATGAGGAAGAAGAAAGAGAAAGGATGTTTCACTCTGCCTCCAGGCCTGCATCATAGAGGGGAGAGGGATGTTGGGGATGAGGACTCGATGAGTAGGGTGGGGGGCGGTGAGGGTGGAAATGTTTTATAGGGTGCATGAGGAGGAGAATCAATTAAATTACACAAGGATTGAATGCATTTTTAATCACATCGCTTCATTTCCTGATGTGACTGTCAGCCTTTGTGAGAGACTGTGTGGCAGCCTCTGAAAGAGGAGCTGCCAGCTCTCTCTCTCTCTCTCTCTCTCTGTCTCCATCTCTGTGTCTCGCTCTTCTTTCTCTCTGTCTCTGTCCTCCCCTCCTAGCTCAGCGAACCAGGAACACAATACACAGCAGCTCTGGCAGGAGCTGATATGACGTCATGAACGGACATTTTACAGCTGCCAGAAATAAAATTCATCCACCAGATAAAGATCATGCCTCTATTTCGCTCATATCAAAGGATCGTGTCACTGTGTTTCTGTGTTCCTCATGTCAATGAGACCTCTGTGGCACAAGTGTCATGGAGATCAAGACAAACAGTAACTGAAATGATTCCTACTTTTCCTTTGAAAAGACATTTTTGGGAGAGGGTGATGTTGGCTATTTTAAACTTATTTTTAATCTTTGTGACAATGCAAGCACAGTATTTTTTTGTTTTTATTATAACAGTGTTAATGTGTTCCCTTATTAGATTTCTAAATTTTAAGCCAACAGGCATGACTTTATAAGTATGTCATGTGCAGTCATGTGCTTGAAATGAATGATAGTGGTCTTGAATGCAAGAGAAATAAAAGTGTTGACCTGAAAAAGAAATGTACAAGTCTACAAAAGACTCTGCTTTGACTCCAGCTCGCTGTGAGCAATCAAGGCTACAAAATAGTGACCTCCTTTTCTTGTAGTAAAAAGAGGTTGTAAAGGAAGTTCGTTGCCTTGGATCCTCTCTGCTTTCCTGAATCATTCATATGTGCTGTGTTAATGAAAATAGCTTTGCACGGTTGAATATAGCTGCGCTGCTTCAAGCTATTTGAGCGGCATAGTTAGGACTCTGGAGGTCCGTCTCTACTGGAGGAGATGGAGAAACGCTGTCGTTACCCTAATGACACTTCATATTCCTCTAACAACCCATGCTCACTGCTGGATTAATTCACTCATACAGAAATGTGTAACACTTTCATATATGCTGACACCCAGTTGCTGAACTCACGCAGAAAAGTTTAATTTATGTGTTATGTTACTGAATGTCTCTTGTTATGCAAAACTCTATTTTTTATTTGTATAAGATGCCTGATTCATTACACGCGTCTGCTGCTGGTTAGCCTTATTTAATTCAACCAGCCTTAATTTTATGGTTCACTGAAATGGGTTTCCTTTTAGCTTATGTCCGCCTGTGTCAACATTCTTGTGTGTGTGTGTATGAGTGTGTGCATTTGGATGTGCACATGCGTTGCCATATGCATGCTCAGTAAGCAATTGGCCTGGAAAGGGTGCAGGGGATTTGAATATTTCTCATTTAGGTATGCAGAGCGGCCAGATAACCCTCTGTTTCCCAGCCTCTTCCAACAATTAGAGAGATAAATAAATATGCAGTCTAATTAGGTGCTGTGAGGAAATGTGGAGCAAAGAAGCATTTTCCTCATGTTTTTCTTTCTTTTTTTTTGCCCCAAATGCAGTGCATCAATAATCAAAATCCTGCTCTGGTCATAAACACTAATCCTTACTGCTTTAGTCAGAAAGCATCTGCGGATATATGAAAATGACCAAATCTCCAAAAATAAATTGATGGATTTGGGCGTCAAATATCTGTAAATTGAAATTGATGCCCTGCAGCAGAGGAACTAGTGCTGATAAGTGCTGATTGGAAACACAGTATATGTCAGGCAAAGACAGATTACTGTTCCCTCCAACAGATGCCTGTGCCTGTAAACAATGTTAAAGGAAAACAGCAGCTTAACGACCAAACTCATTACAGCAGCCGGCAGATCAAAGCGACGAGGGATTCTGATGCCGTACTTACAATCTGTGTGTGTGTCTGCAGAGATAGACTGCATGTGCCTGCATGTTGTTGTATCTAAATGTGTGGAATTGCACATTTTTGTATCTGTGTCTGCTGCATTGTAGAGCTGTTTTTCATTCCCACAGCCTGAATGCTGGGTAAATTTGCAGCGGCCCAGAGTAATCTACCTCTATCCAAGCGTCACGGGCAATAGAAACCTGACTATTGCATCCATCAGACTTTCCTTCATGTTCTCATTCCTCTTTCATCCCTCATTTCCTCATTCTCAAACCCCACTTCCTTCACTTGGAAATTTCGTTCATTCCTAATCAAAAGATTGATGGCTATCTGCAGATAACTGTGAAAGCAGCAGACCGCAGAAAGTAAAAAATAAGCCAAGTACCTAACTTTAATACTGGAGTTGGTTGAATAAATGCTCTCCTCGTGCTGAGCTTACGTTCCAAAAGTCTTTACTTAGGGAACTAACCCTATGTTTGAGTCATATATTGGCCACGCAGTCAAGGTTAGATTTCTGGTCAGCCAGTTTATTCCCCAAATCTCTTTGCTCAGAGATTTTGATGTTTAATAAGCATGTTTTTTGTGCCAATTAACGAGAGAGCATCTGGAAAGAGACATGAACATATGTTGGCCTCTGGTCTCCTACTGCAATTATGCACAAGGGAGGTCACAGATATGAAACCCAGAAAGAAGAGAGTAAGGGAAGGTGATGTAAGACTAAGAAATTTTGTTAAAATGCACCTTATAAAAGATAGAACAATCACTATGATAAAAAACACAAACAAACAATATGAAGAGTGAGCAGACTTACAAAGACATCCATAAGCATGTGCTCCAGTGTCACCTCTAAGTCCTCAAGTCGCGCTGCCAGAGTCATAGTTCAGCTGATCCAAAAAAACGTTGAGATAAAAATCAACTTTCAATCAAGACCAAAACAACCTTTTTTTTTTCTTCTCTGTTGTTAGATGTAAATTTGAGATACTGAAAGATGACTTAAAGGAAAGCAGTTAAGCCATGTCAGTCACATAACATCCCAATGTTCCACATGATCGTGCCACAGCAGCTTCTAACAGTCCAACCTAATATGTCCACATTCTCTTTTAATCCTCCATTTAAGACAGCTTTTCAAAACAACCAGCTGCAGTCCAAATCTGATAAACCAACACATCTATTTCCACCAAACTTGGCTCCAAAAACCACCCTGGTTCCGATAAGAGTTCCAGACGTTTCCAGTAAAAGAGTTGGGGTCCCCTCAAAGTGCTTCCATCGCTCCTTTCAGCAACTTATTGTTACTGATGAGGATTTGTGACAGACTAGAGCCTTGCAGTCCCCTTTTCAGAGCTGAGTTATGATCCATGGTTGAGATAAAGACACTGACAACTCCCTGGCAGAAGGTGGATTTCACTGCTCTGAAGATGCACAGAGGAGGAAGAGAGAAGGAGGAGGAGGAAGCATAAGGCTTGATGGGAGGCTAATAAGTCAGAGTAGCAACTACTCTCTAATGAAGACATGCATCTGTTTCATTTTTTTGTGATATCTTTCTTTTCTCCTTTCTTCATGTTGTTTAAACAGGATATCTCCTCCCTCCTTTTCCCCCTTTCTCTCTCTCTGCCTCTTTTTTTCTGTGCCCTTTCAGGTCTCTGTCCACAGTGGACGTCTTTGTGTGGAGGGAGAGCCCGGGGCAGCTGATGCCCAGTTATGGGTGCTCTTGGCTGGGGTCATCCTCTCTCACACTGGGCCTCTCATCAATGGGCCTTTGTGGGGGCCTCATTAAGGACTGGCCCTGGTGTTGAAGCTCCAATAGACTTACAGGGGAAAAAAACAACTACAACAACAATATGGCCTGTATCTTAGACTGGAAGCTTATGTAACAGTGATGAGGAGGGGTCTGTTGGGGGTCGCAGAGGAAAGGGCATGTGGGGTAGAGGGCTGATTGGGACGGAGAGGGATGGGAGGGGAAATAGGGGTGCATAGCAGAGGGACGGTTAAGTGAGGAAGGAAGGAAAGTAACAAAAAAAAGGAAAGCAGGGGGATGGAGGATGTTGATTGGTTGCTCCATGGAGAGGGGTTGTTTTTGTTTTTCTGGCAAGAGCTGGAGGAATGTAGCCCCCATTCCCTCTCCGTTAACCAAACCAAGAGACTTAAAGAAAGAGAGAGTCTGAGTCAGACAGTGGGGGGTAAAGAGGAAATTGAGTTAAACGGGCTGCACCAACAAACAGGATATGACAGTAACGAGCTGCAGGGAGGGAGACAAACTATGTTTACATACACACAAGACAAGAAAATACTGGAGAAAATTAGCTTACTGCAGGGAATCAGAGAATGAGTTTAAACTGCAGTAATATCACAATTTATTGCACTTGCAACTAGTTAGTAATCAATTTTCTTCTCGCATCTGAAAAATACTTTTTATCCAGGGCTGGTTTATTTTAAGTGTATTAGTGATATAAAACACTGGAAATTTTTTGCAGAAACATTTTATTAGAGATTTTCATTAAAAGTATGTAATTGGGAGAGCGGAACAAATGCTCTTTTAGTTCCTGGTCTTGCATGTATGTGTGTGTGTGTGTGTGTGTG
>JAPZDV010000023.1:11957941-11984189 GCA_029814665.1 Acanthurus lineatus
GTAATTGGGAGAGCGGAACAAATGCTCTTTTAGTTCCTGGTCTTGCATGTATGTGTGTGTGTGTGTGTGTGTGTGTGTGTGTGGGTCTCCGGGTGTATGTGTGTGAGTGTGTTATCAGTGATTAGTAAATAAGTGACTTATCTGCTTTCCCATGTGTGTTTTATGTGCTATGTTCATTCTCTTTCTTTTTGCTAATATCTAACTACAACC
Organism: Acanthurus lineatus; assembly: GCA_029814665.1. NCBI lineage: Eukaryota > Metazoa > Chordata > Actinopteri > Acanthuriformes > Acanthuridae > Acanthurus > Acanthurus lineatus. Next base: position 11,958,152 of record JAPZDV010000023.1, read on the forward strand.
AAACTCCCACCACTGGAGTGAGCATGGGGCAAGAGGAGGGGGAGAGAGACCCTGGCGCTAGTTGTTGGATGCATCATAAACTGAATTGTCACTATTCACTTTTAGGAAGTAGAAGAAGCTAAATTGGTCACACCTTCTCCTTTCTCTCAAAATCAATCCCCTTCACACTCCTTTCCTGCTTCACACATTTTATCATCTTCCACCTGCTATTTCTATCTTTTTTTTGGTTCATTTCTCTCTCTGCCTCACTGTGATACTCCTCTCAATCTTATCTTTCATTCCTGTCCTCCTCCTTCTCTTTTTCTAAGCCATACAGACCCAAAGTACCAATGACCTTTAACCTCTGACCTCTCTTGGGTGTGAGGATCAGCTCCACATCAGTCCTCACATCAACTCTGTGGGCACTGATGTGTGACTGAGTCCATTGCACAGCCGCGATTCTATGGACACATTATACACACACACACACACACACACACAGATAGATAATACACATCACTGGGTGCTGAAAACAAAGCGCACAGATCCATCAGTTCTTTGTTGCCCTCAGGAGACTTTCCTGTCTTCCTGAGGTCGCTCCTAATGCTGCCTGCTGTGAATATGTAACACCCCACCATTAATAACTCAGAAATATCCCTCTAATTCTCATCTGCATGCCACTCATGCATTATAAATGTCCCACAGCATGGTGAAGACAGACAGTATATGGCCACTAAGACTTGTGAAGCAGGTGGCACTTGGAGGCTGAATTCAGTGGAGAGTATCGAAAGCGGCAGGTAGCCCATCTAGACCAGTATTTGTCATTAGTGAGGAGCTTAGCCCCCAGCAGAGAGGCAGCACGAGACAGCATGTCCCAGTGTGACTCTGCAGCACGGCTGGGGTTAAAACCCTGGTTTCTATGTATAATCCTGAATGTGTGTGTGTGTGTGAAGGCAAGTGAAGGTAGTGGAATGAATCATTGGTAAGATGTTAACAGCAGCTATCTGAAAAAAAAATGCTACCTCTTTGCATAATACACAGAAGCAAACAACACATTATGTTCCATCTAACACATCTAAGTTCACCAACATGGGCTTACAAACGCTCAGACACAAACATGTATCTGTGTGATGTACACAAAAGAGAGAGTGTGAACAGCCAAGCCACTGTTTCTGCTCAGATTTATATGAATATAATTAGCACGTACACCTAGATAAACCCTAACTACTGGATAGATATGAATAAAAGCATCATTAAATGGTAGAGAATTTAACAAATACTTAAAAATAATTTATATTAAACATCCAAACCAGAGATTCTCTACTTTAGCTACTGTTTACACTGTTCACCTCACTAAATCTCACAGTACCTCCAGATAAAACAAACTGCAGCAGTCGAAGTCTGAGTTTTTCCATCTTTTTCCACCACTAATTTTGTCATGGAAGGTGACGGTCTCAGTAATCCAGCAACAAGTGAGAACACCGGATTGGTGGCTGTGGCAGCAGCACCGACTGTGCATCACAACACTGGCCTCAACAAGCCTCTCTGATTCTGGTTCTGATTCATTCTGAGCTCTGAGCACATTTTTGCTCTTTCATTTTAAGCAGCAGTACAGAGTGTGTGTGTGTGTGTGTGTTTCCGAGTGAATCTGATTGATGGTGATGTCCACCTGTTGCGAAAATAGGGATATGTGCTAATCAAACCCTTGGCAATCTTCCAAGTGGTTTGAGGTTTGTGCGCACACACTCGCACATAAATAGTGTCAATCCCAGACATGTTGATAAAGCCTCTTAAGCACCTGTTTGTAGCTAACTGTTTAAAAGTCTAAAGGGTTTACTGCCAGATTTATACACTGGAGAAGAGGGTGTTGAAAATCTGCATCTCTGCGGGGAATGCAACGCAATGCACCTTATCTGCTCACATGTCCTGCCAAATACCCTAAAGCAGTTTAATGACTCACTGTTTGTCATATGTTATCATTCTTCTGCTGCCATGTTATATTCCCACCACTCTGCTTGGTTATTGGGAACATTATTTTAATTATTAAATTATCTTTTTTATGTAGGTCAGTTTCTGTCTTTCAGTATTTTTATCCTGTGCTGGTGATTAGTCTCTTTTCATGTTTTTTTTTGTATCATTTCATGTCTTTTCTGTCGTCCTCCACCGATGAAGGACAGCAGGTGCAGATGAAAGGGATTCTGCTAAGTCATTCTCTGCAGAACTGTTAGTAATCAGAATTTTGCTGTGTCACTCTGCACCCAAATCTGTCATTCCATATTATGGTGAATAGTTGGATGCAGGCATTTGTGTGTGCAAGGAAGTGTGTGTGTGTGTGTGTGTGTGTGTGTGTGTGTGTGGTTTCTAGAAGGCCCTGCGAGGGGAAAGGCAGGTGCACGCTACTATCTTATGTCATTCTTGCTGCAGTAAAAGTCACCTTGGATTTCAGTCAGATTCATTCATACTCAGGTTAACCAGAGGAAGAAACAGAATATCTGATATGCTCAGGAATCAAAAGGCATTCATAAAACAAGCACACATACCTTCCACCTTCTCTGACTCGGTCAGAGCCTTTGCTTCCATCTCCCCTGTCCTATATAAGCCTCCCACCACAGTGTGAGTGTATGTCTGAGAGACAGTGAGCAGACAGAATGCGACAGAGGCATATTTTAGAGGCTGGTTGTATGAAGGCGCTGGATTGAGTCACGCTTCAGCATTTTCTGCCCCAGTAAACTTAGCCCACTTTACTCAGTGCTGAGGAGGTTTCTCAGCCTACACCATGCACAGAAATAGACACAGATAGACGCAACAGCACCGTTAAGTGGGCAGGAAAACAATGTTTCCTTAACACTGATTTAACAATTAACACTCCTGTAAGCAGCCATGCCTGTCTGCACGACTTTTATGAATTACTCTAGCGTGCAGGCAGCACACTCACAACAACTTAGGATCAAGATGTGCACGTGAGTCCCCATCCCCAAAGTCCACACATCATTAAGAATCTGATTTGTAGCAGCATGAGCGTTAAATGTTTGATGATACGGCTACATATTTAATCTTTACAGGCCGGATCATGAGGGGAAATGGGTTATACATGATTGTACTCCCAAGGGGAAACACTGGGATACTGGAAAAAAGGAAAAACACGGGTTAACACATTTTAATGTGCACGTGTGTGTTTACTTGCTTCAATAATGTAGACACAGAATTTGTAATTGGTTAAGACTATGGGTGTTTGACTCAGTTTAGTTAGGATGAGTCATCTCCAAAAAAGAGACTGCAGAGATCCAAATTTATGCCTTGTGTTATTGGTATTATTTTTATGATTGACTAATCTGTTGATTATTTCTTTTAAGTAACTGATTGATAATTTTTTTTATTTTAATTGCCCACAAACTGTCATTGCATTGCTTGTTTTGTTCAAACAACGATCCAAAAACTCTTACAAAAACTCTTACAAAAATCCAATCCATTTTCCATTTATGTTGCACAATTAAATTAAAAAAAAACCTGCATCCTTCTGCTTGAGAAGTTGTAACCATTTAATGCCTATTAAGTGAAAGTTGAAACTATACAAATGTCAGAAATTTTGATTAATTAACTTTTTATTAATCGGTTATTCCATCATCCATTATGGCACTGAGGCTAATTACTGAAAACCCATAAACTAACGTCATTTTTCCTGAATTCCTCACACTCTGACCTGTTTTCATTCCTCAGACCTTTGCGTAAGACTCATTTGTCTGCATGCAGGATGCAGCTGTGCTTATAACCCTCGTAAACCTCTCAGCCCCTCGTAACGACACAACTCTTCTTCTGTAGAGACAATGAATCATTTTGATCCCTCAGGCATGCAAACCACAAACTAACAAAGTATGAGCACAAACAACTGCAAGGGACAAATGGGATGCACCTGTGTGCATCGTTCCACACATCCATACTTGCATTTCCTTGTTCTTGTAATGAGCCAGCATGACCTATACATTCTTAAACCTACGACACTCATCCATGCCTTCTCCCTGGGGTACAGTAACCCAAGCTGGACTGTGCCAGCTCCACCTCTTGCTGCAGGCATGGGGCTAAGCTGCTTGTTACTGTACAGATGGGCCCCACACCTCTGACAGGTGCAGCGACTCCTCCTCTGCCACGCAAACCAATGCCAGACGCTGGCCAAATGACTCAGACAGCTCATCTTTGTTAACTCAGGGAGGAGGAGGAGGAGGGCCCTTGGGGTTCAGAGAAAGAGGAGAGGTAATTTGAGGAGATCAGCTTCACCTACTGACATTACTGCAGGAAATCTGTGACTGTAAGACAAAAAAAATCACAGCTGTGCAGTTTGCATCTGTTTTGATTGACTAATTCAAGATATTGATGTCAGTTATTCAGGCCTCCTGTGTGAAATGGATGGTGTGGAGGAAGGATCCAGAAAGGGAGTGGGCTGACATAAGGGGGCCAGACTGACCCCCTGGGGCCACAGTCTCAACTGGAGCTCCCTGTGAGACAGGCCAGTCACCTCCCACCCGTCTCTTGCCTTTGTCCTTGTTACACCTCTTCACCTTCACAGCAGTCAGAAAAAAAAGATGTGCTGTGACAGGCAGGGCTTGATCAGTCCCAGGTTTCCCTCCAAGCCAAGGTCCTGTCCCTTTCTATTTACATCTTATTTACATTCAGCTCCAATTATTGCTATGGGAACAGAGGAGGTGCTGAATGAAAATGGAAAATTAAGGACTTGGGGAAGAGAGGGAGGATTTACTTGGGAGGAAGCATGAGGGAAGTGTAAGGGATGGGGGTGGGTAAATCCTATGTAATTGCCCCTCCAGTAGACAGCAGGGGTAATGGGATGGCCACTCATTTAGTGACAAAAGTCATAATTATTAATCAAGTGCAGCCTTTAACATATGTTTCCCTCCTTCAGTGTTGTCAGCCATTGTCTCTTGATTTTACTCCCTGTTCCTGCTCTTTCTTTCACTCCCACATTTTCTCTTTTTTGGACAGCAGGAGAAGCAGGATGAGGTCATTAATTATATACATAACAGTCCCCTGGTCACTTCACAGACACACACACACACAGACACACACACTCCCTCCCTCCTACAAACCCCTCCCAACACACAAACACACAGACGCACACCCACACACACACACACACACAAAATCTCTTCCTTCCCCAGCTGGTCCCCTCTGTGAGCCCTCATGTCTCTGGGAAAGCTGTGATGAAGGATGAGAGAGACTGGAGTTGTCCAATAAAGCTTGGTGTTTATTGGGGCCAAACGGCCAGCACTCACACACAGCAGCAGAGCAGCAGAGCACTGCTCATTAGAGCTGAAGGTCTCCACTTATTGTCTCCATACATCAGACACAACATGGCAAGGAGGAGGCCAGTTGCTTCTGACAACCGTGAATCCTGAGAAATACAGGTTTTCTTCCCCAGTGCTGACCTTCTCAAAGCTTGCTTACTGCTCTGAAAAGATTCTTCTTACTTCCACTTTACTGAAGGAGCTGCAGGAGGAAGTTCAGACAACACTTTGAACACGGGGCCAAGAAGGTCTGCTCTTCTTCAGTCAATGAAACTGAACTGGACTTTGAAATACTGAGGGTAATAATTTAGGGAAGCCTGGACTATGCAAGGGGAATCCCATCACACAGCGCACTCTGGTGGTAAAAGTGTGTAACACAAGACACTGGTGAAAAAAATCTTTAGGAAGAGGGTTGAGGAGGATGAAAAAATAGCAGCAGTGCATAAAAAGAGAGGCCAAGACCTCCAAAGATGTGATTAACACTTGATTACATGTGCAGTGATGCAGTAAGTCTCATAAAATGTTGTCAAATTGTAATATAAGACAGTTTATAATAACACAGCTCGCACATAGACCCAAAAGGATGCAGCCAACCTTGCCTCAATAAAAACTACATTATGATTTACAAGAATGTTCTTCTGCAGCACTATTGCCTTGAAACTGCTTGTGTTGAAGACCAGTATACATAATAACAAAACATCGAGCTGCCCCCACTTGATCTGTACGGCTACATTACATTGAGACTGATGTGACCCGAATGACAGTAGCCGACCTCCTTTTTATTTTCTCCTCTGTATTTATGTAATCAGCACTTTCTTAGCTTTGATCGAGCCCTGCAGTTCTGTCCTGTCCTGTAAGTGTGGGGGGGCAACAAGCCTGAATGTCTGTGACAGAAAAAGTGTCAAAATGAAAAGTCACTTTGTATTTGAGGAGACTTTTTCACAAATCTACAAGGAAAATTCATTTTTCAGAATCAAAGAATGATTGATTCAGTAGAAGTAGGATTTTTTCAGCTGTTTTTTTTTGTGTGTTTATAAGAACTGCTTTAAGTAGAACTGCACATAACTGCAACTCCAACTAACCAAAGAAGGCATAAGGGGATCCAGCCATTTCCAAATTGAAGAGACACCTACGTGTCTGACTGTCTCTGCCTCATAAATACAAATATATATTAAGATCAGGTACGTCAGACAACTTGCAAAGGTGCATGTTCAAACAAAGCACAAAGCAAATAACAACAGCTGTTGCCGAAAACCAGACACATCCACTAACAAACACCTCTAGACATGTATTAATGGCCTTAACTGCAATGGCAGATGCTCACATCTGTTCAGAATAAAACAAACACGAGTAGGTGCACACACACAAACACACACACAAGGGTGAATTATAAATCTGACACATGTCACATTTAATTGTTCTAACAACCAGTAATGAGAGCATCAGGGGTCAGCGAGACACTTAGGATGATGTAAGTATTCCTTGGAGGACGGATGAGCATCAGTGTGGTAACCTTGATTTCATATTTTGGGTTTAATTTAGCGTAATGGCAGCTGTCTACACATGGGAGAAGAGTGGGAATAGAATACCTGGCAACCGCTGCACAGTGTTCATAACTAATGAACTGAATTGGTGATGAGAGGGAAAATCTGACAAGAAGCGTCCAAGAAAACACTTACTATCTGCCCCTGCCGGACTCAGTCTCACAGCTGGGCTGACAAACCAGCATCAGTAAGGCTGTATGGTGGCAGCATATGGGTCCATACATCAGAGGCTGTGCATGAAGATGTTTTGGAGCATGAAAATTGACCGGTGTGCATGCATGTCGAACTTTTGTGTGAGCATCTGTTTGCATCAATGAGAAAGTGCTATATCTCTTTGTCTCCTTGAGCATTTGTGTCTGTAAATCATGATTTAGACATTAGATCAGTGGAGCATAAAAAGTGCAAATGTAAAATCTGTGCATGCTATTTGCATGTAAGACAACTGAATTGACTTGACTGTGAAAAAGGGGAACAAAGCTCTTCTACTGAGAAAAAAAATATATATTTAGAAGGAGTTCTGTAAAATCTGTCACATTATGGTCGGTTTTGAAATGTCCCACTGTTATTGCTTTGTCGTCTACTATCTAGAAGAAATGAACAAACACTCTACAAGCTTTTGCTTCAGAAGTGGATAAACCTCATATAAATATGGATTTGTTGTTCTGTTTCCTCTGCCAGGAGGATGTCACTGGGAGGCAGTGACACGTGGGGGTCCAAAAGATCACCACTAAGTGAATGCTGCATCCATATATTAGTGATCAGTGCAGTTACAAAGATGTGATTCTTTGAGGTTTAATACCTGCAGCTGTGCCAATTAAGCTCACAGAGGCTCCCAGACCCCAAAAAAGAAAGACCGCAGCCCGGGATTGGACCTAAGTCCCTGTGGTGGTTGGGGTGAGATTTTTCTGCTCTCTCCAACACTTCAGGCTGCATTTGTAATTGATAATGGAGCCAGTATCCCTGAGTGCATGGCAAGAGGTCAGAGCCGGAGTAGAGCTGTGAGTCTTAAACGTTGAATTGTTTTGTGGTGTGTCTCTCTCTTGATATTGATGTACTTAGAACCTTGTACTTTAGGTTCGACAATACATGCTGTTCCTTTGGCTTTCCTATTTTTTTTTTTTTTACAAAAAACCTCCTCTCTCTCTCTCTCTCTCTCTCTCTCTTTTCTCCCTCAGGACAGTGTTGACACCAATCCAGTTTTTGGTCAGTCAATCAAACGTGAGGACTCCTGCTGTCGACTTCTGCCAGCTTCTTCTCTGCTCATGTAAAGAGGTCATGAAAAAGATATCAGGAGATGATGCACAAGGATGGTGGTAGGACAGCATGAAAAAGGGGAGATATAGGCTTAAAATGGAGCGTCTTGGGGGTGGTTGATGTAAAAATGCCAGAATAAAGAGAGAAGGAAATGCTTAAGTGCATGTTACTGGAAATGATAAGATAATAATAGGTAAAGGGGAAAGGAGAAGACAGAAACTCCTGTTTTCAGCGTGATTGAATATATTTATATTTCTGCATGTATAAAACAATCTATGCTATGTAGATCTACTGATAGGGTGATGTATGATACCTGTTAAACACAGGGTCACCCTTTTTTGCAAGGGTGAGATGACTAATCCTCTCCTCACTCATCAAAGGTGTGTGTGGGTGTGTGTGCACAACGCTTGTGATTACATTCCAATACAGGAAAGTGTAATTGCATTCTGATTCTCTGAGGGCTAAAAGCAGTACAGGGAGAGGTCTCTTGAAACTATCCATTCTATGCAATTACACAGATTACGTAGGACTGCTAGAGGCTCTTTCATCCAAGGTGCACCGTTTTAACACTGACACACAAACACAAATGCATTTAATTAAAGTATGGTGTTCCGGTGAATTTCTCATTACCAAACTTCTGTGTCTTTGACCTATCTTTCGTAGATACTTGACTAATTTTCCCTCCCATTTTTCATTCGCCTTTCTTGGAAATGATTATAAAAAATGCCTGTAGACTGATGGCAGCCAATGAAGTGGAAAATCTGCAGCCTGTGTTTCCATGACAACACCTAACATTAAGTGCATCACTGCTTTGCTTCTCTGGTTGCTCAATTGCGCTCTGATTGATCTCCCCGTTCGGGCCTCTTCAAGAGGACAAGAGCACATTTGACATGCTTGACACAGCAGGGCATGCTCACATGTATGGACACACACACATACTGACATGAATGCACACACATCATCGGCGATGGCGTATGGCTCACATGCAGGGCCACATCTTCAAATGGGGAAAGTGTAGATGTGCAGCAGAGAGAAAAAGCTTAAAACATAGAGCTGTGGGAGGCTCTCTCTCTCTCTCTCTCTCTCTCTCTACATGACATCCCACTGATCTTGTCTTTCACAGTTAAGCAACAGTGCCGCCTTTCTTCATCTTTGTGTGCCTCTCTGCATGTCCCAAATGTGTATGTCTTATGTCGAGATTAACATTTTCCTTTTACTAAATAAAGGTGTCAGAATTTAATAAAGCTATTATACAACATTGCATAAAAAGGTTTCATTAATTTCACTGCAGTCATTATCAAAAAATAAATAAATGTGTCCAATAGCTGATATGAAGAGGAATGCGTCTTCTTGTTAATCTGCTCTTCTCTCCTTTTCATCCCTCAGTAGCAGAATGAGTGCGGGGGCAGAGGGGTGTTTAGTATAAACTCCACACAGTGTCCAGAAAATCAGGTACACCTTTATACAAGTAAAACACAGCATATAATTGGCTTTGGCTGACATGTTCTCACCTATTTGAAAATCCTACATTTGGTTTAGGCAAAAGATGCATTGGTAGAACATGCTTAAGGATTATGTAGAAACATCAACACGCCCACTCGCTCGCTGTGAATTCTCCAGAGGATGACCTACTCTGTTCACATATAGATCCAATGGGACATTAACAAGATTTAACTAGGGAGCCTGCAGGGTGAAGTCTGTGTGAAATTGGGTTCAAAATGTCTTGGACATTTGCATTCTCACTTATATCTTCTGCAGGTAATGTCCAAGTTCAGGGTTGCATTGCATTGCGGATGTAAAGGACTTGTGTTAGTGTAGTCTGCCTCACTCATTGATCCCTTATCTGGTTTGTGAATCCAAGGCTCTGAGACATCAGTAGATGATCTGTGTTGCATATTGATAAATCCATGGAGCTGTCCAGGGTTCTGAAGTAGCAGATGGATTTGTGATTGAATATTTTTCTCTAAGTTCAACCCCTGTTTGTTTCATCTCAGATCTATAATTATTCTCTAACTGTATAAATACTGAATGAATACCCTATTGCTGCCTATATAGCTCATTGAGTTGTCTCACCTTTCTTAACAAACCAACACACAGCCATGTGTAGAGTTTGAGGATCATAGACACACTGCTATCTGGTATTCATATAGTATTTCTATGATCATTCAGTTGCATCTGTTTGGATAAAAATACACCTTCAGGCCAATAACCTCTGTAATATGATGTATTAGAGGAGGCAAGACTAACTGATCATCCACTGAATGTGTTCCTACCATAGCTTAAATACAAATGGGAAAGCTACTTTTTTTTACTGATAAAAATAAATCAAATAGATAAAAAATTAATTGCAGTTCACAGTGATAAAGTTTTTAATGTATTATCTGTTGTTGCTCTGATAAAGACAAGCCTTTTAATACTGCATTTGGTATGCTAAAGTGACAGCTGGGATATGGGGCTCTACATCTAATAAGTGTGTTTTGTGTGTGTGTATGTGTGTGCGTATGCGTGTGTGTGTGTGGTTGTGTGTATGTATCTCAGCATGCGTGTTTGTGTCCCATGTGGTTTCAGCCACCAGACATCCCCCTTTACTGTTTACTTTGGCCTTTAAATGCTGCCAGCTAACCTGCTGTGCATCGACTGTGTGTGCGTGTATGTGTGTTTGTTAGTGTGTGGGTGTGTGTGCATGTGTGTGCCTCAGTGTCTGAATGGGTTGCCAAAGGCAGCCCCACCTTGTGCTGCAAATCTGAACCCAACCAGCCTTGCCTTTCTCTCCTAATTATTCTCATGCAGGCAGTGAGGCGATTGGCTCGCGGGATGCAGGGCTGGTCACTTCCCTTTAAGCTGCATCGTCCTCTCTTCTATGCCACCCTGACCTTAACCATCCTGACAGCCGCCTGCCCACTAATGAACCAGGTGGATGGATGGTGGGGGAAAGAAACATGTGGTCACTGGGCTTGCATGGATTAAGGGGGAGTTGGAGTGTGTGTGTGTGTTTGCATGTATAGTTTGCCGCTGTGTGGACTCGTCTTCCTTAAGGGAACAAAAAGTCCACATGCTTTTAATAATAATTAAATTTAGAGGTGAATATTTGGTACGGTTAGAATAAGGTTAGGGTTAGGCAAGTATTTGTCATGATAAATCTTCAAGTAATTATCGTAGCTGTGTGTAATGTCACCAAAAGTAATGGAAACACATCTGTGGGTGTGTGTGTGAAATGGCCGGTCCTTAATAAAATAAATATGTGTTTGTGGGTGAGTGTGCATGTATGTCCAAGCCCTTGGCCATTTCTGTAATGGGTCCATCTGTCATGGACAGCTGGACAGAGACACACACATTAACACACACACACATGCAAGCATGTGCCTACGCATGACCTGGAGAGAAAAGAGATGAGAGATGAGAGAGACAGTGACACTGTGCCTAAAAAGAGAGTGAGCCAGCAGTTAAACGACAGGAGCGAGAGCAAGTCTCTCTGATTAGACTGATAGAGCATTGACAGGGTTAATCTCTTGATAACTACTCCCTATTGATCCACCAGCACATGGAGGGACTTGACTGGGGAGCAGATAAACATACACACACAGGGTGTGTGTGTGTCATACAATTGCACACATGTTCTCAGGAGGAAGATTTCTGTGAGGCTGGAGCTCCTTGTTCTACTGACCTATATGCATATATTACACACAAATGGGGATACCAACCGGGAACTTGATCCGTCTCTTTTAGATTCTGTAAGTGTGTCTTTCTGTTCATCAATGCAAAAAAAAAAAGACAAGTAGTGGATAGTAAGTACGGTTAAGCAATGAGGAGATGTGGAAATTGTGTGCAATAAAGTCTTTGTGAATCAGTCGTGTCCTGAATAAAATAACGGCCAAACTATAACATCACATTAAAAAGGCATAAAGGAAGACTATACAGTAATAAGGAATATGCGTGAGAGCAGTTTTCAAACACTTAAGATAACAAACTGACTTCCTGTCTCAGTTTTCCTCAGGATTACTATGTTCACTGTATTCTACAAGCTCTGTGTGTTTGTGTTGACCTGCTTTCTGTTGTGCGTAACTATGCAAAGGCAACACTGATGCACAGCTCACTGATGCTTATTTTATTTCATTTTCCTGCTTCACTGCCCATTACTGTCATCCTAAATAAATAAAAAAACATAGAGGAAGAGTGATGTAGAATACAGGGGAGAATTGTTAGTGTGCTGGAGTGAGGTAGAGGAAACAGAGCTCGGAGATATAAGTGCAACTCTTCTCCACTAGATAACCTACACAGCCATCTCAGCACAATTTTCCCCTTTTTATTGAGCAGGGGATTAGGAGTACTGCAGCTTTTACAAGCTATTGCTATTCCTTGTCTGTTATCTTGAGGTTGAGGTCACCTTTTGTGTATCCATGAAGCAAGACTCAGAGGCATACCGCCCTACAAAGACATGAAGAAATTGATTTCTCTCCTGTCTTTTTTGTCTTTGGAAATGTCAAAAACACCGAAATTGGATTTTGTTTTTTTATGAGCAAAAAATGCTATTATGGGGGTACTGCCACAGCTTTTGTAAAAAGATAAATGTTAGGGGACTTTTCTCTCAGATTTAATACTGACGCTGTTGTGCCTGTTGAGAAACACGCTAAAATTGCTTTCTTCCACTTTGAAAACACAAACTTTTTGTATATCAGTGGTTTGGTCCCATATTTATTTTTCCCTGCTCTGCACCTCTTTGCAAATAAACTTGCAAATGGAATGAAAAAAAATGACTTTGCTGTTTTCACTTGATCTCTGGGGGTTAGAAAAGACAAATCAAAGTAAAGGATACTGAAGCATACTTAAAGACAATACCCACTACAGCCACAGCCTGTTGACTCTGCTGCCCTCTGAACAGGACCAGTCCTGCTAAACCACCAGACCACAGGAAAGCTTGTATCCTAATGGTGAGGACAGTAGTTAAAAACATTGTTATCTATATGAACTCATTTGTACATTATTATAATTTTCTGTTTATTATTGGGGACTATAACCTAAAAAGATAAAAAATATATCTTCCCTTTTGCATCTTTTTGCAGTGCAAACTTTGAGAGCCTCCAGCACTGGCTCATTACGTCGTGATTCATTCATATAAATCTACCAAAGTGACTTTGATGCCAAAAGTGAGATACACACATCGACTGTGGGGCATGTGGAGCTCAATGTGGTCGAGGAAGATAAATGCAAAAGTCATTCAGTCATTGAAAGTGATTCCCACAGCTTAGCTTAGGCAAATCTGGCCAGGGTGGCAGACAGCACAGATATAGCAGATTTGATTCCACGCCATATCTTTGAAGCCAAGTCTATCTCCAAACAGCCCGCTTACACTCCTCTTTGGATTAGATCATGGGCCGATCTGCAAATACCAATTACAGCGCTCGTGTTAACTGCCAAAGACACAGCAAGGGGCAGACAGACAGACAGATAGACAGGTGGGCAGAAAAACAGGGACAGGAAAGAAAGAAAGAGACAGACACACTCTTAGCCTAAATGCAAAAAGGAGTGTGTGGCGTATCATGCGCAAGGATACAGAACAAAGCAGCCAGAATAACAATGAAATGAAGAGAAGAAGGAGGGCAAGTTGTAAAGGTGAGGGAGGAGAGGTGAGCAGACGGGGGTACTTGTGCGTGACAGCACCATCAGGTCATCCCAGTGGTTTAACCCTTTCAGCATCTTCACAAGTCGAGGATGGTGTGGGAGTCACTATGTGGTTTCAAGCTAATCCTTATATGATGGGAAATTATCAAACAGAGGGTAAAAATATATGCAATTTCCACATGTATAGTTGGTAGAGGACACGTCAAGATTTTTTTTTGGTTGTGCAGGTCTGTACCAGTGGTGATAAAATAAGAAGGGGAAAGGGAAGAGGGGGATGTATAAGTGAGAGCTGGGTTGTTAAATCATCTCTGTCCTCTTGGGGAGAGGCAGACTGAAGGGAAAAAACGCTCAAGAGAAAAGCAGGGACCTAAGAATGATTTAAAAATATATTATTTTTTAGGATGATTTCAAATTTTGGCTTCACACTTGATCCATAGTTAGTCTTTTTTATTCTTAGTTTATTCTATTACATCAAAAAGAACTATTTTCAATCCAAATTGTAACATATATCACAATCCAATTATATGTCAAAACAATTGCAATATGATGTATTTTTTTTTCAAATCATTTGGCCATAACGTCTGGATGTGGTTGCAACTGCAAGAGACAGAACATCACTCTCCTCTCACTCCGAAAATGCAATCATACCTTTATAAATATTAATCACACTATCACAGCTTCTATATTATAGAGCTTATCTCCCCCAGCTTTCCCTATTACACATTACAAATACTGACTCTTACTGTAATATATCTCTAAGTTAAAATCACATCCAGAACTAATGGGTTTTCATCTAAAAAACTCAACTGGAAGGAAGACACCTCTCAGGGTTCATTACTGTCCACAAAATGTTGCTGGATGTCACGTGCAGACATATGGATACAGACAAATAACCTATTGTGGTCTGACAGTAACACACTTGCTAGCAGAGGCACACACACACCCACATATAATTTTCTTCTTTCATTAGCCTCTTCTGTAAGGAACAGACACAGACTTTGAGACAAACCTAATAGAGCCAATGCTGGAAAAAGATATGATTGTCTAATACAGAAGGTCATGTGTAATAAGCACAATAGTGAATTGCCACTTCCAGTAATTCATCCAATTCACTGTACAAACTGAACACAGTTCCTTCCTTGCAGATCCTTCTGTCTTTATCCTAAATCAAAAGACCAGTGGTTTGTACTGAAGGGAGATAGGCACCACTCTGAAACACTGAGTCATTCTTTCAATGCAACCCCTTGTTAGTCTCTGCACAGATACACACACACACACAACATTAATCAACATGCACACACTCATTGCATGCATGCTGAAACTGTTTTCCAGTTCTCTGCACCGCTCAAGCATTTTTATATACCATCATCCTGTGTCCTCCACTCTCTCCTAGCATTCTGCCTATCCCCACTAGCAGCGCCTATTACTGAAACTTCACAGCTCGAGTTTTAGCATCACCACGGTGACAGCGGCAGCGGCACGGACTGATTCATTTCAGCAGCCCAGCAGCTTGCAAGACATGACACATCTCCCTCAATATGCCACCCCCGTGCTGATGGATTCCTGCGGAGGAAGCAGTAGTTAGGATGCTCTGTAATCCCCATGGTAACCTACCCGCGTCCTCATTGGAGACAGCAGTCCCTCCATGGCTGATTCAGTTGGTTCCGGTGGGCTCGGGTCCCCTCAGCTGTGTCAGTGTATTATCCCAGTCCGCAAATAGATCCTGTTAGAAACGCTGTCTCATCCTCGGAGCAAACATCTCTACAACGCAGCTCCCTACCCACCCAGAGAGCCCAGCACGCTGACAGGCACACAGAGAGAGTCTGTGTGTGTGTGTAAAGGAACATAGACACACACACACACTCACACACACACAGTGGGGAGCAGGAGGACAGAGGGCAGTGCCAAACTCCCAACGCGTCCTCTCCTTCCGCCGACCTGTCACTTGGTGTATGATCTTCGCATACAAAGCACTGTGGTTTTAATGTGCAATGTCCATGGTAGGTCTCTCTCTCTCTCTCTCTCTCTGTCTCTCTGTCTCTCTGTGTCTCCTTGGCTTCTCGTCCCTCTCTCTCCCTGCCTGTCCCCTTCTCTCTCACTCTCCCTCACTGCCTCCAGCTACATTTGTTCCCTTCAATGTGGCAAATGATTGCAGGTTTTTTTCATGGTACAGCTCCCCTGCTAGTGCTCTCTCTCTTTCTCTCTCTTTCTCTCTCTTTCTCTCTGCTCACCCTCTCCTCTCTCTCTCCTTCTCTCTTTCTCTCTCTCTCTGTCCCTTCTCACCCCTCTCAGCTTCCCATAATGCTTTTCCTTTTCGGTTCTCCTGCTCACTGTCAACTCCTTGTTCCCGCCCAAGCCCCAAGCTGAGGTGGGCAGGGTGTGTGTGTGGTGGTGGTGGTGGGGGCTGTTCAGACAAAATGTACATTTATAGTGTGTGTGTGAAAGAGAGTGAGAAAGAAAGCAAAGGAGACAGAGAAAGAGAAGAGAGGGCACTCTTGGGGCCACTATTGTCCCTCCAGACAATAGTGGCTCTTAATCGCCTAGCAACCTGATCACCCTCTATTCTTTTAATTGACAAGGCATGAATTACACTCACAAACACACTAACACACACACACACATGCAAATAAACCTTGTCTCTGCTTTCCACACATACCCATGTTCACATTGGCTACAGCTGCAAAACTACCTTTACTATATAGTCATTGCGTGTAACAGGTCGTCATGTTGCAGGCTGTTGTAACGGCGCTGATGCCTTGTTGTTCTCGTTCAGCGAAGGTTTCTGGCTCGTTGCATGAAACCGAGCTGCTGCAGAATGTGGGCTGAAGGGCGGCTGCCACTGGAAGTGCATCTTTCTGAATGTGTGTTTTATGTTAACTGCGTGTTAATGTTCCTCCTTTGAAACGGGTGAAAACACAGACAAATCATTGCATCTGCTCCGAGCTGCATCTTGCCGTTACCATGGCAACAATGTCCGTTAGGGTATGAGTGCATAGACGCAGAGGGACCATTGCAAACTGAAATAAATAAATAAAATTACTGCATTCCTGCTGCCTTCCTCAGTTGCAGCAGTTGAATGTAACTATGTAAAGAGAAGATGCAGGTGACAGCCCTCTGACTGCAACACGCCTCACTGCCAAGACTACATGACACCAAGTGGAGGGCTCTCTCTCTCCCTCTTCCTCTCTATTTCTCATTTACTGTCTTTCTTACTTTGTCTCTCAATTATTTTTAGCCTGGCTTCTCTGTTTGACCCAGATAAGACAAAAAAAGCATTAAATAGAACAAATTAACCACGACGGACATTACTGTTAAGGATCCCTCATTAGCTTTTATGCATAGTATAACATATCCTTGCCATGTGCTACAGAATTTTTACACATGACAACTTTACTGTCATTAACAGTTATGACCTTCATATTTGAATTTACCATTTAACCAATGTACATGTGAAAGCTTCCCATCATCAGCTGCTAAAGAAATGCTTTCACTGGGCCATCACTGTGCAAAAAGAGCAGCAGCTAATCACATGAATTCACACAAAAGACTTAATTACACCACATTCAGTCATGTTAAAAGATGCTTCTCTTAAGAAACGTAAAAAGAATGTGATGATGATTTGGTGTTGAAGTATATGTGTTAACATGTATTTGAATCCACATAGCTGGTGGTCAATGGCCTGCTGATTGATTGGTGCAGCCAAGCTGAAAACGTATGGTGACTGTTACACCGCCACATAACCACTGCAGCGATGAAAGAGCAGATAGACTGGAACCTGCTGTCGCATAACAGCATTGATTGCAGGCTGGACCGGACGACACAGACAGCTCAGCACAACAGTGAGAGATCAATAACATTCAAACTGCAGGTGTATGTGTGTGTGTGTATTAATGTAGCAAAGGTAATGTCAGATTGATGGATGTTGCATCAGAATGTCAGAATGTCCTGAAAATGAATGGAGAACTATTTTTTTAGGAACACATTTATAAAAAGAAAACGCCTGGACACAAACATGAATATAGACTATAAAGAAAAACACTGTTTCCTGGCTGAAAATGTGAAATTTGATACAAAATCATTAGGCGAATTAACATCTAATTAAAATGTAGCTCCATGAAGAGGGTTCATAGTCTTGTATTTCATTTCCAAAGCATATTTAAACAGGAGATTTCCCTCAGGAAAACATTCCTTGGTCCACTTCACATAAGACAATTAACCACTTCACACAGAACGTCGCCATCAGACCATATGATTGTATCACAGCACGTGTCGCCTACTAACACACACACACACACACACACACACACGTATCAAGGGCGCAAAACAGACACAGATGAATAAACACACACAGGCTCACACTATATCAAGCCCAAATTCTCTCTCACGCGGTGATATTATAAAAACTGAATAAGTGCCGCAGAGATCTCCGCAGGGAGGCAGTAGGAAGAGCTCAAGTCACATTATTCAGCTGACCTCTGACCTCAGACTAATGGTAGACCCAAGGTAGTCTTCTAAGTGTAGCCTAAAGAAACCTAGAGCACCTTTACTGCTCACAATTCCCTTAAATGTTTTTCTTATTGTTTGTCAAACATTACCTCTCTTGATCCATTTTGTATATTTTGTTACACTCTCTGAAAATACTACCAAAGTAATACTACTACTAAAATAATGTTACTTTTACTTAGCTCTTAGCTTGCTTAATGGAGAGATAATGTTTTTAGGTAAAAGGTTTTAAGATGAAATGAAAATGTGAAAATTCTTTTTTTTCACCAGAATGGAAGTTATGTGTCTGGAAAGCCACAGTGACGTACAGCCCCATATATTACCATCACACATTACTGCTGACAGTGAATGTTAACCTGTCAGTGACTCCCACACACTCCGAACACACACACACGTCTTCCCTGCCCCCAACCCTTCCCAGCAGTCACTATTAAACCTCCACATAGCAATACATAAAGGAGATGGGAGGATGGGATCTAGGGGTGATAACCATTACAATCACAGGACAATACTGCACAGTGCAGTGCACACAGCAATATACTGCACACTGCCATTGAACCCATCCCCACCCTCTCTGTGCCCCCATCCCCCCCTACCATTCCCCTCTCCTCACTTGCATCCCCATCGCCCCAGCTGGACCCCAAATGAATCCCTTGTGACTGTTTCCATCACACAGATGTGAACTGACAACATCTTGGTCAGAGTGTGTTGATTTATGGCTTTTACGCTTTTTTGATCTTGTTTGCTTCATCATTTTCATTTTCCTATTCAGCAGTATTTTGGTGTTGCTGCAGTATTTTCTGGTTCACACAACAAAGTGCAAATCTTTTTTCAAACCTGCATATCAGTGGACCTGGAACAGTGACATTGAAATTTGGTACTGAAATCAAAATCTGCACTGAGGAAGAGCCATTAAAAAATTATACTGATATAAATGATTATTCCATTTTATTTTAATGTTTTTTTAATCATACTTTTTTCAATTAAAATGCTTGTCTTTTTTTCCCCATTTTGTTACTTCATTACACTGCCACTGTCTCCCAGTTTTAACATCCTGTAACTACTCTGGTGTGGAGAGGATGATACAAGTTTTAACTCCCAAATGGCAAGAATGTTAAATGGCACATCAACTAAGGTTAGCTAATGCCTGAAATAAGCTAACATTAGCAATGAAGCTAACATTAGCTAAGGTTGGTACTTGTTCCATCCATGACTTTTTCATTTGGCCAGCAAAAGGCTGACATTCTCTTTGTCAATCAAAAACTAATTTTGCCAATATGGCACCTGAACCATTTCTCAATCACTTTTATTTCATTAAATCACTGCAATGTTATTGTCTGGAGAGGTGTGCCAACAACTGGCAGTACAGGGGGTGGAGCTGGGCTGGAAGCTGCTGTAGAACTGTTACATATTACTTAATTCATTTTTAATATCATATAAAATTTGACACATGTTTTTCCAATACAAATTTTTAGTGCTGATGTTTCCTCTTTTGGTTGATGTTTTGTGTTCAATGCCAAATTAACCATCAGTGTCCCAGCCCCATACATTTCAGAAAAAAGTCTGAGCTAATGCACGAGAGGCACATCACGGACAAATGTGAAAATGGTGTGTAATTTTCTCTGGCTGTTTGTGTTTATAGTGAGAGCTGCAATTACAGTGCAAAAAGGCGGCGTCCGATGGGCTGAGGTAATTAGCCGCTGCTTAGCACACTGTAACTGCACAGAGAAACAAAAGAATTAATTGCAATGATTATCAATTACACTACATCACAGCAAGAGAAAGAGCACGAGTGGTTCTTTCCTTTCTTTTGCAGCCGCTCCAAGTCCATGCTTCAACCCGATGTCTTTTTGTCTTTTAATCTGTTGTCCCATCTGCCATTATGGCCATTCCAATACTATGCTGCTTATTAAGCCAGACACCATTTGCTTACTTATTTGTTTAGTTTGCTTTTTGATATTCAATCATGGAGTTTTTATCCAGGAAACATATACTTCTGTGTGTGTGAGTTTTAAAACAAGACTGTTTCAAGACTTCGCTGATCCAGTAAACCAGGTGACCACACAACAGAGCGTAACAAAGAGAAAGGGACATAAAGGGAAGAGGACAAAGCAAAAGAAGGAAGTCATATTCATGGTTATTCACTGTGTGTGAAGTGGTGTCTGGCTGCGGACAGAGCGAACCATAAGTCAATGCGAGATCCTGTCAAAGCATTACAGCTAAATCAATGCCTCTGGAGAGGGAACTGCTGCCGACTCTCATACACTGCACACTTCTCCACACTGGCCAATGGCATCGACTCAGGAGGGAGTCGAAGAGACAAGATGTGTGCCTGTTAACAATCACTGTCAATACTGTGGGTGGTATGATGGAAAATGGGCTAGACTAGAATCTGCTGTTACAGGTTTTTTACACATTTCAGTTTCCAACATCTATGTTCTATCGTGCTGACATGGAAAATTAATTCAGGGTTTAATTTGCCACATTAAGTAATTTCTGACTCTATCGGCCAAAAATCTCTGTAACTGCCATCTTTTATTTCAGCATCCAGATTAAAAAGGCAAAAGAACAAAATTACATAAAAATGTGGTAAGAATCTGTGGGATTAAAGTAGTGAGCTAAGAAGAATGTTAATTACTGTCTAAATCAATTAACCGCATTATCATCATTAAATGTTTAAAATCCTCATTCCTGGTGGAGAATTGAGGTAAGCTGCTGTACAGTGGATGGGTTAATCCAGGAATTACTCCAGCCGTGATAGGCAGAGATATCTTAAAAAGTCACACACATTTTGAACATCTGAAGACTGAAAGAGGTTTGTCTCTGCTCCAGGAGCTTTCAACAAGATTTTAGTGCAATTTACTGCTATTTGGTGCCAGATTCATGGCCAAGGCTAAGATTTACTATGATATATTGGCGAGTGAAACTACTTTAGTCCATTTCCTGAGCCAAGGGTCCTGGCCATGTTTGAGAGAGCTGGGCTGATTGTTGCCAGAGGGAATTTGTCTGACATCCAATCTAAAGTTCATTAAACAGCAATCCCGAGAAACATGCTGCACACGCACATTGATATGCCAATACACACATACACACACAAACACACCCTCACAAACACAAAAAACTCCCTCCACCAATATGCACAGATATACATTTGCCCTCACTGGCCTGCAGTCCTGGAGGTAGTTTAAGGGAGAGAGGGAAAGCCCCTGTTCTCTCACACCTCACCACAGCTCAGAGGGAGGAACATCTTATCTCACTACTGCAGAGAGACAGAGAATTAGAGAGGGAGAGAGATGGATGGTGGAGAGTAATGTGAGCGGCGTTTTGCAGGAGAAGGACATGAGGGATTGAGAGAGCGAGTGGGCAACAGAGAATAGCAGCGACAGAGACAGAGAGAGAGAGAGAGAGAAAAGGAAAGAATATTTAATCAATCTCATTTCCATAACTTTCATCTGCCAAAGAAGCAGCCCCTGTGGTCCTGCTGATTAGAAATGTGTTGTTTAAGCCAGATTTGACAAAAAAACATAACCATAACCACCTTCACGTTTCTTCCATAAGGACACATCTGGTAGCAGCCATGAATGCAAAATGCAGGTTAATATGAGAACACTCTCCACAAACCATGTACTGTGTGTGTGTGTGTGTGTGTATGTGCATTGATGCATTGATATCAGTGCCATAAAATATTTCCTTCTTTTGAATTTACATTTGTATAAGCCAAATGGAAAAGTGAATTGTTTTTATTCATCGTGAGCTGTGGTGCAAGCGTGCCCGATGCTATGAAGTCACTCCAGAATGGTCTCCTGGCAACTGTTGTCAGGGGCAACCAGCATTCTCTGCAGACAGCACACTGAGCCTTGCAGAGAGAGAGACACACATATAAAGTGACAGTGTGGTTGAGAGGAAATTGTGGTTAAATTACAGGGTTTGCAGTATCTTATTAGCGTTAACAGCAACACAATCTTTGCATTCATGATTCAAATGAATATTCCACCATCATGTTTCATTAGGGCCTTGTAAAGCCTTTTCCACACACAGCAAAGGCTTTGCATGTATGGCACAATAAGTTTGTTTGCAGGCACAAACACCCACAGAAATCTGACCTATTTCTAAATTTCTGACACATACTGTATACTCACACACATGCCCAAAGCATGTCCAGACAGTCAGACGGTGTATGCTGCACTAGTCCTGACGGATCGCCCACACACATTCACACACTGCCCTCTACTGCTCAACCTCAAACAAAGCATGCAGGTATTTCCTCCATTCAATTTAAAAATGACCTCCTCACAACAAAGTGCATGAGATTTTGACAGTACAAATTTGATATATTAGATTACATCAATTAGCATTTTATTTGCCCAATTTGGTCATTTTTAATTCTCCAGTTGTCATGAATAATGCAAAAATTCATGCAGGGAATGTGCAATAATAGGGTAGATAATGAAAACACCGACTTCAGTCTGCTATCCCCATTATGATAAGATCTGGATTCCCATCACTTATTGCAATATTAATACAGAAAAACACATTTCTTATTTATCGCATTCATCTCTGTGTTGTCTTGTATCTTTGATCTTACTATAATTGAATTCTTGTCCAAGAGTCAGTGGCACTAACATGCATCTATTAACATGTCACTCAGATCCTGGTTCTTCTTGGAGTGAAATTACTCCTCTGTGTCAGGATGCGATAAAGAAGCTGACAAAATTCAAGGCTGAAAAGTGAATGGTAATGACGGTATTAACTGGTTTTCACTGATATCAAAACAGCTGTGTAGGAAGAGGAATGTGAATTATCTTGCTTCAAATAGCGCTTCACTACAGCACTGTGATGGTCAAAGGAATACCTTAAATCCTGTGTATATGTGCAGTGATCTTGCAAAGGAATCACTAACATAGTGCTGATAGGGCTAAGGGGATGTCCTACTTTGTTTTTAAGTGGCATTTATTTACATTTAGGTACAGCAGTTAAATCAATGATCAGCTAGTTTTTGCTTTGAGTCCAAAGAACCACATTAGAGGATGAAATTAAAAGATTAAATCATACAGACCAAAAAAACCTGGAGGACCTAAACAAATATTAGTATTTATTTTATATTATCTTCAGTCCACATATTTCACTTTATTTTCTTTTGAAAAATGACAGACAATGGGAACAAATTCCACCTGCAATAGCCTATCAGGCTAGAGATGCAGACTTTTGATTCATAAAGTTGAAAGGCCTGATAGAGGGATAATGGAAGCAGGAACAGTGAAATGCTCTTTCCTCACTCATAGGTTATGGCTCAGATGACCTTATGTGCAAGGAGGTTCATTTCTGACTGTTCAAGGAAAACTGCTAAGTGGTCTGTGTTTGTGATTGTGCTGCTGCAGTGGCCAACTTCTCCTTCTTCTTCCTGGAAAGGGTGCCTGGGAAAAACATACATGGTCAGTTCCTCATGTAAAACATAAAGAAAGCAAGACAATAAAATGATAAAGCACATACAACATAAGAACATAAAAATCATAAAGGCTGTTATTCATATGGTTTGATAAAGCTTTGACATTTACAGTGATGTAAGTGATGGACTTTTCTGAATAATTTTACAACAAGACCGGGCAAAAATTTGCACACGCTCAGATGAGAAGTGGCTGTGAAGCAATTTCTTATATGGGCTGCTGGCTGGCACGTCTGTGGCAAAATATATAATGCACTTTAGAGTGGATTAGTGTGGCTATATGTCTTCCACTGCGTAAAATCAGCAGCTTTGAAATCAGTAATCAACCTGTCACATTAGCCTGTCAGCCTACTAGCAACAGTCAGCTACATTAACTAGGACAAAAAAACAGGTCTCCTCTAATAATAACAGTGTTCAACTACCCTCTTTGTGTGTGTGAGTGTGTGTGTGTAAATGTGAGCATGTGATTCATGGGGCGATGCCATTTACAGTAACATGCTGTGGAGAGGATCCACTGCTGGCCTTCCTGCTCCCTGACCTGCTCATACCTGCAGGGGTTGCACGTTTTAACTAGGCAACTGTGCTCAGACCACTCAAAGAAATACCATTAAAAGGACAGGACAGCACACACTCATAGACAATCACACACACGCACACCCAAACACACAATCTCACAAAGAGGAAAACACACACACACACATTTATAAACACACTTTGCACTTCCTGCAACCTCCACATACCTGTTCAAATAAAGAAACATTATTAAAAGCACTAATAAGCATAATTTACTCCTTCCTTACGGGACATACAGGACTGTATTTGGTTATGATTCAGTAGTCTTCAGCTCCCTCTAGAGGTAAACCAAAGAAGCTACAATACAATATAACACTTCTGCATATGTTCATCTTCCTCCTTCTCCTGCTGTGTCCGGCTCTTTCATCATCTTACTCGAGTCACAGCTTCATGGTTAATCATCTGTAAAATGTGCTTGGTGGTAAAATTCCTCCAACTTACGTCAATCCTGTTGCAGCTTGGCTATCATGAGCTAAAGTGGAACCAGTTTCATATTTAAAACCACCTTTCTTCCTCATATGCAACCCAACACTCATGCACACCAAAGCCACCAAAAAAAAACATACAGTAAAATAAGTTCAATGTGAAAACTAACAAAGTAAGTCAGCTGATGTCACTGTTATTGCTATTTTCTAAGTATGTACATGTATACAATTAATTGTAGTTTTATAAATATATAAATAAATCATGTTTCTTTTGGTTTGAATATGCACATTTGATTCAGATCTTTAAATCTTATATTATATTAACAGTTTTCCAAAGCTGCAACAATTTGTTGCTTGTTGGAACATTATATAAGCAAACATTTTGAAAATCACTAAATCCCTGAGCCATTCTTTAAGTGATAATAACATGTCTTCTCTGATAACGCTTCTCCTTTGTGATTATTTTCTGTTGTTCTCTTTCATTTGATCATTAACTTATAAATTTGTATATGGTTAGGGCTTTGACATTTGAAGATGTATCCAGGCCCCTCGGAAGCACTAAACATTGTTCCCTAATTTATTATTTTTTATAGAAATATAGCAAATGATGAATTGAGATAACAATCAGCAGATAAACTGATAATTAAAACAACTCAACACTGTTTGAATAGCTACTCTGGATAGCTTTTGATGTGTGCCTATTATTATTGTTCGTCTTTATTTAATTTAAAGCTAGAATAATAAGAAAACTTGAACTTTAAAAAAAATATTCACTTTATCAAAAAGAGCCACCGAACCTTAGATTACACATCAATAGCAGATCATTTATTCCTTTAGGCAACAGATTTTGAGAAAAAAAACCTAATCAACAACTTCATTGCAGGACATTAGAGGTAATCATGTATTGAATAATTAATCATCCTTTGTAGTGATCATTAAAGGAAACAATTAATACCTTTTCAAGTGGATTTGCAGGAAAGCAGCTGTTGCTAGGACAACCAAGGTCACACCTTTGTCTGTGGAAATGAGAAACCCTGCAGAAGAGATGCTGCAAAGTCAGTCCTTGAGCTGAACTGAATGCACTGCTGATTCAGGCATCTCCTGTTTGTGGCTGATATGATCTGTACAGACTGAGTGACCAGGTGAAAAGATTTCACTTTGGAACACAGGACATCAATTGTGTAGAAAGAGAAAAGACTCTAGTACTATTCAGTGGTGTTGTAAGTGCAAGAATTTCTCAATTTTCAGCCACATATTGGGTCACGTTTCTCAAAAACCATGGTGCTTCCTGTTGAAAACAGGATGCTGAAATTGCGGGGCGGCGCGGGGGGGGGGGGGGGGGGGGGGGGTGGTTGGGGGGGTGGGGGGGGTGGGTGGGGGGGGGGGGGGGGGGGTTGGGGGGGG
>JAPZDV010000023.1:11984289-12007364 GCA_029814665.1 Acanthurus lineatus
TTACAGTCATCTTTAACACAGCAAACCTTAAACGAATACTATTGGTTTTATTATCACAAGTTATTTCTAAAAGACATAAACATTATTATACAAAACAACGTTAAATTGCCCCCCCCCCCCATCTGGTTTCACATGCTTTATTTTAGTAAAGCAAAACATTCAAGAGGGACACCTACCCCTACTACTATTTTCTACAAACCAATAAGAAATCTCTGACCAACATTTCTCCACCTGCCATTTCTTCATTCGGGGCAAAATACAGATTCCAGACAAACCCAAGCATAAGAAAAGTCTTTACAGAATATTTGCTTAGTTTTCATTGAATATTTGAGTAAACAGTTTTAGAACAGTGCAGAATCTCTTTACTTTGGACTTCTGTGAAGACAGCTTTCACATTAAATGCTGTAAATTCGCTCAGTGTTCTGCTCTTTCCTCTTTTCTTGTATGAAGGCTTTAGTTTAGGCCTTTCTTTGGGTAATTCCCACAATGGCGCAGTGGCTCATGTGAAAAGCACTAAATGCTTTCAGTTCCATAAATAAATAAATGCTCATGTTCAGGTGTGTGTGTGTACTTTCTGTGTGGGCTCTTTGTGTGCTTTGCTTGTGTGTGCCTTGCCAATTAAATTTTTAACAAGCACTTGTTAGAGATTCTCGGCTAATCCTGATGGACAGTGAACCCTGGTGCAAGAGAGGGTGAGTGAAAGGGGAGGGTGAGGGATTCAAACAAAGCCCCCCTCTCTACTTCTCAAGAAGAAGCAAAGAAAGTTTATTTTTGTTTGTTCAGTAAGCTCTAATATACACATGTGTATATACATGCACATACATATTTTAAAAGTGATTCACCACATTCACGTCAGCCCTCCCTGGCTGTCTGTCTTATAAGTGATGCTAACAAGGCAGCTCTTCATTATGACAAGGACCAATTTTCTATTACTCACTCCATATGCAAGTCAATCAGCCCCACTGGGACGTGTGTCAACGGGAGTGTGAAACATCAGACGCATCCACACTGCGGCACACCCTTATACGCATGCATACATTTACAGCAAAACACATTCACGGCAAAAGACATATTCACAAAGGGAATAGAAAGTGAACTTGGAAGCAAATAGAGATCAGTCTTTCTACACAGACATCTGCTCAGTCCCAGAGACAGATGGCGAGCCAATCAGACCGCCTGGTGCCTCTGCCAAACCCCCCTCTCCCACACCACCCTCCCAACCCTCCCCTAAACCTGCATCTTGGCACACATGACAGGTGGCACCTTGCAAATGTGACACTGCCATCGCCCTGGAAAATAATTTATGGACTCATTACATAAAGCATGCGGCAGAAAACCAAAAATATGAATTAATTTGAGCCCACCTTCACTTTTTTTTCCCTACCTAAAATCACTACAAATTTACATAGATCAAAGACGAGATGAGTAATAACAGTAATCAAAAAGCAGCGGACAGAGTGCACCGAATGACGTCTCCTCCACTGACCAATGTGCACCTACACCACATCCAAGGCTTTGCCTCAGATACAGTTATGATTGATTAAGCCAAAAAACACTGAGCTTATTCGCTTTGATGCTGCGACACAGAGCAGAGAGACCTCATTTATCTACCCTGAAAGGTTCTTTTCCACGGCAGCTTGACCTTCTGGAGGGGACAGATATGTGGGCAAATGTGGACCCTGCTGTAGGCAATATCCTACAAGCCATCTAATATAAATTGGGGATCTCTAAAAGCCGTTGCAGGAATTTCATCTAGACATTTTGTTTGCTCAGAAAGCAATGACTGCATGCACCATATAGTCGATCACATGTGAGTATATGGGTGGTGTGTAAACGTGGGAGTGTGGTGGGGTGAGAAGGACAGAAAGACGGAGTTTTTCCGCAGGCTGCTGTTCGATCAATGAAATGGCCCTTATCTTACAGTGAATGCAAATACACACCCAAGCTCACATTTATACATTAACTCACACACTGCATCAACCCTGGAATCTCATAATGAGCCAGCTGGGTTTCTTCTGAGCAACTTCAGTGCATGTCAATGTACCTGCAGAGGCAGCCAGAACAGAGATGGAGAGTCCTGATAAACATCAAAATGAAGGCAGACATGCAGAGCACAGGGAGCCACTGACAGACTTTGATGAGCATCTGCCAGGGTACACATGCTGGGTCACGTCCTGCTTGTTAATGGCGGTTTCATTAACCCCTTCCTCACATCACCTCCAAAATCTCAGCTCAGTTGATAACCCAGCTCACCACCGGTTGGCCATTAGATGCACCAGGAATGCTGTTACACTCCACTGAGAGCTGCTGCATACATTAACATGCAGGAGGGGATGCAGTGCACACACACACACCCCTACACATTGCACACTGCAAACATTTCACATACTCACACCTGAGACCTTACCGTGGCTACAGACACACACACACACACACACACACACACACAAATGACGCCAGCTGAGAGAGCAGATACTGTGGTGAAGTCAATTAGAATTGAGGTGCCTTCACCTCTGCAGCTCATCAATAGTCTTTAACCAGGCTGCAGTGTAAACAGCTCAAGAGATTTAATGGTATGCTGTGGTCTCACATGCTCTCGCTTTCTCACAGACACACACCAACCTTTATGCATTTATGCATGTGGTAAGAGGTGAAAACCATTTCTCCTGTTTACGCTTCCTATTGTTGCTCTCCAATTCTCTCTTTACATGTTTTCTGTTCTTCTCGCTCTGAACCAAATTGAAATTAGCAAATCAAAGTTAGTGAATCAAACAAAACAAAACAAAAAATTTTTTTAACATTTGTAATGAGACATTTTACAGAGGTTGCAACCAAATCCAGCCCTAGGCAGAATTCTTGATGATGCCCCTTTGATCTCAGACAGGTCAATCAATACTATTATCACAGACAGATTTCACATCTGGACACAAGAGAACAAAAGCTCCAATCAATATCAAACCCGAGCCGTGTCCATGACTTTGTGGACTCAGCAAATGGTTTTACATTCAATTGTGAAGCAACTAATTATTTAATAACATCCAGATAATGACATAAACCTGCATTAATCAATTTAATTTATAGTAACATTAAGCAAATGTCAGCTGTAATATAACTGGTCATTTAAAACAAAAAACCCAAAGTATTGTCTCCAACTTTGCAGCTCTACAGAACTTTTTTGTAATATTTAAGCTTATTGTCTCAAAGATTTGCACATCAAGCTGCTTTAGTTAAGTATCAATTCTCTTACGAACAGTTACTTCTCTCAAACAAGTTACTTTTTTTTATAAACAAGCTCAAATAAATCCATGGTATTCTTTCTGCTTCATACCAATGGCAAACAACATAACTCTGTGCTTAAGTTAACTGGGGGAAAAAAAGTCAAGCACTCAGCAAGCTAAAAAACTAATAATTCTTCTCTTTTTTTGGAGACAAAACAAAAGTCAGGAGAAGGATAAATGCCAGACTTGCTTTTTTCAGGTGGCCAGAAACAACATTCCTGCAGGATGACAATGTGCTCCATTACTGCTGCATGTTTGCCAATATGAACTTTATGAGGTGTTAACAGTCAGGGCAGTCTGTGAGCAGGAGATCGTCTCCTGGTGGCCAAAATTCTTGAAATTGATTGAAGGAAATAACAAGAGCTAAGTGCTGATTCAGGCTTGTTGCTGTTTTGTGTTTGAGACTGACAGATATATAATCTAAAGTGTCTAACCAACTGATTAAGCCTAACTTTCTCTTATATTTACAAATTAAAAAGGAATTCAATTCTTGCCACATCCACTTGTAGGCTAGCTTTAACTGTAGCTCTAAGTCATCCTAGAAGATGGCTTAAGAACCTAAGACCTAAGAACCTGTTAAGTATGATTTTGTGTTATAACAAAATGCAGTGTGTTAGTTTAGTTTAGTGTGTTAGTTTGTGCATAAAAGTGGGCTGAGCTGTGGATTTGCATTCACTGTAAGATGAGAGCCATTTCATTGATTGAGCATCTGCCTGAGGAAAAGCTGCATCTTTCTGTCCTTCTCATTCAAACACAATCCAATGTTCATTCTGTAATTGTTTACCTGCATGTTAACCTGTAAATGATGGTTTTCTGGTCGATCACATGTGCACAGAAACACTGCACTGAACAATCGAAATGAAACAATAACATTCAATGTCAGGTCAAAACAGTAGCTTCATGGAAAATTATGGTCCTGATAGTTGTAGTTTTTTTTAATCATTAAGTTTACCATTTTACATGCAGGCCTATTAATAATTTCCAAAAATGTGCTTCTCAATAAACAAGGCTTCCTTCCTTTTTATTGTGTGTATAATTACAATCTGCTCAGAGTAATCTATTTAAGATTCAAATAATCTTGAGCCTGTGTTTCATTGTGTTGTAGGCAAAGCCCCTCCAAAAGCACCCCAACCTAGTAATAATCATATTCATTACACTTCAGCACAGTTAAGTGTTGTAAACAACACTTTTATTTTCATTGTCACAAGAAAAAACAACAGACTGAACACAACCGGCACAGTTCCTCTTAAAAAGTAAAAGTCTTCTGCATGCAGCGAGTACTGAGCTTTAGTTAGCTGACATCAGCAGAACCGGCCCCTGACATCGCTCAAGCATGACTGCTCTGCAGTAGCACTGCAGTTTAGGGAAATGATGAACTGAAAAATTGATGTTTTATTGTTATGGAGAAACAAGCACTGTACCAAACAAGCAATGGGGGAAGTGGAGATGAAGTACAAGAAGATGAAGAAGTAGATAGTGAGACAACACCATTAAAAAAAATGGCAGACATGAAATACCATCTGTGTCTGTGCCTCTCATTTATGCCATCCAGCGTATAAAGAACTCCAAGACTGCTTTAAGACAGCGATCTTACGATGTGTGTTTGTGTGCCTGTTGTGTGTTCTGTTTGTTAGTGTGTTCCTGAATGTGGATTGTGGACAGATTGAAAAGTGACATATTGACCCACAGCATTTGACGCTGAGACTGAAAGGTTATGTGATGTAAATTAATGAATTAATGACTCTATGTGCAACCAAAATATACTTTTGAATGCACCAAAAGTATCACATTCCCCTTATCATGGTCAGGAACACTTGCATGAGTGCACACACACGTACACACAAACACACAATGTTATCTGCCTCTCCCCTCTGCCATTGTTACAGGGCAGTAATCAATTATCTCAGTATGATGTCATTCTGCTAACCCTCCCCCATACTGTTCTGCCCTCATCCATTTGTACACTAGCTGCTCTTTTGTAGTGTGCACCAAACTGGGAAATTAAAAAAAACAAAACAATAATAATACCATTACACTGATAGCAACTTAGTTTTTACTATTTGGATATTTGAGTGTTTTAGGGAGAAGTACACACACTACAACTAAGTCACTCGTCCTCACACACACACACACACACACACACACACACACACACACACACACACACACACACCCGCACACACACACAATACATCACGTCATAGAGCAATGACTTGATTATCACTGAATGAATCTTCTTTCTGATCACGCAGAGTCATCTGGTCTCCTTGCTCAGTGACAGTATAATTGAATGAGGAACAGTAATGAAGAGACATGGAAGGCAACATGAAGGGCAACATAAGGTCTGTTTTTAGTTTGCATCTCTTTCTGCGTAAGTGTGTAGATTGATGCTTATAACACCTCTATTAGCAGGTTATCAACGTAACTTTACGGCAAAGTGTGAGTGCCACCTTCTTAGACAGGGTAATTATGTGAGCAGGTGTTTGTGCAATGATGTAATTCCACACTGGAGCTTTTTTTAACACAGGTAAAGACAGAAAACCTCCAACATGCAGCTCCATCACTGAGGAACCGTGAAGCTGCGAACTGCTGTTCTTTCACTGTATGCAGAGCAGAACCCTTCGGCAATATGAAGATAATCCACTTAGCTTCTGTGTGTGTGTCAAGATACCAACTTGTCCTGGTTTCTCTCAGCTGTATTTGAAGGGGCCCCATGTAACAGATAGCGAAATGCATGTTGATCAACTGGCCCAGCATATGAAAGAAGACAGCTACTCTGACAGAACCAGAGATCTGCACAAACTGAGACAAGATGAGCCAGAGCAGAACATTAGAATAGACCGTGTTCCCATTTTTGACAGCCTCATCCGCTTCTCTAATTATAATTCCATGTGACACTTTATCAGCATGTGTTGAACTTATAATAAATCCTGGATTAACTGCACCAAAAAAACTAAACCTCATGACTGGAGCATGTGAGATGTTGTTGGATTAAGTCTGTGTTCATTGCTGTTATTTACCTCCAGTGCTCATTACAGGGTACAGATTTAAAACAGCTTTTATTAAAACCCATATTTAATTTTACTTTGTTGCCATTTAATTTTGCTCTTCAGGTTCCCCACAGAATATATATCCATCTTGAAGATAGCTACTGTAAGAGCTGCTCTTCCCAAGAGCCCTTGAGAGCGGAGCTAATCAGCTCAGTGATGAGCATGATGGCAAAGACTATGGCTGCTCCAGTTTTGATTTAAAGAACAAAGCAATCCTCCAAAAAAGAGCACACACATTAGTTTGGAGAGGAAAAGGAAAGATTTGGATGTATCACATAAGCCTGGGATCCAAAAAAATATTCAAGTATTGCTCAGTAACCCCACTTTCCAGTTTAGGTGAACAGTGAAGCGGGGGGCCATCAAATCCCTGTGATTGAGATCTTAGCAGTAAAGCTACCGCATGAGCCATTGAGGTCAAACATCGCTATCTAGTTTGTGATTTTTTTTTTCCAATATCGGATGACAGCATTTGTGTCTCTGCTGAAGACAGACTTGTAATTGATCCCCTCATCCTTTGCTTAAACAGGAACCTATTAAACCAGAGAGAGAGAGAGAGAAAGAGAGAGAGTGATAGGGAGAGAGATGCTACACTTATCCATGTAAATACACTTTGCATGAAATTTTCCCCTAGTTATATATATGTATATGGAAAATATGCCTATGTTTAATTAATGAATCTCCCATGAGGCACATTTTTTTATTAAATAACATAATTCCCCTAAGACTTATTAATCAATTTTCGCTTGCAGTTATTGTATTGTATTGATTTAACCCATTCATAACAATATGTTGCATTACAGTAAGGCTGTATTTCTCAAACAATAGTCTCCCTCTCTTGGCCCAGTCTCTATGACAGACATGAGACCATTTGGTTTTATAGCTGAGCCAGTGTATGTCTGAGCCAATCACATTAGTTCCAGTCAAATACAGCCCAGAGAACTAAAACACAATTTACTGCATTTATTTATTTGTATCAGCCACAACAGATGCATGGCAGGAGACAAGAAAGAATCATATTTTTCTGTTTGTGGTTATTAGTTAAATCTATCTATCTATCTATCTATCTATCTATCTATCTATCTATCTATCTATCTATCTATCTATCTATCTATCTATCTATGTCTGTGTGTGTCCGTCTAAGTGATTTTATGTCTGATATCAGTTGTTTGTTTGCTGTCAGTACAAATGATGCTTATTAACAGTTCCTTTAATTAGACAGTCACTTATTCACCTGAAATATTAATAAACACAGAGGCAGGAAGCATGATCAATATTAATCTTGGCTCACCCACAAACACACAGACACACACACACTCTGACGCACAGAAGCTCACACACATAGGAAACACACACAAACATAAACCCCCATTAATAATTAAAATAGGTTCAAGCTCTGAACATGTCAGTGTGAATACAAATGTCAAAGATTTTGTGAACAAATCACTTAGCTCTGAAATTACTTATCTGATGTCAGTCTTGCTCAGAGTGTATTTAAAGAAGAAGTCAGCTCGGAACAGATTTGAGTCATTTTATTCCTTAGCCTGGGTGAGCTAAACAGCCATAAATAAAATTAATGCAAAAGAAAACACCAAACAATCCTGTTGTATGATTATTGAATATTTCAGTCACTGCCAACTAGTGAAACGCAGCTTTGAATGGAAAGAAATTTGTAAATTTGGGGCTGTAATCTTAAATGGAACAGTGACAGTAAAAAGTTGTGACACTAAGCCAGTTTTCCTGCGCAAGCTGGGGTGACAGGAATAAAATGGGGTGACAGCAAGGTCTATGACAGCTATGACAGTTAGAGCAAGTGTAAAGGAACACCCTCTGTGCTAAATGGCATTTGCTAAGGCAGAGGCAGTGTAAAATGGAGTCAAAGGCCATCAACTGCTTTCTCACAATATAAGATACTGCTCAGCAGATTAAAAGGCATTCTGGCAACCAAGACAGAGGCCAGGTATCCTTTAAGGATAAGTTTATTTTTACGGGAACAATCCTAAAGGTATTAATATTTGTTGTAGTGTGCCACTTTTTGTGGAAAAAAATAACTTCCACTTCCTTTTCTTATTCTGTCCTTCTCCATCTGTCCTTCTGCTCATCACTCAAACTTCCTTTTTCACCTTCCTCCCCCTGCCCTGTCCATCATCTCATGCACTCTTCTCCCATCCTGCTCCTTTTTGCTGGGGCCTCTCCCATGAGTGGGGCGCATGGACCATCACCATAGTAACAGACAGCCATGACAGGTGGAGATAGCAGGTAGTGCGGCGATGCATGACCCCCCTTGGGACTGCAGAATGCCAACACTATAGAATGGAAATAAGCAGAACATGCTCTCTTACACAAAGTCACCCTGTGCACCAGGTGTAGATTCAATTCATTAAAGCTTATCCTAAGAGGGCTACATGCCTTATCTGTATTCTACACATACAGCACAGCCACATGGCCATTGTTTTACTATGGAGCTGGAAAGAGGAAAAAGAGGAGTTAAATGGATTAAAGCATGTTATGCGATTCTATTTGACCACACTCTATGGCCAGATCTGATCCAGGACAAGCCAAGCCAATATGTTTCATGTCAGTCAAGGGACTGGATTTTACTCTAACAAGACTGCAAAAAATCTTCTGCAACTGGTTGCAAAAAAACAATTTCCTTAATAACATGATTGAATTAATCCAATCACGATATTAGAGAAAAAAAAGCACACTTTTCTTTCTCTCACACACAAACACAAACACACAGAGTGTATCCCTTTAAGATTCTTGTGCACTGCAGACACACGACATGAATGTCATACCTATAAAATTAGATATATTAAATGGCATATGTCTCCAACATGCACAGCCACCATGTTCAGTGCTGCAGCCCCCCAGTCCCGCAGTATGTGAGGGATCTCTCCAACACTTGCCCACTGCAGTGGTGGAACACGTGGAGGAGTTAGACAAAAGCTGGAGTTTTCTCAGTTAGATGCAAAAGACACATGTTTCGATAGTGCAGACAGCAGCTCTGCAGCATCCTTGGAAGTTATCGGTGAATTTTAGGCTTGTAGTAAAGGGGAGGAGCAAATTAGATGACAGCTCACCTTCTGCTTTATTGGCGGCATTTGTCATGCATAGAGAGTGATGAGAGAAAGCCACAGCAGAGGAAGAAAGAAACAAAGACAGACAGTAGACAGCACCGGAAATACTATACCCCTCTGAGACTCACCATGAGCAAACACACGGCCGATTCTGGCATGAGTTGGACAGCCATGATGAGATCCTCCTATAGATTCTAGAGAAAAAAGGGAACTCTGGCAATTTCCAGGAGGGACTGTCTTCGTTATCTTCTTTCTTGTTCCTCTTATTCTGAGTCTTCACTCAGGAATCAGGCTTAACCTCTGTCCAAATGAGGTCCTTTGACTGACCCTCCCACTCAGTGTCCTTAATCACCTCCCTCTGTCTTTCAGTCAGCGCTGCAGACAGCCTCTGGTCTCCGATTGTAAAGCCACAGTCCCTTGAGAGCCTGCGACTCCCGGGTCTTTCTGCGACTCTTCAGACTGAGCAAAAAGCAACCCTCCTTCTTCCAGTTCTTTGATCTGAGAGCAGAGCAGACCCCCCCCTTTACTCCTCCTTTCACTTTTCAAACACTCCTCACAGACCCCACGCCTGCCTCCCCCAAACCCCTGTGACTCGGGTGCCTCTTGCTAAATTGCTCCCCTCCCTCTTTGACTTCCTTCTGCCTCTTTTTTTTTTCAGTCTACTCTCCTGACAACACAAAGCACATCCAGGCGTGCATGTGGGTTTTCAGTCTTTCTCCTCAGGCTGTCCTGTATCTGTTTCAGAGGGCGTAACCTGCATCAGTGATGCTCCCCAGTCTCAAGCACTCCTCCAGTGTGATGGGAAAGACAGACGCTCGCCTCCCCTCTCCACCCAGATATCCAGCGTAGAGAGATACCCTTTAGACTAATGTCCCCCACCTCATATCACATCAGCATCAGACAAGAACAGGGAGGGTAGCAAATAAAGAAGACTATAATAGATCATTTCCAAAGGACAGAGGATGGTAAAAGGGAGCCAGGAGGAGAGAGATGTAGTAGAGAGAGCAGCCACTGGTGAGAGAGATCTATACTATGCTGAGCGTAAATGAGGGTGGGTGGAGAAGAGGGAGGGGAGAGAGCAATGGAAATGCAGTGAGCAGGAGCAGACCGCGCCTATCGATGCCGGCTGAGCCAGAAAGGCAGCATGGGATGTGAGTAAATACACCTCACCTCATTTAATGATGCGTGTGTGCATGTGTGATTGTGCACGTGATTTAGATCCATGGTAGCTAGCTATCATGTTCACAGACACCTGCGCTCCAGACTCTGGATTTTTTTTAGAGTCTGGAATTAATAATTTAGAAAGAAAACATTCTCTTGGCTTTTGTGCGCGTGAGAGAGCTTCAGAAAAGAGATAATCATAGAACTGAAGAATGCTATAGCTGAAATGAAAGCAAGGCTCGTCGCTTTAAATATTTAAAAAATGCAATTATCTTCCCTGTACGCAAATAAACATGTTTGCACTTGTCTCTGTGGTGGGTGTATGTTACATAATCACACACTGTGCTAAAGTTTATAATCTAACATAGAATATGTTCTTTCTTGCATGGGCTCTGCTTTCTTTCGGACAATATGGTTGAACTATTCCTCAGTGACACATATTCATAGACTATAATTTGTATTCATGTAGCCAGCAATTTAGAATGTAATTTCTTAAAGGTCTGCCACTTCCTCTAAAAGGAATCATCGCTGCTGCCCTTTTATCTTTTTTTCCTTCAGCGGTGATTAAAATTGCCCATTGACCTACTTGTGTCTTCAAGGATCGAGATGCCACTTCAAGAGGCAGGTCCATGCATGTCATGCATGATATGCCATCGCAGCAACAGCATGAACACATCTGCAAATTAGACTCATTGTTGATTGTTCATGTTTGCAGGCAGCAAACTTGAGCTGACTTCAAAATTCCTATGAAAGAAGCTCTGGTTAACAACTTAATACCACCCCCCCCACATCAAATCACCCTCCTTTTGCAAATAACAATAATTTTCTTCACTATCTTGGTTGTCAACAAGTAAAATAATTCCACCATGCCTTATCTGTCATGACTTTTTAATAGTGATGTTCAGCAAGCAGTGTTTCCCTTCTACCACAACCTCCATCTCACTGTGGTTGGGGAACCATATCTTTACCACATCTTTTGGACACTTGGCTGTGGTAAAGCCCTCAAGTGAAAGCCATTTACATTAGAAGCTCTGATGGCTAGAACGGTGGATATTCTATAAGAGCCTAGCAGAGAAAAAATTTTGCAGGTGTGCCCCCCAAACAGTAGCCTTGCCACAACATTATTTTGATAGTCAGCTGACATTTTTACTTAGGTAGGACAGGGAAATGCTAGATAATTATAGTGAATTTATCAATTCAGGTGCACAGTTGGTCATGGCAGGAGATGTTTCAGCTGTCACTGCCACTTCAATAAGAAAAACTCGAAAGAACTCCTGGGCGCTGACATTTTTTTCTATGTCCCTGTTGACACCCAGCTAAACAAGTTAGAGAAAGAACCACAGCTGTATTGTCACCTGCTACTGGATGCTGGCGCGTCTCAGCTGAGAGGAGATGTAGCATGGCAACATTATGAGACAGAGAGATCGTTGGCGTGGCAGAGTCTGAATTCCAGCTGCTGCAGCCACCGCTCAGCTCGCCACGATGAAGACACAGCATCCTGACAATGGACACATTCAAAGGTCTCTGGACCCCTCCCAAAATGTTTGCAGGTCAGACCGGTAATGTTTGTTTGACTCTTGTTTGTGCAGAAAAAGATTCTTGTTGAAACAATAAACTTCTACATAAGGGGCAACTATTTCTTTTTTTCTCTCACACACAGTACAATCAGTCAAACCTGATTTACTTTGCCGAGTGCAGAGTTTCAGTCATGATAAGGATTTCCAAACCAGCAATGTCTCAGCCCCACTCCCAGACACTGAGAGCCTAAATGTTCATGTTTTGTGTTGACAGAGTCAAAGATGCAAGACAGTGACAGACTACGCAGAGTTAATTTTTCATGCTTGAGCTGTAAAAAAGTGAGACTGCATCTGTCACTTTTCCTGCTGATTGTTAAAAACACAAGAAAAAAATCTGTACAGAACACTCCTGATTATAGGGAGTCAGATGCATTTGGGTGGCAAAATCCCACCTGGCTGGCTATGCTTGTACCAGTTTTCAGTAAGCCATATGCCCCAGTTAGAGTTTACCAGTAAAGTCCAGTAGAGGGCTCAGTTTGTGCCAGGGTTACATTATAATTGCTCTAATTAAAATAAGTAAATAAATAAATAAATTATATATATATATATATATATATATACACACACACACACACACACACATATATATATGTATATCTTGCTTGATCCCGTGTAAGTGGGTTATTTTTTTAAATGTCAAACTGAAATGGTTGACCAATCATGTAAAGAGTAGATATTATTAAGAGTACAGAACTAAGAACAACAAAGAAAGTAACTGATATTTTTTCAACAAAATCTTCCAAAAATGCTATCATGTGTTGGCTTAATGAGGGATCACAGGCTTATTCTTAATATTTGTTTAGACTCACTTGATAAAGACAAAAATATAGTGGGGCCTCACTCACTCTGCCCTTCAACCTTCTCTTTCAGTGTTTGCCTACTACCACTAAAGGAAGTAAAAATATGTGTCATAGCACTTTTATAGCCACCATAAAAAGTAAACGGTCCACTGTGTTGCAATGAAGTACAAAAATGAAACCAAAGCCCTGTATTGTCACACAGAAAAACTAGTGATGATCAAAAGTTCAATGCTGTTGTATTCTTAAAGTCCTTGTTATAACATTATATATCCCTGGCTGTGTAATAAAGTGTCAATTTCTTGTGAAAAAATTGCAGGCAAACTTTGTGTATAAAAGCATTTAATTTTAGTTTTGATCCAATTACATTTTAGTTATACCTGTTTTTTTTTAACTTTTATGCCGCAAGAAATGTGACTTACTCTGGTTGCAACACCTGCATTTAAAACAATCTGTGCAGAAGTTGCCCAATCCAGGTTCTCCTGAATCTAAACTCCTCCCCTCAGCTGCAGTCTTGGGCAGCCCAAAAACGAGAAGCAGGAAGCTAAAAACCGTCTTGTTTTGCCACAGCTCTGGCATGAATTAACTCTTAAATCTCTAGGTAAAGGAGGACACGTGAGTGAATATATGGTGAGTGCGAGCTTTTTTGATAATATGGGAAGAACAGTACCCTGAGGAAAATGTTAGTGGAAAATGTCTTTCAGTCTCTTTTGCAGCAAACATTTTATTATGCTCTAATGAAAGTGTAAAAGCAAGATCACAACATAAGTAGTAAATAGCATGTAGTGTATGTAAACAAATATCTAATTATACTGTTTTATTTATGTTTTGTACCCTTTTTTCTTTAGATATTTCTATAAAGATTGCACTTGATCTACCAGAGTGTAGCAGAAGATGGCACTGCTGAGCCAATGCACTGAGACAATTGGTGATGAGAGCTTGGAAAATTGGAAGCCACTTGACTCTGGCGGTTTTGGTCATGTCTACAAGGCCAGGCACAAAAAATGGGAGTTTGATGTTGCCATTAAGATACTTCGTGATGGTGTCTGGTAAATGTATAAACATTTGTTTTGTTTTTTTTTATACCTAGGAATACTCAGTTTACAGTGCTCCAAGCTTTATTTATTTTATTTATTTTATTTTATATTATATTATATTATTTATTTTTTATTTAATTTTTAATTATTTATTTTAATCTCCTATACTATTCCAGCTCCATGTCTAAAGAGAAAGCACTCTCCGAAGAGGCTGGTCATATGGTAAATTCTTCCTGTGA
Source organism: Acanthurus lineatus (assembly GCA_029814665.1). Classification (NCBI taxonomy): domain Eukaryota; kingdom Metazoa; phylum Chordata; class Actinopteri; order Acanthuriformes; family Acanthuridae; genus Acanthurus; species Acanthurus lineatus. The sequence goes on from JAPZDV010000023.1 coordinate 11,998,506, forward strand.
GTTTGTGCTGCGGGTTTATGGAATTTATCGAGGACCACAGTTTATGCAACAGGGAATAGTGATGGAGTTCATGGAAAGAGGATCTGTTCAGTCCCTGCTGAAAAACCTGTCAGGTCCCCCACCATGGCCCCTGGCCTTTCGCTTGGCCCATCAAGTTGCTCTTGGCATAAACTTCCTTCATTCAAGGAACCTTATGCACCATGACCTAAAGCCAAGTAATGTATTGCTGGACAAAGACCTTAATGCCAAGGTAGATGCCAGCATTCTAAACCCTATATGTTTAAATGAAGTCTAAAGCTGATTTAATTGTTTGTTTAATGTGAGGTTTCTCCTCTGACACTATAGCTGGCAGACTTTGGTCTATCCAGGGTTTCCACCAGTGCTTTGAACAGCAGCAGACCAACAGAACAAAAGGCTGGAGGCTCATACAAGTACATGCCTCCAGAGGCTTTTGAGACGTCCTATCAACCTCAACGTGCCTTTGACAGTTACAGGTAAACATAAAGATATTTATCAGTTATCAATAAGAATACCTCTGAATTCAAATTATTTTACCCTACCCGTTTTTAATATCTTGCTTCTTTAGCATTTTGTCATCTAACTTCCACTAAGGCTGACATGGCACTCTGGTAGCTAGCTAACTGGAAAAAAGCGGTAGGAGCGGTAGAAAATGACAACAAATGCATTTTGAAATCAAATCCGAAAACCAGAAAACAATCTTGTTTTTCTGTCATAAAATAAGAACAGAAAAACTGGAAAACAGGGGCCCGTTACTGAAAGGATGTTTAACAAACTCTGAGCCAAACCTTAAACTCTGAGTTGACTGACCCTCAGATGGAAAACTCTGGAGTTTTTGTTGCAGAGGGCCGTTTCAGAAAGCAGATTTAGTGAAAACTCTGAGTCTGTTAATCCTGAAATGAGGGAAACCGTTAATCCTCAAATAATGGGAACTCTGGGTTTTCAGTTTCAGAAAGTGAGGTGACTCAAACCCAAGTTAGAGAGTTAACTCCAGCCTATTTCAGAAAAAGAGTTAGTTACTTTGGTAACTAAGTCCGTGAGCCTGGTAAGGAGCAGGTTTTCTTTTTCAATGAACCTTGAGTTTTAAGTGAGGTGCCACCATGAGCCATTTACGTAAGTCTATTGCCTAAGCCTTATGGACTTTAAACTTCCTTTTAAACTGATCAAAGTCCACTTTTCATTCGTGAAATTTCGGCTTACTCAAAATGTATATAAGTTCAATACCATTTCACAAGTTTTCACACATAATATAAGTGTAATTAAATATTAAATGAGTAATCTGCCTTCAAATATATGCGTTGACCTGAGAAGCAATTTTCTCCCCTTTGATGCTGTAACTCTTTTTTTTTCTAGAAATGTGTTCATACTTGCCGGATGTGTTGCTGTAGGTTTTTAAGTTACCTCACTTTCTGAAACATAAAACTCAGTGTCTCCGTCAATTCAGGGTTAACAGACTCAGAGTTATCACTAAACTGGCTTTCTGAAATGGGCTGGTTAGTTATGCAGTATGTGCCTTCGGTTAGAATGGTTAGAAATAGATAACAATAGTGTAGTCTAAAATGGAAGTTAGATGACAATACAGGTGAAAAAAATAGGCGAATATGATGAGTTTTTTAATGTAGGATATTAACATGTTACTTGAATGCTCATCTTTTTCTTCTTCCTTTCTTTTTTTGATCAGCTATGGTATCCTGCTGTGGTCCATTGTGACTGGAAAAGAACCTTATCCAGGCATGTACAGTTTGTCTTTATGTAATGTCACACCATTTTCCACCCATGTTTTTCAATCTTTTAGGTCTCCTTGCTTCTATTTAATTTAATAATTATTTAACACACAGCCAAGCCATAAATATACAGCACATGTTGGGTTCACACCAATGTAAACATCTTCAGATTCATTTTTATGTAAACAGATTCAGATTCATTTTTATATGTTGATTCGTCTATATTTTATCAGTGTAGATGCTGGGTACAGTCTTGTTGCACTGAAGATTCCTGAAGGTGACAGACCTTCCTGTGAGGAAATTAAGCAGATAAAAGTAGAGGGGGTGAAAAACCTGCTTGAGCTCATGGAGAGGTGTTGGCAAAAGGATCCCACCAAAAGGCCTACCTCCAGTGGTAAGAATAGTTGTTGTAATATGCATGTAATCTTAAAATCTTAAATCTTAATTTAAGTCCTTTTAGCTATCTGACTGTACTTGTGGCAGGCAATTACAAACTTTTGAATGGTGATGTTTGCTTGGAATAAATGTGCTCGAATGTGCTTGACATAGTAACTATATTCTTTGAAAAGCCACTCTCTATACATGCTAATTGCACACAATATATTTTAAACTTTATGCATTAAAAATAAATGTTGGCTTCTGTTTCAGGCTGTCTTAAAGTCACTGAGGTTTTGTACTCAAAAAACGAGAAGGGAATTCGTGATGCAGTCTACAACGTCTTGAAAAGACTGGTACAACTCAAAAATTTCTTTTCAGAACATTAAATATGAACATGGTGCTGATCAATCATAAGTCACAATTCATTTCTTATTATGTTGTTATTTTTTATGATATACAACCTTCTCTTACTGTAGGAGTCATCAACCAGTAACCCACATTCAGAAATTAGAGTGGAATCTAACTCTCCTCAGATACCAGGTAGCCTATTCAGTCCTGTTTATGGGTCAAGTGAGTTTCATTTCAATTTAAGTTAGTGACTCCTCTTTAAATGTACTCTTTACTGTCCCCATTAAAGTATGATATGTATTTTCATGTTTCAGCACAGCCAGAGACCAAAGATACTGTGGATTTTAAGAGAATTACAAAAACTGAAATGGCTTCAGCACAGGTACACCAAATGCACTTTAATTTTTGTCTCACATGAAGCTAAACATGTCCAAAAAATATGTTAAGGGAATATTTTTTATTTAATTTGTATTGTGTTATTTTGTATTACTGAGTAATATTAAAATTATGTTAACAGGTCAAGCATCATAGTTTATGTAATACCATGGTCTGGTTGAATACTTAATTCTCATTGGCTTCAGAGCTGAGCCAACTTGAATTATCTTACATTGTCCAGGTTCGTGCTATTTACAAAAGTAATGATCATCATTTCAGTAGCCAGAACCTGATGGGATCATCAAAATTGTTCCAAGTTAAGTTAAACCCCTCAGGGAGGCCGAGCTATGGGTGTAAAAAAGTTCAGGATTTGCTTACAAAACACGTGAAAATAATAAAAATAGTCTTAATTATTAACAATATTGACTGACAAAGTTTTGTATTTTTGCCAACAGGAATCTGACAGCATTTCTACTAAAAGAATGAGCAATGAAGATAAAGGTGAGTTTTTGTAACTGTTCTATGTCACTAAAATAAGTTCAAGTTGTTGGTTGTGAATGTTTTCATTTTTTTAAAGAAAGAACGTAAATGAGCATGATACTGAAGTAGAGGCAAATTTTCACATTCACAATTAATCGATGCTCTCTGTACATGCTGTCATTTGTCTTTATTTTGAAACAGCAAAGTTTGTTGATGACAATAGAGCAACTTTGATTCAAAGAGTTGCTGAGGTGATGGTAATAGCAGAAGAGCTTGGAAACATGGTCCACAGTGAAGCCTACTCTGTGATCGAGGCTAAAGACACAAGCCAGGACAAAATGAGGGAGCTCTATCAGAGGACATTTCGCTCCGGTGGTGTGATGGTCAAAGCAGCGTTCTATGATGTCCTTGTCAAACACGAGAAAGATCTAGTGAAAAGCCTCGGTAGGATTTAAGATAAAAACAGTCAGCGCGCTAGTTTCATCTATAAGTTACTCAGGTTTTTAATTTTTACTTTTTGTTTCCCTTAGGTGGCAAGTTCTGAGGCAATTGTGACCTTTCTACATTTCAAGGACAGAGGTGTCCAATTTTTGTCCTTGTTTTTTCTCTGAAACAATAAACATATATTTTCTGTGACAAAGTCATCTAGGCTTCTTTTTCATGTCACAAAGTAACATGGTGTACTATTGTGGTAATATCTCATACAGAAACTCACACAGAAACAGACATGTTAACTATTATTGATATGTAAAGAGAGGACAGTGCTTTCCTGTGTCCTCCAGTAGGGGGTTGAGAAAGAGAGAGAGAGAGAGAGAGAGAGAGAGAGACAGAGAGAGACAGAGACAGAGACAGAGACAGAGAGAGAGAGAGAGTGATAGAAAGGGAGAGAGACACAGAGAGAAAGTGGGTAAGAGGCTTTTCTGGTTCAGTCCCTCGGTAACTGTCACAAGCAGTAAGTCAGTCACCTGCAGATGATGGTGTCGAGGGCAGCCAAGGCAACAAATTACTCTCCTGTCTCAGTTTGATGTGCAGGTTTGCTGTTCATAATGCTTACACCAAACAATGATCCAAACAGATCTGATTAGACAAGAAAACATTTTTAAAAACAGAACATACTTGTTTAAAATCTTCAGAGCAACCTCTTGCATTCATTTTTACTGTTTTCTTACTCCTGGTGGTAAAATCTTTTATATCCCCGACAGTGTTTTGTGGTTTCCTGCCCGTTTTTATAAGCATATTATACTACAATAGTCTAACAGACAATAATATGCATGAGTACCTTGTGACACGGTACCATTCTTTACCCTTAATTTAAGGATTCAATAGCAATGTCTTTGCTCTGAAAAGTTCTTTTTTTACACACAAACAAACATTTTTAAATGTCTGTCTGTCTGTCTGCCACCTCATCTCCCTTGTCTGTCCCAAAGGAGTGCAGCTGTGTAACAGTATTCTAGGATATGACTTGTGTCTCATTCACAGCTCCGTCTCCTTGAGCTCTGCAAAAAAAACACACACACCTCTACACCATGGTAATCCTCTGAGGGAAAAGTGTGTTCAAGTGTCATCTTGACCCATCCTCCTCTTCCTCTTCCTCAGCCCTACTGCCTCACTCCACCCTACACACCCATCTCACCCCACCCCATCCTGTATTAATGCTTCCAATCCTCTTTGTGGGAGAGTGACGTCTGCTACTGTCAGAAACAGAGTTAAGCTCAGCAGGCATTGAGGGAACAGAGGGGAAAGAAGCTCCACAGATAACTAAGCAGCACTGTGTTCTGGGCCTCCAGAGGGATGAATCCCTGCCACCTCTAAGCAAGACCTGACTCTCCTCCCCAGTGGCTGCTCAGACATCCAGCAGAACGCACAGGTGAAGTCAACTTCATCAACAGGTTCGCTCAGAAACTCCTTGCCCCAATCTGAGGGGCCTTTATGGCTCCTTACTCAGGGATGAAGGCTGAAAAACTGGAATACAGACTCTTCTCTGGACACAAAGTTTTATTTTAAGGGACTTTTGGTGCGTTTTTTTTTTGGAAAACTTGATATTGTGAGATCATGTGTTTCTGGCCTTTTGGTTGAACTGCTACACTCACTGCAAACCAGCTGGCAAGACAGCTTCCTGCCATGTCAGGTGTGTCTGAAAGGTGTTTGTGTGAGCATGCACTCCAAGCACTGCGTGTTTATAAGTGCTTATAATTGGACAGCAATCTGAGTGCGTTGCTGTGTGTCTGTTGAGAGTTGCTGCTGTGACTCCGTTTGTGTGTATGAAACAAGTCAGAAGTGCTTGAAGAGTGTGTGTGCATGCGTGTGTGTTTGTGTGTGTGTGTGTGATAGGTGGTTAAGACCTGTGGAGGTCGTAACCCTGGATTTCCTAGAGATGGAGGGTCATGGTTATGACCGCTTTGGAGATGGAGAAAGGGACAATTATCAAATCGACTATCGTAGGATTGTGGGGGACATGGAACCTGCACGGCCACGTATCTCAAACAGAGATGGAGAACAACCTCACCCCTTTGGGGCTTATGCCCACCCAACACTTCATGGACATGGGCATGAGACTGCAGCCCAGCGATACAGTGCTACACGTATTCAGGCTGGATATGAACCAGAGAGGTCAGTCACAGTCCTGTTCTGTCTACCAGCCCAGTGCATCGACTGCAAGGTCATGTCCTTCTCTGATTTGCAAAAGTGATTGAGTGAAGCTTTTAAAACCAGTCAACATTGCATCTCAATCAGCAACTGTGCTGTTTTTACTTTCAAATAGCATTAATGTGCACTTTTACAAGCCCATTTATCAGTTATCTGGAAGCCAACTAAATCCTCTTACGTACTGCACTGCCGTCATAGGTGTATAGACTGTGTCTCCGTAGACAAGGACGGGTTCCTTTTGTTAGCGTTTCCTGTCCTAACACCAACTTTTATAATAGGATCTGGCTACAGCATGAGTGTAAGAAACAGAGGTCAAGAGTGAGAAGCCAAGCGACATGCATGTTGTAGACAAGGGATTAAAACCGCCAGAAACAAATGGCGGACTAAACAAACATGTTATTTTTAGTTACAATAGATTTATGCACACTGCTTGCAATCGCAGAAAGTAATGGATTGAGGATTACATTAAAATAATCGATAAAATGTTCATCAGATATTTAAAATCTGTAACAAGAGCTGTTATTAATTATAATGTCAGTTCTTACCTAGTAATAATCAGTAAAGTAAGTGTCATTGATTCATTGTCATATTTTTATATACTTTCCAAGTATTTCCGGTTTTTAGCACATGTGTGTTTGTGCATTTCAGCATGGCAGACTACCTTATCAGTGGAGGCACAGGTTATGTTCCTGAAGATGGACTAACAGCACAACAACTCTTCTCTATTGGTGATGGACTCACATACAAGTAAGAAATGTCAAAGAACAAACACAAAATCTTTTATATGGACACATTTCATGGCTTTGCTTTTATAGAATGACACACTGCCTCGGATGCATGTACACACATGGTACGTGTGCATGTGCACATACAGAGACACTCATTTGAGCTATGCAGTGTTCTGCATTAATAGTAATATCAGCAGTGACACATCTGCTTGGGTTTTACATGGAGGATTATAATGAGTAATACTACTTTCAAGAATGACTTTGAGTGGTGTCACAGACATTAAAAGCATTGTGTGTGTGTGTGTGTATGTGCACATATCAGTGTGTTAATGGGTGCCAGTGTAGTCTTCTTAATGGAGGTTATATGCAGGGTTTATCCGTGTGCAGAGGTTATGAGAACATTTCAGCATGGTGAGAGGCTGACAGATTATGTCTGCTCATTTGCCAGCTAAGTTTAAAAAAAAATAAAAATGCTGCTTTGAGGAAATGGATATAAGTGTATATACGTACACAACTGTCCTGGTTTAGGATGTTGATTGTTATTTCTTAAATTATTTTTATATATCCAGCACTTTTACAGTTTCAATTCTCATGTTCCTCTCTCTAACCAGTGTTGTTTTTCCCTGTAGTGACTTCCTGATCCTCCCTGGTTTCATAGACTTTACTTCTGATGAGGTGGTGAGTATCATAACACTGTCCAGCATATTGCAAGCCAAATACTGTATATTGCTACCTGGTGCACAGTGTTTGCCTTGTTATTTTCTGTTTGTAGGTGATAAGAATCATTCCTGTGGAGAAACATTAACAATTAAAATTGTCTTTGTGGTAACATTTGCATGTACTGTCATTGGGCCACAAGTGTTAAAATTTCCATATTCCTAACAAAAATGCAGTCAGCTTTTGCTGTAATCCTTGTAATTACTCCCTAACTCCTTATGTTCCTTTGAACAGAGGGCTGTTTATTTGGCTTGCTTTGTTTTCGTCTTTGCAAGCTCTGCTGGGACAGTAAATTAATTTCATGCTTGGGTCACATGGGTTAGTGCTGTATAGCAGGTGCTCCAAACAGACACACACACCTGTGTCATCGAACACTCTGTAGATAAATTCAACAAGTCAGACCATGATGTGCCCAAACAGACTATTAGGCTCATTGCACAACAAAATATAAACAAAATTTAACAACGTGAAATGTGTTACCTCTCAGCTTCGGCTGTGGAGTCACTGCTTTTAGGATATATAATATTATCATGTTTCTAATCTCCCAGCATCAATGGTCACACCTTCAGAGCAAGCTGGAGCATGTCATAGCATAACATTTAAGAATGTGCTTACAAAAATTTTGTTGTTTCCAAATTCACCCAATCTCTAGGATCTTACTTCTGCATTGACAAGGAAAATAACCCTGAAGACACCTCTTATTTCATCTCCCATGGATACAGTCACAGAGTCATCTATGGCCATCGCCATGGCAGTGAGTACAAACACTGCACAAGCTCACACACACACTGTAACGAATTGTTCATACAGCTCGGCATCTTATGCTCTACAGTTCACAAAAGCACTAAAAGCCTTGGTTACCTTTCAATGCCATATTTCAATTAATTCTTTCTCTCATGTCTCTGATTGGTTGGTTTCAGTTGATGGGCGGGATCGGAATAATTCATCATAATTGTACTGCTGAGTTCCAGGCCAATGAGGTGCGCAAAGTCAAGGTATGATGGACCAAGTCAACAGTGTCAAGGATACGTAAAGGCAGGAAAGAATCATTTTGGGACACTGCTTTCAGAATGAGATGCTCTTATTAAAACATTTAAACATGTGCGTTTGTCCTCTGCAGAAATTTGAGCAAGGCTTCATTACAGACCCAGTGGTAATGAGCCCCCGACACACAGTCGGTGACGTGTTTGAGGCAAAAATACGCCACGGTTTCTCTGGGATCCCTGTTACAGAGACGGGCAAGATGGGCAGCAAGCTGGTCGGCATAGTCACCTCAAGAGATATAGACTTTCTATCTGAAAAAGACCATGACAGACCCCTGGAGGAGGTGGGTGTGTAACCAGTCATTAACATCTGCTTGTGTATGAGAACCAGTGTTGGTCATCTTACTTTAAAAAAGTAATTAGTTACAGTTACAAATTACTTCTCCCGAAAAGTAATTGAAT
>JAPZDV010000023.1:12013869-12038787 GCA_029814665.1 Acanthurus lineatus
AAAACGAGGTGATGAACTAATCCTTTTAAATCAAGCTTTGAATATTATACAGTATATAATATCAACAGTACAGTATTTATAGAAAATAAGTTAAAATTATGTATTTTATCAATAACGTCCATTTTCTTTTAATTTGTTTAGTTAAATATTTTCAACTGTATCACTTGTAAAATGCAAAATATCATTCCTACATCTTACCTAATGAGTGTCTTTACAACATCATGTACATTCCAATCACAACTGGACTTTCTACAATTCAATGGTATCACTGCAAACACTGAGTGCATCAATTTGTTTACACACATTAACAAACTCTGCCTGTACAGCCAGATCCCATTCCAGCTGTTTGCTTTCACTCAGATGTTTAGTCCCTGCCAGCCGGACAGATCCATGACTGTCCTGTGAGGCTAAGCTCAGGGTTCGGTAACGCCTGTGGCATGACAGATGTGGAATTGCGCGTGGGAGGCTGCTCTGGGCAAAGTTTTGACCTCTGTTGGCCCAGGAGTGTGAGCGTAGCTTTCCTGTCTCCTTAGGATTGCTGCACAGACCCTGGGTTGAGCCAGAGACGCTCCCCTTCCAATCCCATTGCTCTGGTGACAATGGTGACTTGCTGTGAGATGTCAAAGAAGCAGGTGGCTGTGAAGGTCTTGAACTGGGCAGGGCATCTGTTTGATCCATGTCTCCACAGGAGGACGTTCTGTAAAGGGCATTTTCCACAGAGCTAGGCCCTTGCTTTGACATACCTTGACTAGGAGAGTTCAGAGAGAGGCTTGAAGAGGCCTGGTATAGTCTTGGCAAACCAAAGATACTGTGAGAGAATAGGGACTCACTGAATAGAGCCTGGTCAATGCTGCGGGACAAGTTTATGGGAGATGGAGGCTGCAGGTCAACAGTAGAGTCAGTCTCTAGTCGCATGCTATCCAGTGATGAGAGCTGAGACCCAACTGCATTTTTAGGTTTGTGTGGTGGGCTTGGGGGTGTAGGTAGAGGTAGTACAGTGCCCTGGCTTTGGCTGGACTTGGGGACAGAGTCTAGCCCATTTCCAGGAGGGTCCACTATTGAAAAAAGAGGAAGAGCCTCTGACTGTCCCTTTGTGATGACATCATGGACCACCAGCTTTTCCTGCTTATCCTGGGACCAGGACTCATGAGAGGAGAGAACTGGAGAATTCACCCCTTCCTGGGAAGGCAGGGTGAGCCCTCGGGAGGGGGAACTGCAGGAGAGGCGGGACCAAGATCCTGGCCGAGGATGAGTTATGGTCTTGATGGAGGAGTTGTTGTAACAGAATAGAGGGCGTGTACCGATGAGAGACAAACCTAGACACACCCCAACCTCACAGAGCCTACAACCTACCTGGTAGCCCCACCAGGGCCAAGGCCTAAACCCATAGCCATCTACCCCACCCACACCAAGAGCATGTAGGATTCCATAAAGTTGGAGGCCTCCACACCCTAATAAACACAATGAAGCCCCCACTCCAGCTCCTGCTGCTCTCTCCCAGTCTTCCACTTTGGCAAAGGGGCAACTTTGAGGTGGCATCACTTCAGGAGATCCACCACTCTCTCCACTGTCATTCAGTCTGTAGATGTGTTTAGTATTCACTTGTACTAAACAGTAGAAGATGAGGTAGGAGCATGAGAGAAGGATGGTGAGACACACAAACACACCCTGTGGGAACAGTAGGATCACAGTGGGGAGGCTGTGGAAGAGCTGGAGCAAACCAACACACCCAAGGGAGACTCCTGAGTGCAGAAGGGACATACAAAGTAACAGGCATGGCTTTGGCAAGACTGAGAATGAGGTGGCATTAGCAAGTGGGAGTGAAAGACGCATGCGTGAGCGCAAGGAAAGAAGCAGGATGGCCAGGGAGAAGGCCGAGATCAGACAGGGGAAGGGAAGTTCTGCGAGCAGCAGAGAGCCCAAAGGGGGGAGACGATCCTGGTGATTGTAGGCATCATAGAGCAAACAAAAAGCTTGGATCCCTGCAAAGGCTAGGAGGAACAAGTGTAGCAGGGTGAGGTAAGGGATTCCTGGGGGGCACCGCAGAGGCAGGCCTAACAGGCAGACCACAGAGATTAGGCCACATACAGTGAAGACGGACCCCAAACCGTAGACATGTGCTTCCCATGCAAATCCCCATGTGGCAAAGGCAGAATTCCAGTCTGAATACAGAGGGACGAAAAGGACAGGGCTGAGAGCCAGAGAGGGGCTTGGGGGCTCATTGGGAGTAAAATCATCTGGGTTATTGGGAGTCCATGGCTGGTTTGACGTTTTGCAGGGTGTGGCAGTTGTGTCCTCGTTATCATCAAAAGAAAGTGTGCCACTGGTTTTTGAGACATGCAGGTCATCGTTTTCAGAGTCTGTAGAGGAAGATTAATAGAATGAAACATGAGCCTATCAAGTTATCAACAGACACCAAAGAGAAAATGTTTAAAAATAACATACACAGACGTAACAAAAACTTTTTAGCTAGCAATATGCTGAGAATTACCAGCAGACAACATGTTAGCCTTGCCATCATGAGCATGCTAGCATGCAGATTTGAGCATTTGAGCATTTAGTTTGACTATGTACTCTTCATATTGTTTATCTGATCTTGAGCTAATAATTGGCAATATTATTAATGACATTTATCTCCAGATATAACCAACATAAAAATCTCACTAATGAGCATAGGCCAAAGCAAATTATATCCAAAGTCTTAATTTTACAAATAGAAAGCAGTGGAGAATCTGCCAAGTGTGTAGTTAATCCATAATAAAACAGAATGGGCTTGTAACTGGGAATGTCTAACTGGGTCACAGAGAGTGTGTGAGCCTGAGCATTGTGTCCATGTTGGAGAGAGAGAGAGAGAGAGAGAGAGAGAGAGAGAGAGAGAGAGAGAGATGTGTGTTGATTAGCCAGTATTGACCTCATTGCTGCGTGCTCTCATTTTGGCTAGCTATTATTAAGCATGGTCAAAAGGTGCTACGCTCCTGTTAATGTTGCTTCCCTAAAACCAGATTTAGCATCAGTATTGAACTTTCATTTCTGACTTTGATTGTGTAACCACTAAATAATTTAAGCATCTCATTCCCTATTGAAATAAGTTTCACAGTAGGCTCTATGGAGCCACCAGTATCTGGGATTCTAATGGTTAGAAATGGGATGTGCCCTATTTTTGGTCCACCATTAGTAGTGATGTGATTGTTTTGTCGAGGAGAGAGCAAACAACAAGAGACAATTTAAACAAATAGGCATTTTTTTTGCTGTGTTCACTACCAAAACTATGGTCATATTTGATACAGACACATCAAACAAACTGACAGCTGTGTATGGCATTAAAAACATAGCCAGCTTCAGGAAAAGTAATTTCTAGCACAGATCTGTCAAAGCCTTCCTCCCCCTTTGCTTGTGGACACAATACATCATTTGCTTTGACAAGTGAGTGCCATCATGTGTCTGTGTGTACAGCAAATACTGCGTGTGTGGGTGTGCACCACATTATCCAGTAACCTTTGGATGTGGGAAACTGACTTTGACTGCATTGAGAAAAGAAATGTTCCTACATTTACACATTGGTGGAGGAATGAGTGGGAGAATCTATTGTAAAAAAACTGATAGAGCAAGACAGATGAGAAAGGTTTGGGAAGTGTTAGGGAGAGATTTTTGAGGGAGCTTAGGGGGGTGAAGTGATGCAAAGCATTCTGTGAATTTAAAACAACTGTGTCTGCCAGCAGAATACATAACAAAAACACTGCAGTCACACATAAACTTGGAATCTTGAGAGTTTTATTTAAGGAATTCAGTGGAAGCCACACCTTTCCTTATAACTGACAAGCGTTAACTATGATTGTTGTCAGATTTAACAAGTGGTGGATACATTCAGTTTTATTCAAGGAAGGACTCTTACCTTTATCTTCCTCTATGCTGACAGCTCCTCTGTGTAAAATATTACTTGTTATATCAATCAATCCACCTCCAGTCGCTTTCATTGGGACACTCCCCTCCTGTGTCTCTTCGTGTGTATAAACAGATGGGCCTATGGTCCATCCCCAACTGTCCCCAAATGGGGGAGTAGGGGGCTCAGGGCTAGGCCCAGATCCAGCAAACCGTGGTGAAGAAGAGTCTGATGGAAGTGAGCCAGACAGATGAAAAGGTGACGAGCTGTTGGTTGTCTCATTTTGTGAGGCTGGGAAAGTTGGCTGAATCTCTCCAGTCTGTGCAAAAAGCAATAAAGATCCAGTCCCGGTCTCAAGTGACTGATACTTTAATGTCAGCTGTTCTTGTGTAGATTGAGGTTGTGTTATCTCCTTTGAGGTAGCATCTTCTATAGCATTATCTGTGGGTCTGGATATGACAGTTCCCTTCTCATTAGTATACATAAGAGATATCTCTGTGGTCTCCTGTAAATCAGCATATTCACCAATCACACCTTGCCTATCTAATTCTTCAAATGACGATAGAGGCAAACTCATTTGTAGACCCAGGAAGTCAACATTCTCATTTCCAAACACTGAACTCCTTGCTGCTAAACCAGATCCTGGAGGTCTCTGCGAGGGCTGTGAGAGACGCTGTCCTGCTGTGCCAGTGTCTGGCTGTTGTTTTCCCTCAAAATTCTCTCTGGTAAATGCTACGACATGACATGAGAGAGGTAAGGAGAGGGGGAGAAGAAGATAAATATTCCAGAGAGAGAGCATGGCGAGGGTTTACAAACTCCACCGCAAAGTCACATGCTGTAGGTTTCGAGGAGGATTGTCCAACCGCATGTTTGACAGATCACTAACCTTACATCCTAGGGGATCTCATTCTTAACACACCTGGAGAAAAAAGGAAGGTAAATATAATTTAAGACACAATCAATGCAACCCCTCATCAAATAACGTGTGTTGCTAGGATATCTGCAGTAAATGGCTTGATTCTCTGCATGTTGGGTGAGTGCTACGGTGCAAACATTCTATGAAAAACGTTCCAATGAGGTATTTAAACAAACATTAGCTTGAAAATCCTTTACAATTTTCCATATTAAGCCCTTTAGACATGCACATAACACAAAGAGTGAAATGATTCATTCATAATGACAGCAGACAGAGACATTGAGTATGCAGCTGCTTTCCTGTAGCTGGTCTCGTTTCAGCTTTCTTACCTCATCAGTAGCCCACTCTGCTGCAGCCTCTTTAAACATATATGCTGCTCTGTGTCGCTGCATGCCTGCAGTCTCTCTCTACGTAGCACTCTGTGTCCTTTCATACTCACTGTGCTGTGCCCCTCTTCTCTTCATCTGACAGTCGACACATGGGACAGACCCCACCTCCTCGAGACAACCCCCTCTGTCCAACATTCTGCCGCTGCACTGATCAGGCAGTAAGTTTGACTGTTTGCATGATCCCATTCTCTTGAATCTGAGGCATCATCTGTACTGCACTTGGTATCATCTGTTTATTGTTGCAAATGAACAGTGCTGTTGTTTTTATTATCCACATACGCTAATATGCATCCCTCTTGTGTGTATGATACACAGTTTTTCATGTATACTATTTGTTTATGAAAGAAAATAAGAAAAGAAAGTGGGACAAAAGAAAGAAAAATGAAGTAACAAAGGGAAATGAGAGAAAAAAAGGAAAAGGCACTGATATGTTTTAAGGGCCGGAGCAGGTTCATCAGCCAGCATGCAGGCAGCACCCTGCACTAAACTAACCAGTGCAACGATCAATACATGCTATCGAATGTAATTTACAACTGATGTTGTGCCCTCCTTCTTAAAGCAGAAATCACACAAGTTTGAAACATGTCACAAGCAGTGAATGACACAGAAGATTCTCTTTGAATAGCACACATGCATTATAGATGATAGTGGTTACTTCTATGTACATACAGTACCAAGTACTGGTACCAAGTAGATGCACTTTTTAAACAATGAATTTTTAACCTTCAGTGCTTTACCACTTGCGACCTTGTTGTCACGTCATTAATTGTGGCAAGAGGCTTTGTCATGAATGATCTATCTGGGATAGTGCCAATTTTACTTGTTTTTTTTTCTTTTCTCCCTTTTGGTGTTATCAGACTTGTTCATGTGTGCTGTTTTTATCCAATGGGGGGGGAATCCAGTAGCCTCATGGCCTAATTCAATTCCCAAGGATGGTTCTAAAATAGACACTGATCCACATACCTGGATGCATTTAGTCAAGAAGTTTTAGGCCCATTCATATCTACATGCAATTTAATCCTGGCCGATGTATGGATGTAGAACATTCTGTTTAAACTCTCCATGAACCATTACTGAATTCACATGGCACAGGACTTTTCAAGCCAGGATTATTGCTGCATGGGCTTTCAGCCAAGTGCTCATTGATTCTCCTTGTGTCCAAAGAATTTGAATAAATACAGATCAAATTGTGTCTCAAACAATTTTGCCAAACATATATTTAGCACATAACACAAAGACACAAACACTTGTTATGCATGCCAAGGATAATATTGGCTGTAACAGCATATACCACAGTCAATAACAAGGAGAGCAGTACACAAGCTGCCCTCTTCTGCATGCAGAATACAAATATTTTTGCTCATAACATATACATAAATCCATACAAAGATCGAGAGACTGTGAAGGCTATTTCAGATTTCACATTTATGCAGTCAGTCAGCGGTGAAGATAGGAACTTCCCGAGGGGGCTGGTTAACCCGCTGTCTGATGAGGACACAGGAAACCACCAATCCAGCCGTTACTAACAGGACTGGAAAGGAACAATGACAGGCCAAACATATGAGCTCAGTGAGGGACATGGCCAAATTATTGCCGCCTCACACTTGCTATCCTTATTCATTGGGCAACTGGTTTGTGTTTAGACAAGTCATCCTCCAACAAGACAAAGTCAGCAGGGACTGGGGTCCAGCTGGGAATGTGGACAGTCAGGATAAAATACAGAAACAAAGCTGCACAAGCAAAGAGGATTAAAAACAAGCCATGGTCCTGGTTAGGATAAAGATATGGATGAGATAGAATTTTAAACTGTAAATTCAGGCCTCAATGCTTGTCTCTTTTTTCACATCTTAGTTTTTATGGCTTATTTAATACATAGACAAAATCACAACCAAAGACTTGCATGTCTTTGTGGAGGTTGAAAAATATCTTATGTGAAATACTGAGACAATAAAGTTAATGCCAGGCTGAAGACAAGGAATCTAACATGTATCCTTTTTTTGGCAGTGACAGTTCTGACTGAGCTGGCTGATAGCCGGTTCCTATCGACTTTGAAAAAAACACTTTGTATGGAAATGAGGGCATAGACCACAACTGCAGCATCACAAAAGCACAGCAGAGGTTGTACTGCCTTTGTCAGCTCAACCATATAAATTTAACAGTTCTAAAAGTCGAACTTCTTTTGTGTACACATAATTGGTGAATTAAGCTGATTCTGATATGCATTGAAAAGAGATTGTATCTGCATCAGTACAATCCCACAGACCTCGCAAATACCTACATTTGTTGTGGTGTATTAAAATACATGTCCTATGAAATGAAATCAACAATTAACAGATAATTAAGAATATGCATTATAGAAGTATCCATGTTAGATATGAAAATATCAATAGCCTATAGCCAATAGACTGTTTTAAACCTCTAAACCTTCATATCAGGACGTATAAACAACCAGCATACAGAAACGTGGGCTTGTGAAAAATACCCTATGCTCTTTAGAAACATTGTAAGCAATAAATCCTTGAGTATTATGCCAATACCACATTTTTTTTCATGGTGACACTTTAGACACGAAAGGTCGCCCTTTCACATATTTCAGTTCTTATCAAGTATTACTTTGAGGCTATAGGTAGCCTACACAAAGGAGAAAATGAGCTGTAATGTGGAAAGAGGCTTCGAGAGAATAGTTCAATACTGTGTTTACAGGATTAAAGGCATTACATGAGATTACATACTGGTTAAACCAGTCAGACTGGTGGAGTCTTAGTGGTGCTTATTCCGAGGGAGGGCAGCAGTGCGCCCGAGATGCGACTGGCTTCTATGAGGACACACACGGATGAAGAAGGCGAAGAGGAAGCTGAAAGATCGGGAGTCTCCTCATAGGGGGGCTGACTTTCTTGACGTCGAACTTTTACCCAGTTTACCTATTTATACTTGTACACCACCGAGAGCCATGGGCATTTTAAGAGCTACCCTCATGCGTTAGCGCATCGTTGGCAGACAGTTGAAAGCAGGTAGGCAAAGCTGATGAGCGACCAGGCTCGATAAAGTAACGTCAAGGGATGTAACGTCAACATTGTGATATGTAATAGTTAGCTTAAGCGTTTAGCGATGTTATTTAACCCAAACTGTTGACGCTTCAGTAACGTTATGGTCTTTCTTAAAAACTAGCCTGATATAAATGAAATTACTTAGACTATAGTTTGTAAAAAACAAAGCTTATCGAAGCAAGTTTATGGGCTTGTTTTGCTTTACGTTTACTAGCGTACAGGAGAATCGGTTATCTAACTTGAGTATTTGCTTTTCACACATTGCTAGCTAATGCTAATTTACATGTTGACTAGGTTAGTGATTACGCATGTTAGCGACACATTAATTCTTCAGTTAGTTCTTAACAAGGCATATGTAAGTTTGTGATGGTTTAATAGGTGTGTTTTCTGAAAAAAAAAATGCTCGGTATGCACACGTTTTAATTGTTGGTCCCCGTATTTGGTCTTTCTGCAGACACGTGTGTCACTTTTAATCGACTTGGGAGCCTGGAAGCGGCTAGTATGTTGGCGAGGACGGCTCTGAACAGATGCGTCAGTGCCCAGCGCCTCAGTAAAAATGTCACTTTTTACATGAATGAATTAGCACATCCCGCCTCGGCATGTCAGACCCAAGCCTCTGAGCAGCACAGACCCCTGATGCTGATGTTGCCATGGTTGGGTTCGCGTCCTCAAGCCGTGGCCAAGTATTGTGAAATCTATTTTCGCACCGGCCTCGATGTGCTTGTAGTGGAGAGTGAGGTAAGGACAATGCACGTCACGAAGATCAACAAAACAACATATCAAAGATTCAACTGATTATATTCCATTTTTTGTATGATGGACTGCTTTCTTGTAAGCAAAACCGACACAATAGCGTAAAATGCTCTCTCCTGGGTATTTCACTAGATATAGAGAACTGCTGTTATTAAAGTGCACAGTGCGTTTTCTTTTGTTTAGAGAGTATAAAGTAGAATAGAAATATTAGAGTATTGTCAAAGCATGCATTTTTTCATTTTGCTCAGATAGGAACTCTCTGTCATGACTGTTCACATCCCTTTAGATATGACACATTAGTGTAAACAGACCAATGTCCTTACACAACACACACATTTACAACACTTAAAGGTTAATATATTGGCTGAGCCTGAGGTAAAGCAAGGTTCCTTAGGTTAAACAAGGTTCCTAGGGGAAAACAAGGTTTGTAGCTCAAAGCAATATGCATAATGTGAGGTAGGTGTGAGTAAGAGGCCAGTAAAATCTGACGTTGTGCAATTAGGACTGCATATGTAATTATGTCACTAGGTTTGCATCCTGTGTCTCCAATGCAATACAATTTGAAAGGACATAATAAACTCACCTGATGAGTCCTTGGAATGCACTGCATTACCCTTGATAATACTGAACTGTGAACAACAAATCAGTGTTGAAATCAAAAAATGATAAATAAAAGAAGTCTCATTTTTTAAGATCTACCAAATAGGCTTAATCATCAAGACATGCTACTTTCACTTCAGCAAGACAAATTTAAGCCACATTGATTTAATTTTCAACAGTTACTGCTTCAAGACTTTGTATTGGTATGTAAAGTCACATGGCCTGTATCTAGAACAAACAACTATGACCAGTGCTGTTAATCATATGAATAGTGATGGATGCTGCTTTAGCCCAGATGCATGTTTAAATAAACAGCTCTTTTGTTTGTTTGGATTTTGTAGACTGTTATGTCATGATCGTGTGACTAGGGCTGAAGGAACTATTAAACATGCTGCTTCATTTCATAACTCATACAGTCAAGATCAAGGCTTGTACTTGAGCCTATATAGTTACAGAAGTTTATATCAGTGTTAACTATTATATACTGATGAGCAAGATTATAGAATATCACACAAGACTTTAGTGGGTCAAACTTTGACCCTGTAGGTTTTGTTTGATATGTGTTTTCTCTTCTTTTCTTCTGTTAAGATTATAGCTGGAGCATATACTGCAAAAGCATTCCAGCACCTGATTATTCATTTAAAAAGTTTTTTTTTTTAAATAAATGCACTGTTCTATTCCCTAAACAACCTAGTGTTATTATGACTTGACAAAAGGCTGATAAGCAAATGAGAGCTGTGTGTTTGTTTCACTCAAGGTCCAAGAATTCCTGTGGCCTCGCTGGGGTTTGGACCGTTCAAAGAGGTTGCTTGAGGTGCTCCAGAGTGAACGCTTTGCCTCCCGACCATTGCTTGTCCATGCCTTTTCAATCGGTGGCTACACGTTCGCTCAGCTGCTGGTGCATGTTTCTCAAGACCTGCAGAAATATCAGGAACTCACACAAAGGATCAAAGGCCAAGTATATGATAGCTTGGTGGTGGGCACTCTGGAGAACATGGCCACAGGTCAGTATGACCGTAGTTAAAGCCATAATAAATTTCATTGGTTAGCCCTCATTGTGCACAAACACAGTCTAAATGCTAAACCAAATACTGATACATGAAATAAAACATGTAAAATAGGAGTGAATTCTTTGTTTGATATAAATTAACTACATGTAAAAAAAGGAGTTAACACTTTTTTGGTGTAAATTAATGAAGTGTGGTTTTCTTCTGTCTGCCTGCCCAGGTCTTGGTAAGACTGTATTTCCGCAGTGGGAGACCCTGGTAAAACAAGTCAGCCTGTTTTACTTCAGCATGTTCAAACGGCAAACTGTGGACTACTTTAACACTGGCATTGAGGCGTTTCGGAACTCTCCTGTCACTGCTCCTGCGTTGTTCTTCTTCTGTGAGAATGATGTGATGAGCGACCCACGAGCTATGGAGGAGCTGGTTGATCTGTGGCGGAACCGCGGCATAGATGTCACAGCAAAGAAATGGGAGGATTCAACACATGCAGGTCACTTAAGGAGGCACCCACAAGAGTACCTGACCGCCCTGGAAACGTTCTTTCATTCAGTCCACATTACCCCCCAGCTTAAGGCCAAGATGTAAGATGGTTTCACCATTAGCTTAACTTTCCCATTTTCTATGTTTAACCTTTTTAAACTGAGGCTGAAGCACATCAAAGTCCTATATTTCCTTTATAGTGCCTTATAGTCCTTTATTTTCTTTTTTATTGATTAATTATTATTACTTTTTTATTGACTATTTCCTCACATCCCCACAATGGTGGTTTTAATACCTAGTTTTATCCAACCTACAGGACAAGATCCAAAGATACTCTTGTTTCCTGTGTAAAATCTTTATACTTGAGAAACTGGAACCAACAAGAGTGTGATTTTTTTTTTCTAAAAATAAACTAATAAACAGATTAATTTGTTAATTAATTGTCAAAATAGTTGATAAATCCACTTTCTGCTGATTAGTCGTTGAACTTTAAATAATACTCAAAATAATAAAACAAAGTTTTATAACAGTGAATTGCTTATTTTCAAAATCTTAAAAACCCAAGCAGAACAATTAAAATGGATACAAAAGAATGTAGTTGTGAAAGAAAAGAACAAGTCTAAACAAACACCATAGCTACTTTGCTTTGGTTAAAAGCTATTTTTAAGAGATTAAACTAACACAAACAATTTAATTTATGCAAACAAAGTCAGTGCAATAACATTAACAGAGACAATTACAAACTCATTTGCTGTGGGCTTCCTATGCTAAGAAAAGTCCATTTTTTGAAAAGACATTTTAACGCAGATGCTTTATATCAAAGGTTATTCAGCAGCAGCTGACATAAAAGTTTATTTGATAACAGAGGTGAACGAACATCTGTTAGAGTTAAGGTTTTTTGTTTTTAAGTGAATTTTTTTGTGTTTTACTTTTTATGACTCCATAAATACACAGAAACTAAAAGAACTGGAAATCCTAGTAAGCTTGTAAACCAGTCTGTCTGCACTCACAAGGTGCCACATATAAATGTTACAGGTCTTTATTTCTGCTTTACTTCTTTGTCAGTATTTCCTTCTTTGGGACTGTTACAAAAAACATGGAAATGAAGAGGCCTGTACTATGAGGGTGGTTTAACCTACTCTGATTTAACTCAGGGATTGTGAAGGTCAGGAATGGGTCAGGGTTAACCCTAACATTACAATGTTCTCGTCCTATAACTATTATTTGTATAACGAGATGTAAAGTACAATGATGTATTCAAGCCATTGTTGGGGGGGGGAACAAACAAACAAACAAAAAGGTTGTCAAGCTGGGGGAGGCAGATAATATGACCGGGGGGAGGTTGGTTTGACCTCATCACACCATAGTGCAAGTGTCCTTTTCAGAAGAAAACGAAAGCAAATTTTTTTTCCCCATAAATTTACGACTTTAGCCTCTTAGAATCTAGGCTTTTTCTCAGATTATTGAATGATCTGCCTTTGCTTGGAATAATATCTCTTATTCCACAAGAAATTTAATTATATTGGTGTTTGTTTATGGTGCTACACAAAACATCACATCAAAACACCTTGATTCATCCTGGAAATCTGAAGATGGAGATGGCA
This sequence comes from Acanthurus lineatus, assembly GCA_029814665.1. Classification (NCBI taxonomy): domain Eukaryota; kingdom Metazoa; phylum Chordata; class Actinopteri; order Acanthuriformes; family Acanthuridae; genus Acanthurus; species Acanthurus lineatus. The sequence goes on from JAPZDV010000023.1 coordinate 12,026,546, forward strand.
TATTGAGCCTGTGTGGTTATTTTATGCATAAATGAAGGTTGTTTTCACAATCCACCAAAGCATCATGTACTGAGTTTGACATGAATACTACTGATGTGCTCCAGTAGATAGCTAGAAGGTTAGAAGGTAGAAGGTGTTTTAAATGTTTAATAGAAAAATGCAATGTTTAATGTGGTTGTCAGACATGAAACAGTGCCTTTCATAATGTGCCTGATAAGTTGAACTTTCATACATGTCTGATTTATGCAGCTGAATCATTTAACTTGTTATATAATATGCTCTCTGGTCTTGGTTATGGTTTGGAAATACTTGAAACATAAATGCATCTTGTTTGAAGTATGATTGTGTGTGTCTAGAAATAAGTTATTAAAATGTCCTGCACTAGGTGCCAGTGACAATCTAAAGGAATTGTGTGTATGTTCTTAATTTTTCAAGTGTATATTATAGATGTACTGTAGTGTTAACTATGTTGTATACTGTGCATTTGATCTTAATTACCATGCGTTTTTTGTAAATCTTGCTAAGGCAAATATCTGAGAGCCAAATCATCTCTTTCAGACAGCCAAAACAAACTGAGGTTCTGCAGTTTAATATTCTCAACAGTCGGTCCTTTAAGTAACCATACTCAGAGCAGTGGAACATAACTTGAAATTCCTCATCAACAACATCACAGAAAATGAATTGGTGAAAACATATATAAACTGCTCTTCAGGAGAGCAGTTCAGTTGTCAGTGGCAGGGTATCAGGTTTTAACTGAGTAAACAAGGATCTTTTTCCTCTCAGCTTATTTGTAAACTAATCTTCTCTTGGTAACCACCACATTATCACTCTATAATGAAATACTAAAGTTCATCTGTCAATTGATATGTCAATATGGCTGTGCTTGATTTCTTGTGATAAGCCATCTGTACAGGGCAAAAAATTGGAGACACATCACCCTGTTTCAGCCACTCCCAAAGTTACAGTTGCCTGTTACAGTAGACTATAAACTTGAAATTTGGCCTTTTCATAAGGCTTTGATTGCATTGTACCATTTAATGTCTATTACAGAAAATAGTTATTACAAATATTGAATTGAGGACTTTGTGGGAAAAAAAATGATCAGGTTATTCGCATCATATATAAACTGTCAAGTTAAATGTAAAGTTTAACACACCTAGATATTGTTTAAAATTTTTTTGATAACTATATTATTTATTCTGTGATTTACCATTGTTTAATGATCACGCTTAATGCGTGTTTATGTAATGGTATCAGAAGGACGGTCAAGGACCTGGACATTTCAAAAAGCATAACTTTAGGAGAACACTTTGTTCTAAGATCCATATAGCAAATAATATAAAAATGAGTGCTTAGACAGTTCAGCTGTTTTTCTTTTGAGCCAGTGGAAACTGTACTTTGTACAATAAACCTAACACACATCAGGTTTCAAAGAGTATCTAGTGATTATCATTTGACTATATTGTATTCATTTTAAGATAAAATAAAAATACTTTTAAGTTGTAAAATGTTAGAGAAAACGTAACCTTATCTGACCCTTTTTTTTGCTTTTTTGTCCCATAAACTGTTCTGCTCATCCACCTACTCTCCGATTTTCAAATCAACAGGTAATTGAACATGTAAAACTCCGGGACGATAGGCGGCGGTACGGCACGTGCTGACTTGCTCTTTGTAAACACGAAAAGTGTGGCCTCGATATTACTTCCGTTTAGTTTCAAAGATGGCTGCCCACATATGTAAACATGCGACTTAATCTAAAACCTAGTCATCCTAAAGTTAAACTTTTCTGTTACACGTTTTAACCGCACAAACTCCCGTTATAGTAGATAATTTGAAACTAACTTCTGGTGTAGGATTTTTAACAAATTTGGTCAGTGGTTTGTGAGTTCAAAGGCTAATATTAGCGAGCTAACATCAAGTTAGCTTGGCAGCGGGCAGCCATGCAAGTGAAGACTATATTCGTTGGTTCTTTACCAGCTTCAGCTACAAATGAACGCTTAGGGGAAATATTCTCTGAAATTGGACCGGTAAAGCAATGCTTCGTGGTCAGAGAGAAAGGTGATCTTTTACTAAATACAGTACTTATTAAACATATTCAGCGTATGTAAAATAAGATAGGTTACTTGATAGATTCGATACAGTTTAAAAAACATGAAGGTAAAGATAAATAACCCCGTTTTTTGTTTTTTTTTTTTACCAGGCACAGAAAAATGTCGAGGATTTGGTTATGTCACCTACTCCATGGAGGAAGATGCACAGCGAGCCATGAGAGAAATAAAAGAATACGACGGACATAAGCTTTCTTTGTCGGTGGCGAAGAAAAAAATAACAGACAACAGAAAAAAAGCAGGTGTGTTAACAGATGTCCAAAAACTTGTTACATATAAAGAGCTCCCACGCCATGTTTTTCTTCTCTGTAATAACGTTGGTCATGTCTTATATTTAGCATCTAAAGAGCCAGCTGCAGCACCAAAGGGAGATGACCAAAAATCCAAAGGCTTCCGTAAAAATCTTCTGAAAGCCAGGCTCATCATAAGGAACCTTAGTTTTAAGGTGAGAATGTTGTATGGTCGTGAAATTATGCAGCAAGTGACAGGCCAAGTTTGATCCCTTCTATGCATTTTAGTTACACGTCCTCTGTTAAAGTGGCACACTTGGCTCTACCTGTCGCACATGACATGTCTTGTATTTCAGTGCTCTGAAGATGATCTGAAGCAAGTCTGTGCCAAGTTTGGAACAGTTCTTGAGGCCAAAATTCCACTTAAACCAGGTAGAGTAAGTTTTTATTGTCACTGGATTTACAAATAAGCCACATTAATTTGTCATGTAACCCTTGTGTAACTAGGATGATCAGTAATTCTCTCACACTTGCTTTGGCTTCATTTGTGTAGATGGGAAGATGCGAGGATTTGCGTTTGTGCTGTTCAAAAATGTGTCTCAGGCGGCAAGTGCACTCAGTGCCCTCAACCTAAAAGAAATAAAAGGTAAGTGACTGAGACACCAATGTGGCTCAAGTGAGAAACAATGTTCATTGTTGACATCTTACTTTGGGATATTATTATGTTTAACCAGCTGAAGAAAGAAGAATTGCACTTTTAAATCTGCATTCACAGGTCGGCAGGTAGCGGTTGACTGGGCTGTGCCTAAGGACAAGTATATGGCCTCACAGCAGTCCTCAAGCCAAGGTAATTTTAACATTAAAATGACAATAAAATACATATATTCTCCTAATAAGCATCAAAAGATATATGAATATCAAAGTAAGGACAACCTTTGAAACTTTTTGTTATACTAACAGGAACTAAGAGTGCTGTGGCAGCAACTACAAAACATTCAGACACAGAGAGTGATGAAGAAGAGGAGGATAGAGAGAAGACAAAAGCAGCACTGGATAAGAAAAAGTGTGAATCTCAAAAATGTGTAAATTAGTTAATATGCCATGTTGTGTGAAAAAACTAGTTAACGTTAATTTTGTCACAAATCTTTCCGCAGATGCAAACCAGCTGTGCAACAGGAGGAAGACTCCCAGTCAGATGACGAAGATGACAGCGAGGAACAAGACAGTGAGGAAGGGGAGCAGGAAGATGATGATGATGATGATGATGATGATGATGATGAAGAGGAAGAGGAAGAAGAGGATGATGATGAAGATGTGTCACAGGAGGGAGATGATGATGATGATGATGATGATGATGATGTTGATGATACGAGTAGCCTTAATTCAAATTATGATCAAGACGAAAGTGAGGACGAAGATGATGAAGAGGATCATTTAGGTATTAATTTGTGTCCTTTTTAAATTGTTTTATGTCATAAATATTTCATAAAAATGTTGTTTTGACTCTGCTTTCCTGCTGCTTTTTCCTTTAGCAAAAAAGAAGGCCTCAAGAAAACTTCTCCCTTCAGATGTGAAAGAGGGCAGAACAATTTTCATCAGGTTTGCAGTTTTTTTTAACTATTTTATCTATGCTTTTATTTATCTCACTGCACCCTATTTCTCCATCTACATATTATGTATGCATCCATATGTGTTTATTATCTTATCACCATCCTTGTTAATCTTGCCCCTGTCTGATTTAGGAACCTGTCCTTTGACACGGATGAAGAGGGTCTTGAAGAAGTCCTTCTAGAATACGGAGAGCTTAACTATGTAAAAATTGTTATCCAGCCAGACACAGAACATTCAAAAGGTCAGTTAGAGCTTGAGTGAAACACTCCTTTCTCCGTTGCTGAATAAACAGGTTGCTTGATATCTTTTTGTTTTGTGTGTTGTTTCGCCAGGTTGTGCATTTGCTCAGTTTAAGACCAAAGAGTCTGCAGACAGATGCCTGGCTGTAGCACAGGATGAGGCAGAGGTAACATGCAAGCTCATATACATTTTGCTCTTCAACCAAACATATTCTCTGCATCTGCCTTTGCATGGCCTGGAATCTTCTGTAATCCTGTTTCATGTAGAGAGTCTGTTGTTGCAGCCTTGTTGTAATGTTGGTCTATTTGATGCAGAATGGTGGCATCCGTGTAGATGGCAGAAAGCTGTTGATTGTGGCAGCAGTGACCAGAGAAGATGCTGCTAAGCTGAAAGTAAACAAGGTGAAAGTAGAGTCAGGCACCAGGAATCTGTACTTGGCCAGAGAAGGATGTGAGTAAACCCATTTAATGCCCCTTATTTCTCCCTCTTTACCACCTTAGCTGTATCAGTGATCCTGTCACCCTACACAAAGTTATTAACTGTCAGAATTAAAGATATATCTTAATCAGACTTACACAACATTCATGACATTACACATGAAAACTGACATGTGACCCATCCTGGAGCACCTCAGGATGTGGTCTTAAAGATCAGATCTCAAGTTGCAATGATATGTTCACATCTGTACTTAGAGCTGTCCATTATGCTGTTATGACACCCAGAATGCCAGGTTTGCACATTCTCAGTGTAAAACTCATTTCATGATACATTGGTATGAAAGTAAAGTTAAATAGCTAATGTCTGACAGAAATTAGTGTGTTAACAGAGAACCATCTCTGTCTCATCAGGTCCTTTAAAGAATTGAAATAAATTTATTTAACACACTTCTTTGCTTTGAATTGCTTCTCAGTCTGTTCTTTTTCTCTGTTCTTTTCTTCTCTGACCGCAACACTCAGTGATCCGTGCTGGAACCAAGGCTGCAGAGAACGTGTCAGAAGCAGACATGGTCAAAAGAACCAGAGTGAGTTTGTTTTCATTAAGAACTTTAGATGTTTCACCTTTTATTATACATTTACCATCTTGTAAAAAAATACCTAAGTGGTTGAATGTTTTTGATGTTGTATGTTTCTTGTAGTTTGAAGAAATAAAGAGGGCCAAGCTTCGGGACATAAACGTGTTTGTGTCAAAGACTCGGCTGTGTGTCCATAACCTGCCCAAATTTGTAAATGATAAAAAACTCAGAACACTCTGTCTCAGTGCAGCCAAAGGGGGCGAGAGAGTCCATATCACAGAGGTAAGAAACATATTTATTATAATAGTGAACATTTAATGTAAGAGGACAGTATTATAATAACAGTTATCATTCATTTGCAGCTGTGGAAAACATTCCTGAAAATAGTTTTGTGCAAGTAATATTCATGAATCCTACGGTGTTTTTTACATAGAAAGAAAGGTAAAAATTTGCACAGTACAATTTCATACAAAGTCGGTGCAAATTTTGCCTCACTTTTCTTGTGCACGCTGGGCTGTTACAGGATTAAAATATTGTACATGTGTGTCCAGTAGGGGGTGTTGTTGTCATTCTTTTTCATACTGTCTGTGTGTATGACTACTTTTTAAGTGTCGGGTGATGTATGACAAGAAGCCACAGAAGGGTCAGGTGATGGGCCAGTCGTTAGGTTATGGCTTTGTTGAGTTCCAGAAACACGAACACGCTCTCAGCGCACTTCGTTTCCTGAACAACAATCCCAACATCTTTGGCTCAAACAAGGTAGGTGTTTGCAATGTTGTACTTAAGTTAGGAAGTCATTATCAACATATGTTCGCCTTTTTCCCCACTTTGTTCATATACCCTTAGAGTTTTTAGACTTATTGTTGTGGTGTTTATTTGGTTTGGCACACAAGATTGTATGACTACAACCCCTATTCAAAAAAAGTTGAAACACTGTGTAAAACATTAATACAGTATTTTAATGATCTTTTTTTACATATATGCAACTGAAAATAGTGGATGGCACTATTTTTAATATTCTACCTTATCATTTTCCGTGATTTTTGTAATATATGCTCATTCTGAATTTCATGCCAGCAACATGTTTTAAACAAGCAATGTCAGGATCAACAAAAGACTGAGAAAGCTGTTGAATGACTCAAAAAAACATCAGTTGGGAACAAATCTTCCACAGTTGAACAGGTTCCACTTAACAGCTGATAGTGTCATGACTGGGTATGACTGGGGCGTCCTGAAAAGGCTCATCATTCACCACTTTGGAAATACATGATTGTATAAGGATTGTAACTCATTGGTGGCAAATACAGTTTGAATGTAGATTATTTCAATCTAATGTATTTATGTTCCACAAGATGTCCCGACTTTTTGAAGTAAAATATTAAAATGTTCTTTTTTTTTGGTCAGTCCTGTGTTACTGAATCTAACTATGCATATTATATCATTCTGCAGAGGCCGATTGTTGAGTTTTCCCTCGAGGACACAAGGAAACTCAAAATAAAAGAAATGCGGCAACAGAAGAACAAGGTGTGTTTCCATCAGTTGGTGTGATAGTTGCACCTTAGACTTCCTGTTAAAACTGAGAAAGGCTTTTATTCTAGATCGGAAGTAACCCTGTTTTGATATATTTACAGGAGTTTATCAGAAATCAGTCTTTTAAAAGAGGCACAAAACATCACTCCCACACAGCTGGAGATGAAGGACCAAGCAGAGGTGGAAATAAAGCACAGTTCTCATCAGAGCAAGCAGGGAAGAAGAGAGGTGAGAAAATCTAATTTCTGTGTTCACATTTTTTCCAACTTTTGTTCATTAAAGAAAACATATTTAACAACTGGATGCAAGGATCTCTGGGTTGCTGTTCTCCTGGGCAGCTTTCTGCTTGTACTATTTACTTTTTCCTGTTTTGATTCAGTCTCCGTTCACCTCTCTGTTCATCAGCTTCTCCACAACACCAGAAGCAAGAGAAGCACTTCTCTGGTTTTCAGACCAACCCCGAGGTGGAGCACGTGGATTTGGAGAATGGAAAGAAACGGAGGAAGGTTCTAGCTTTGCCTTCCCATCGTGGACCTAAAATCAGGTGCAGTTTTTAATTATCATCACTGGTCTCTCATTTGCGTTGCACTGTCACAGGGCGCCTTAATCCTGAAAGCAGTATTCATTACAATTACATGTTGAGGATAAGAGTAAAATTATTAAAAAAGTAAAACAGTGAGACAAGCACTTGCAAAAACACATAAGAAGTTCTACTTCTCTATACTAAGTATGCTGTCATTAACACACAAACTCAATTGCTTGTCATGTATTTTTTATTTAGAAAACTTAAGTGTTTGGGCTGTTGTCCATTTCCACTTGTGTTAATTAAGTTATTAATTGATTATTTTCACGTATGTATTTGCCTGAATGCCCTCCATTTGTGTAACTGTGGGAGTATCAGAATTAAGCAATCTGAATTCTTAAATTGCATTATTCACTGACTGATAAAACTTAAATTCTTGGCCTGTTTCACTCCAGTTACTACACATGCAATGTGGTCTTTCCCAGCTTGAGTAAATAGTTTAACCTGTTTTGGTTTATCAGGTACAAACAGCTCTTTAACAGGTTAGAAAAGTCATTCATTGGGTAAACACAGCTTTAGAAAAACCAACACGACAAAATTGACAATGACTCATCAGTGGGCATCAGACCTCTGATACAGATTGTCAACCTTTTGCTGTTACAGAATGCGTGACAAAGGTAAACAAAAGGCTCCACCGCCCAAACGAGCAAGGCCTGGAACCAACAGGAAGGAACGGCAAAGGCAACAGATGGAAAAGCCCACACAGCCCAGAAACCAGGTTAATACACACTGTTCATATGCTTGTTTAGAAACTTAGTCATAATTACAAAATATTTGAAACTGTGAATGGTGGCTGAGGCCCTTATTTGTTAGACATACTAAAAACATTGAGACACTTTTCAGCACCAAAAAACCCCCTCTAACATATACGAGGTTAAGGGCAAACTGAGAAAACTTCAACTTGAAGTGAAACTCTCCAGAATAAGTTGAAAACAGGCATAAGAAAGTGCCCATCTCTTTAAGAGACCTGTGAAGCTTTTGAAACATTTAGCCCAATCAACAGTGTTAAAAATGTTAAATCACTTTCAGGATAAAGATTATAAGTTAGATAAGTGTTGCCCCAAATTCAAGGACAACACACTCATGTTTTAAGTAGGTTAGCTATTGATTCTTTGGTGCTGCCAAGTGCATCTGAATGTTATTTTCAAACATTGTGTTTTGTCAGCTTTTTGCAGAGCCATGCATTTCAGCAAAGCATTCAACACTTTGAAAGAGATGAAGAGAAATTAGTTGTGTGATTTAAATGGTGTTTCCTCTGTTGTAGACTCAGTTTTTTCCAGCCAAATTTAAATTTTGTCAAGTGGACTGGTTTATGCACATGTTTCAGCCAAGAAGAAATGCAGATATTCTTTAGATAATTGAAGAGATTGTGTCTTCACAAAATTGTTTTCAGCCTCTCTAACAACAAGCTCTGTTAAGTTTTTTCAGTTAAAGAATGTCCAACTCAGACCTGTTTCAAAAAGAAATTTGGATGCATATCCTTTTTTTTCTATGTTAAAACTGAGCATCGGCTCATATAATCTTATCAGATTTTTAAAATGTCCCGTATATCAATACAAGGCAGCGGGGATCAGATCATTCATACTCTACTTGATATTTACACATGAAACACTGCAACAGACAGCAGTGTTAGATGTAAATGTTGACCATCACAGTTACTTTGAAGTAAAGCTGTCACAAAATCAGATTTTCATCCCACAATTGACGTCACCTAAAGAACTCAAGACAACAATATTGTCCAGATATCTATGGAAAAATCAAATTCAGTCAATCTCATCTTTAACTACTTGATATTTTAACAGTGTACTGTGCTGTCCAGTCCAAATATGAATGTACAAAGGAACAAGATGTTAAGTTAGGGATTGTTGGGTAATATCCTGATAACTTAAAAAGGTTCATATTCTGTCTGTATTTTTCAGTATTTAACATTATGTGGCACAGAGTGACGCACAAAGCAGCAGTCTGTGTTCGGAAGGAACTTTCAGAGCTTATACATATTATTGTACTAATATGTTACTATGTTGCTCATTGGGAGATGTAGTCAGAGGTCTTCTAAATCATGACAAACACCTTATTCACTAACGTAACTGTCTGACAACAGTGCCTTTTAACTTTTTTTTTTCAAAACGAGTATCAAGGTATTGATGTCCCTTCATCACACGTAAACTGTCTTTTATTGCTTTCCAGAAGGTGAAAACAGCAAAGAGGCATTTGAAGAGCAGGGATGGAGATCGATTTGACAACTTGGTGGAGCAGTACAAGAAGAAACTGATGGGTAACAGTGACAAGAACACCACCATGAAAAGAAACAAGTGGTTTAATAGTTAGTGCTGTGTGTGTGTGCGAGTCTGAGTGTATGTGTGTGTGATTGAGAGAAAATGTCCTTATCCTGAAGGTTTTCATAATTCCGATTGTACAGTAATGTAAAAGAGCAAACTTGACTTCCTCCATCATGTTCTTGCATTTCTGTTGTCCATGCTCATATTTGTGTTTACTAACAAAAATAGGTAGTTTTTTATAATGTACAAGGCTTGTTATGGAAACCCTCAAATGTGTGTTTTAATGTTATATCTTTATAATTGTATTAAATCCACATGTGCTGAATTCCCAAATTTGTCCGACCATTATGATGCCATTAAATTCAGTTTTTGTGGCGCTGTTTTTTGGCAGGAGTTAATCATAAGCTGTTAGCTCTGGACAAACACTTCCCACTCATGAACCCTGCATGTACAAGTGTAGCAAGAGATGACATGATATTGTAACCTGGTCTACGTGTCTTTTTCATCCCATTACACAACACAGACAAAACTGCATTTTACAGAAATGATTTGGTGAAATATTTATTTATAGTTTTAAATTCAGAAGTTATAAAAAATAGTGTCAACTGTACAAAAATATACAAAGTATTATGTAAAGATATAAATAGACATTTTGCAAGAGCTGATGAAATTTGACTCGAAAACAAGTTGCCCTTTGCCCTTCCTGTCCTTTTAGTTCTCACAAAACACACCTGCTACTCCTGGCAAGTTTCAGTTTGGATTGCAGGGATTTCCAGGGATGACATTTCTGCTCATTGTGACGTTTTATCTAGCTGCAATCATCAAAGCCCAGCCGATTCATGACTGAATCCACAGTCATCTGTTGGGTTAATAATGTGAACCTATAAGCAGCTGATGATCTTCATGTGCACTTCATGTGCGCATAGATCAGTTTGCATAAAAACATTCCTGCACAACACATGCTTTTGCTGCAAACAATCTGATGTTACAAAATCAGTTACAAAATACATATTTTCTAAATACAATATATAAATAAATACAGTATATAAATATGTGGATTTCCAAGAATAAATTTCTTTCAAAACACATTGTAAGTGTTCAACACAGTGTGTGTGTGTGTGCGCATGGTCAGACATCACTGATGCTGACTTAAAAAATCTTGTCTGCAGTCAGGCCAGCAACTTACAAATATTTGTCCTCACTTTCATCTCTTAGCAAGTCTCAAGATGATCCAGATTTTTCAGCAACAGATTGAGGAACTCCTTCACTCTCATGAGAGCTTCTATGCTCACGGTGTGAATGAACTCTTTCCGACTCTGTAGCTCTTGTAGGGCCCCCGGTACTGAAGGCTTTGGCCGCTGCTCACCGCATTGCCCCTGTCTCCACTGGTCCAGGTATCCTGCCAGGGAAGAGATGTCATACTTGATCTGTGAGACCCCGTTAAGTGTGTCCGAGATCAGGCTGTTATAACCCTCCAAGACCGCCACTATGGAGGCAAGTCCGTCCAGATTATCAACAGGTGGGCTGAGTGTACGGCCAGCAGGGACCTACAGTGAGAAAAGTGAACATGATCAGGTCGAAAACACATCAACTTTTGCAAACATTTGTGATTTGAAGTCGCCGCAAACAGAATCACAAACATTACCTCAAAGTCCTTGTCCAGCCTAACCACCAGCTGTTCAGCCATCCATTTGACTTTTGATTTCATCTTCACTACCTCCACTGGCAGAGGAGCAGCTGAACCCATGCTTAAAAGTTGCAGCACAGAAAATAGGAGAGCCAGAGTGTAGTCCATTTTTGTAGTATTATTGAGATATGAACAATTCAGAATGACACTGTTGTCCCTAGAAGAGAAATAAAAATGATGCTCAGTGATATTGCAGGTTATCTCCCTTTTATGCTGTCTTATCCTTCTCTCATTGTGTCATCTCAAGAACACAGTAGGCATGAGTCCATATCTGCATGTCATCGTGTTGTACATATACACAAGCTTTCTTCCAGTAATTTACTCAGTATGTTTGATTGTGGCAGTAAATATTTGGGATAGAGACACCTGTGAATTTCTGACTGTGTAACAGGTACAAAGATCACTGACTGTGGCTAACATGACAATTCTCAACCCCCGCTTTTTCTAAATCTCTGCTACGTGCTCTCTGTCAAATAGCCTGAAGCATGAGCCAATTAAAAAAACTTCAGCTACAAGATGCACAATCTAAAGCCAACAAAAGTTTTCTTCTAAAAGTAACACCTCACCTGTCTTTTACCCCCCCCAATACAAATCAAGCATTCAAACATCTGAAAAAGTTGTCAACTGTTTAACAAAAAGATGCACCGATAAATGATGAAAGACCAAGTAAAACTAAGAACAGATTATGAAACAAATCCTAAGTAAACAAGATTGGTTAATGAGATGGAGAGGAGAGCTGACCTTACCTTTGCTGGTGGTTGAGTGTGTGCCACTGTTGGGCTCCATCAGGATATCTTATAGTGGAGGGCTGTTGACTCATCTCTTACTCACCTCTCCCCGACCCCCCGTTCACCCCCCATCCACCTCTCTCTCCATCTCATACCCCTCAATCCCCTTGTGGTACTGCAGAGCAATGGGAGGCGACTTGAATGAGAGTCAAATATAAGTACATTTACATTAAC
>JAPZDV010000023.1:12044483-12061570 GCA_029814665.1 Acanthurus lineatus
CCATCCATCCATCCATCCATCCATCCATCCATCCATCCATCCATCCATCCATCCATCCATCCATCCATCCATCCAGCAGAGGTTAAAGCAGAGGTAGACAGTCTCTGTCTCCTCTTTGGATTTGTTTTTTTGGTAGATTATGTTTCGTTTACCTAATTCAAATAAAAAATGATGAGTCTAAATCACCACAGTATGTTTTTAATTTGTATCTCAAAATGACTGAACCTGGTCATGTGTCAGACACTCTGGCATCAGCTTTGTGTTTTCAAAAATGAAGATCCTGATCCACTGCAAAGATTATATGGTAGCTAAAAATACTGAAAAGAACTCAGAACAGAACACGGGACGATGTATTAAAGGGTACAAATAAAACACTCCTGACAGTAATAGCTGCACACAAATACAACATACAGAAATTGATATTTAGTTAATGACCTGTGACCTCTTATAATATACATATAGATATATATATGTACACAACCTGTTGTTGCTTCTGTTGTTCTCCACTGGTCTTACTCCTGCCTGACAGAAGGTTGTCTCTATTAAACTGAGGTTTTATTTGTTTCGAGAGGAAGTAGCAAACAGTTTCATTCATTTTTTTAGGACTTTCATTGTAATCAGAAAAGCTCTTGGGTGACAATGGGGCAATATTCTTAGCTTTGATTCATTTCATGTTTTCTCAGTACACCAATGAGGATACACTGCACTGCATAATTCACTTGGCATTTGGTTCCAGCGAACCCGAAATGTCTTGGGGCAAGTTGTAGTTTCAGATGAAGAAAGGCTTGGTGGGCTCCTGGTGTCCAAGTTGAAACAGGCCTTTGTAGACTGATACCACTGGGCCAATTTAGGTTTTTCAGTTAGGAGAGAGGATATAATACAGCACAGGAATTCTCTGTCCTCCTGTCTACACGTCAAAGTTTCCTTGGAAAAGATACTGTACCCAGGGATACATCTCAGTCACTGTGGATCTACATGTCAGTGCCTTCCTAATTCCAGGTCCCAGGCCTTTGCTAGCAAGATGGAAACAGATGCTCTGCTGTGAGCCCCAGCTAAAAAAAACATCTTATCGCTTTGTTCAAGCTCAAGAAACATCTCTAATTTTTGTATTTAGTCCCTTTAAACTTCACCTCTTGTAAAGATGCAATAGCATCCTTGATACTTCCTTTTAATTAACTGAGGAATAATCAGTATCAGTGAAAGACGGCAAGCGCTAAGCGGGCTAGAAGAAGCTACTGCTTTTCAGCAAGACTTCAAGTTGTTTGAGTTGTGCAGAATCTCTGAATGCAGTTTAAAGTCTGTCTTTGTTCTCACAGAGTGAATGGAAAGAGTGGCTGAAAACTGGACTGTTAGCTCAGGCTAGTGGGTGAGGTAATGGTACTCTGACCTCAGAAGATCAGAAAATTGTTTCTTTTGATGAATACCACCTTTTAAGTAGGCAATCTGTTCAGAGGAAAAGGTAAGTGCACTAATGAAATCCATCTGTCAAAGCTGCACAGTGAGTTGCACTAACATCACTACTCACTGGATTCTTAATCTTGTTTCCGATTAACAATGACGGCAATCTCAGAAAACACCAATTCTGCACAGCTTGTCCTCTGTATTTGCAACTCATAGATTTACTTCAGGTGGCTTATCACATATATCAAGGTACTTGAACGAACTTATCCAGCTATCTTGTTCTACACATGCCAATGGTTCTCAGGTGTGAGGTGTTTGATTTTCAAAGTCAAAGTCAAATTTGATCCCTTTGCTCTGGCGCACTTCATCTTCCATTTCCTGTGTGTGACTGCACAGTCCAGATGGGTCCTCTTCAAAGGACAGAATCTGCAAAAGAAAACACTGTTGACATGAGAGCCTGGATTACCTCTTACACACATAACCCCTTTCTGAATCTGGCCTTCGGACATTTTGATGTTACTGACCTCAAGGTCTTTGCGATCCTTGACCAGCTTTCTCATCACTAGGTCTTCAGCAAGGTACTAAAAAACTGATGTGCAAATAGAACAAGTTGCATATGGTCAGTTTGTCTTCTACAGTGAGGCAGACTGGCAGCACCTAGATATTTTTGTTAGTGAACTGAATGGATTTGTTACTTTAAGAGTTCTGATAGAGAATCGAGACAAAAGATGAGAGATCTGACCTAAACAAAGCATTTTCTGCAGTTACTTTGCCATCTCAAATGTCCTTGAGTTACGTCCACTGACATTTGACTTGATGCGTCAGTGCTGCTCATGGTATTACACTTGATAAGATCATTTGATTGGTATATATCAAGCAAAACACTTTCATGCTCCACTGTTGCTGACTGAGATAAAAACTGACTCAACGTAGTTTAACTCATTTGTTGTTGTTTTTATACGACCAATTATTCATTCAGTTTCCCGAAAAAAGTTTGCTTGCTGATGTCATGTATTTCCTGGAATCCCTCAATGACAGCCTAAAAAACAGATTGAGGGGGACACAGTTCTTTCTGCAACTTGGAATAAAGCAAAGCAATTTCTTAATTTGAAAGTTTACAAAAGAGCCATGTGCTCTGTTCTCATCTCACTGTGTTCAGTATGAACGACCATGGCCTCCACAGTGAACTCCTATTGTCCCCTGACTGTTTTTGACCATGCACAGTATCTCTTTTACAGTATCATAAAGGATGAGAAATGAATATGGAACATATAGTAAAGGATTTTTCATAGTGTAAGAATGAACAAGTTACCACTATGTCCTCTTTTAAACTTTTTTTAGGTGGTGATGAAAAAAACTTACCAAATCCTCACAATGCACTGAGAAAAAAAATCTCTTTGGGTTGTGAGGATTTGACTGGTAAATTCAACACGTACAGTCCAATTTGTTGTACAGAGTTATGTTAAAGTTACAGACTGTCTCTGATTATGACACTGGTATAACTGTAACTTCAAACCATTCAAGCTTTTAAAAAACAAAGTGCAGATGAAATTTGATACTTAAAAGTAGCATTTGGCACATAAGTACTTTAGAATCTGATTCTTCAAAAAGTCATCAAGTTTATCTTAAAATAATACACATTTATAAGTCTTGAAGGTGTTATTGAAAGATAGAAATCATTGCTTGAAGAACTATTGGGCACATAATTAAATATTTCTGTCCTGGCTGTTTTTTTAAATACAAGGTAGGCTACACCAAACATATTTGAAATATTGTCCATGGATATTTTTCAGCTGTTTGACATTCAGACCATTAGGCCAACAAACCTAGAATGGTGACTCCAGCAGAGATTCAGTGTGAAAACTCACTGAAAAAGCAACAAGTATTTCAAAGAGCCTCTGTCATGTATTGTAAAGAAACAGCATCCTCCTTGTTCCTTTTCCAGTATCAAGACAACAAGGATGCAGCATGCAGCCTCATGCTGAGGGAACACCTGCATGCTGCAGAGCTGTTCAAGCAGCTCCTCCTCCTCGTTGTATGAGCCACAGGTGACTGTCACTGAGATGGACAAACCAATGACAAGTTTAACAGAGCAGCACCCTATTTTTACCTGTTTAAAAAGTAGAATCAGGGCTGAGTAGGAAGTCAAATGGCATATTAGGAGAAAAATGAATCCTCCTTTTGAAAAAAGTTCTTACATCAAGTTTCTCTGCAGCTGTTGAGCTGCAACCAAAGTGGTAAAAAAAACACTATGAATAATTAACAAACAAACCATGATGGGACAACCAAACACGTTTTTTACTGACTGCAACACATTTTGACTCTAATTTTAAAAATGTATATGCAACAAAATGACATTCCTGACTTCTGATTCTGAAGTCATAGTTATTGATTGTCTGAAAATGATTTTGTTAATGCCGTTGATACCGATTCTGTAAGTACTTTTACAAAGGTGTGTACATCTCCCTTTCATGATCCATCTTTTAAAACATAAAAATTACTGTGCTTGTAATAATAATGTGTGGTTAATATGTTTTACCTCATTAAATGTATTAATTGACCTAAATGTCTAAGGTTTAAATGCTGGAAAATGAATTATCTCCTTCTGCTCTGACAAAATTTTGACAATTAAGTAGGTTGCATGTTGGCCAATGATTGGCTTCCAAAATAGCTGTGGTGTCAATAAACTGATATTTAAAAAGCAGCTCAGGAAAACTTTCCACTTTCATTAGTCTCCTGGTGTCAAACTCAACATGTATTATTCTGAACAGTAAATATCACATCCGCGGTGTAACAGTGAGGAGAAACATGTTTTTGAGTACAATGGGTCTTTAACATTTTGACAAACACTTCCAAAGAACTCTGGGTGATGGAGCAGGATGAAAAAACCAAACGTACCACAAAAACGGTAGTTCCTCAAAAGTGATTAATTCTGCTCTGGATGTGGAAGCACAGAAAGTAGATCAAACAAACCTAAACAGGAGTCTAAATTGAAACTAAATTCTTTCATACGAGAAAAGATAAAGGAGGATTTCTTTGTTCACATCAATGAATGAAGAACTGTTTAATAATGTGTTTGTGTGTGTTTTACGGGAAGCAAAATCTCATCACTACTTGTGAAATAGCGTAAACAAGTGTTTTGCACCTGTTCTTTGGTTGTTTTATCCTCCTCCTGATAACAAAGAACTTCTTGGCAGAGGAAATGCAGACTGTTGCAGAAATGACTAATGAACAGGAAATGAAAAATTTCTGCAGAAGTGGTTTATTGAGGAGAGACGTGTTTACAGGCGCTTGTTCACTTTCCTTATTAACCCAATGTTGTGTTGGCCACTAAAGTACTAGCAACAGCTTCTTAAACACATTATGGACACACCTATACATCCACTTTTTAATGTATAACACACCTATACAGCCAAACAAACCTATACTAGTAAACAAATGTTAACTTGGTTACATTAAATCATTGCAATAATTGATGAATAATTATATTAAATTACTTATTGCAATGTAAACATCATCAAGATCATCATAAAGATCACAGTTGTCATCTTAACAACTGCTGTTATTTTGTGTGTGGATTTGAATCACATTTACTCTAAGTCAACAAATTTGAGCAATGGCGCCACCTACTGGACAAGTTATATAGTGCTTCAGATGTTATTTAGAATTTGAGTAATGAGTCTCAGTGCTGGTGTTTTTCAGGACACAGAAACAAGCTGATTTTCAAACTACCTGATCAGGAAATTATCAAACTAACTGATCAGGAAATGATGTACATGTTGTAAAATAAGTTTAAATCATCTACCTCTGGGAGGAAAAGCAGCACTGCCAAATTCTGAGTAATTATGACTAAAATTGGAGCCACAGATTTCACAGCAGGTATGATTTTTTTTCATTAATATGGTCTATTTATGAACTGACTCATTGTTCTTTAAGATATACTTGAACACACACACATGTTGTGTTGAATTGTGAAAATCAAATGGGCCTAAATTGTTTCACAACAGTTACACACTCGCACTTTCACACTTGTAATAAAACAGCAGAGAAAATATGGCCTCACAATATATCAGTTGAGCTCATGCGCCAAAGGGAAATGTCATGAAAACCTTCATGGGTGTAAGGGTCCCTTGCAGATGCTTTTTGGGGTAAGGGCTTCCTGGATCGTTACTTGACAGCAAGCCCAGACCGCAAAAAGACCTGAAAAGAACAAGACTGTTCTGCTGAAATCATTGCCACGATCATGCTCAGCATCTGAAACACACAGTTACACTCCTTAAAACTGAACGTAAATCAGGTTTAAAATGAGTCATGTATACGCAATCAACGTTGGGATTTAATGTTTATTCCTCTAAGGGACTAGAACGCCTCAGATAGAGTAAAAATCTGACACTAAAACATTAAGCCGTGATTAGGAAAAATAATAATATTAATTCTTGTTTTTTACATCCACTACTTTGGCCAGTTTGATCTGCAGGGCTGAAAATCACATGAATTACAAACACTATAACAGATATGCAATGACACAATCAAAAGTGCAGACATTTTCAGTGATTCTGCGTCCTGTACGCCCCAGTCTTACTTGAGAAGTGAAAAAACGTGACATAACGGCATGCTGAGGTCTTTACGTAAATATATTAAAAGCAATTAGGATGGGAATACATTACGTACACTTTTATAAAGTAAAACATCATCATTAACATGTCAGCACCAGTTTGTGCTTTCTGATGTCATCTAAATGTTTGGTCAGTTAATGTTTGTTCATCTCCCCCTTTAATCTTAAATGCTTTGACTTAAAAAATATATCTTCACCTAGAACAGTTATAATGAACAAAATTATACTTTTAGTTTTGAGTCAAGATCCTTCACATTTGGCATAAACAGTTACACACATAAATATGCCCTCGTCCCTGATTTCAGCTTGATTTTAAGCAACTGGCCGATTGTGAGTTCATAGACAAATTACAGTGATGTTTGAAGGCATAACATCAAACATAAATCTTTGTATACACTCTAACATTATTAAAGATGACTGACTGTAAAGTCCAGCAAAAACTGGATGTGAAAAGAAATTGAAAAGACTGTGCAGGAAAAGATGCCATACAACCAACCCATAAGCATAAAAAAAAAAACAATCAAGAATCCCTGTATCATAATTGTTAATAAATGCAAAGAATCATAATTGCAGGATTTTTGAAATACTGGGTTTTGCACAGTTTCATAAATTCCTCTTTGTGATTTACGTCACCACAGTTTACACCTCAGAAAACCACTGACTGGTGATGGGGTGTAATGTCAGTTGACACAAAATAAAGTAAAAAACACATTTAAGATGGACATATTTTGCTACAATATGAGCAAAAGGAATTCAATTAAACTAGAGCACCTGTGAATAACAAGGATATGCCCCAGAGCATGCTGGAGCCCATCACGAGTCTCTGACAAAAGACTAAAATTATTGTGAATTAGACAAAGAGAGATAAGAGTCATAAATTAGAATGTAAGTTCATTTTGTTTTAAACTATTTATAAAAATTATGATCAGTAATAACGCCAGAGAGGGAAAATCTGCATTTTAGGTGGTCGGATGTTAAATGTGGACCCACTTTTTCTGTGGAGTCCAAGAAAGTGTGGAGGTGAGATGATGCATTACCACAAATATTCAGAGAGATTATCCATCTGACTGAATATTATTAAAAACGCACATTATAATTTTATTTTCTTTAAAAAACCCTCATTACTCAAGTAGTGGATAGCTGAGACCATTTCACACAGGTTCCAAATTGCAAAACTTGAAGGAAATGTTAAAATAAGTCAAGTGTGGGGCCTGTAATTGATTGTATGATAAATATCTGTATAACTACCCTAGAAAATGTGCTCTTTTAACAGACACAGACAGAGTTTCCTGGACTGTCTTGTGAAGTGCTATGGCCAAACAAACATGCTCCAGCCTGTGTGGACAGAAGAGAGCGGACCACACTGGACGAGCTTCATGTGAACTGTCCATGGTTCTGGAAGCCTCACACCAGCCCTGTCGGTAAACGCCCTAAAATCCCCCCCACCCCTCCACCCCCACCTCCTCTCACGACACCGTGCATGTGTGCAAGTGTATGTGTGTCTGTTTGTGCGTCTGTCTGTCTGAATATGTCCGACAATGTGTGTACGCGTGTGTGTGCGTGTGTGCGCGTTTGAGCAGGAGCACAATCTTCTTTTGCTGCATGCAACATGCCACCTCTCCTGGGGTTTTTCTTGTAGCATGGGGTTGCACTGTCAATTCATCCTGGCGAAACCCACGTCACCTGGCCAGCAGCCTACTTACTACCTCCTGAAAAAAAAAAAAGCCTCCTCTAATGATGGATGCGCTCGCAATCAGTGGGACACAAACACACAAAAACAACACCATGAGCACTCCACAAACACTTTGAACTTTCACTCTAAAGAGATGATCCACAGGCGAATTCAAAGTTTCGGAAAAGACGAAATTTCCACGCATCGCCAACGTTTGGCTGTGCGCGTCGGCAGGTCGCCGAACTGCGAGCAACCATGACGCGCACAATCTTGAGCTACAATAACCGATTTTCCCCTTACTACCACACAAATCCTGCTCAGCAATTTACAGATCAAATCCGGCACACGAACACAATCATTTAAGATGCAAGAATAAATGGCCAGTAGCTGTATAATTTCATGAAACGTGAGATGAGGGAGAAGGTGCTCGTTACCTCTGTGCGCCTGAGATGCGAGCGCTTGGAATAGGTCGGGATTGTGTAAAGCCCTTGGGAGAAAAAAAAAGAAACAGAAAATGCAAATAAAACAGAGTATAATCACATGTAGCTAATGGCAGAGAGATAGACAGCACATAGCGTTACGCAGGGAAAACAACACAATACGGTCACACAAAGATCATACGGAGAACAAACAGCCGGGGCTGTGTACATCAAATCAAATCAACACACACACACAAAAAATGTTCTCGAAAATGTTATTCCACAAGGCTAGTCACTGGCAGGTATCATCCTACAGATGCGCTGTGGATGAGGAGGAAAAAAAAGCATCCTTATATACACACCTCCCTTACTATCGATGATGCTCGAAGGGTTGGGGCGACGTGATGCCACTGTGATCATTTTCACTTCAGCATTTTGATTCACCTCTATTTTCGATGCATTTTTGAGGAAATACACTTCCATTTTGTACTCGTTTCCATCCTTTCTGTAGGAAATACTGCAAAAGCCCCAAATGGAAGCCACTCAATTCCTCCAGTCTGCGATTGACCCGCATTGACGTCATTGCGTCATTAGGTCTCCCCTGGAAACACGGGGCTCCCAAAAATAGCAACACATTAATTCAGCCTGCGCTGGGGTTGGCTTGGCGGGGGTGACTATTTGTATCAATCCATAACCCCTCCTCTGATTCCAAGCAATAATACAGTTCCCCCCCGTCTCTCCCCCTCTCTCTCTCTTTCTCTCTCACTCTCTCTTTCTCTCTCACTCTCTCTCAAGGACGAGCTGATCACGACTCACGGCTATTTTTGGAAAGAGAGAGAGAGAGAGAGAGAGAGAGAGAGAGAGAGGGAGAGGTGGGTGTGATAAGAGACGCCCGCACCTCTGCTTCTCTCTCTGCTGGCTGGCTGAGAAACAGAAACAGCACCACGGGGATAAAAATAGCAAAAGAGCGGTCATCCAGCCCAGCCAGCAGTGGGGTGTGGGAGGAGAGGCAAGACCCTAAACCTTGTTAACGGCCATCAAATAGGCCCGGCCACCAGCGTGTCACTGCCTCAGCCATTAAGTCATTGTACAAACAAAAAAAAACAACAACACAATGTTGATTGATTGATTGATTCATCAAGAAAGAACCTTTCAGGGTGATATATAACAGCAGGGAAGCTGATTTCTCTGCATGGCCACGTTGGCCTCAGTCATACTGAGTTGAAATATGTAGGCTAGCCTCTAGAACTGCATCATCTTGTTTGCCCCTTAAAGCCCCAGATTATTTTCTCCCAGAGCAGAGGTGAGGTATGACACAAAAACCTCTCACAAGTGCTGTTTCCATTGCAGTCTGTTTATTAATTTATGTTCTGTGTCATGGCATCACGCAGCTATAACAACCACTGTTTCCAGCTTCATGTGCTGAATCACAGCTTTACATAAAGCTCTGACATTAATCTGCTTTTTGCTTCATATCACTGCTGTATTTTCCACAAATTGTAGAAACCAGTCATATCCTTTCTAAAGCATTACACATCAACAAGATCAAAAATGATAATAATGCTACCATCACTTTGTCATTAATTGTTGAATTGCAAGCAGATGAATATCATTGTTTTAGCCTTGATGCTGCAGTGTTAGGCTTAAATAAAACAGCTGTATTTACAATCCACAGCTATTATTACAATCAACAGCTATTATTATGCTCTACGTTGATAGTAAGCCACCAGTGTGGCCACAAGTATTAATCTTAAACTGCTGATGCCATCTACTGGTTATTTAAGAGACCTGCATATAATAGAAAAGTGGTTGCATCATCCTTCAAACAGCACAGGTAGAAGAAGCCTTTCTCACTCACTAGCCTGGTGGTGCAGCTTGGTATTGCAGTGGTATTTAGAGCAGGTGGAAATGGTGGGGTGAGGACAAGCTTTTTTTTTTCCTCACTCCTGCTTCAGTGAAATTGAGAATTGATTAATGGATACCATGACTTTTTTTTAATTTACATTTATTATCCTCTGCTGCAGACAGATGAATGTTGGATTTCTTCTGACAAGCAAAGATCTGTAGACAAGGTGAGCTGGGAAGAACTGAGCCACCTAAAGATAAGTGACATTGGAGGAAGCTGCAATGGGCACCATAAACAGCAGGTGGCAGGAAGGAGCACTATCTGGAAGCAAACCTGTTGCACCACATCCCCAAAGAATAGTGCAGCAAATGTCATCCTATTTTCTGATGGGCTTTCAAAGCATTGCCCTCTGCAAGTTTCAATAAGTCTGTTTTTACACATGGATGTAACAAATGTAACATTTTAATCATATCTGAGCTGCAAAAAGCAAGAGGACCACCAACTCAGCGTAGCAGAGACAATGCGTGTTATCTCTGCATACATTTGAGAGCCTGCAACCTTAAGCTGCAATATACTAATTATATCTTCCATCATTAATACTACATCATATTTTTTTTTTTTGCTTCTCTAAATTTTCCAGCTCATCTCTCACTAATGTTTGTCTATTCTTATCTCAGCTCTCGGGACTCATCATGAGATCCACAGTAGGAGAAAAAAATACACATTTTCTGTATTGCAGTACTTATTGAAACCAAAATTGCCTGTCTCAGTGATCAATTTCAGAGGCTTTCAGCGTGTTTTTTAATTGCACCATTTTGCGCCCATATGGTTCAAATATAACACAGTAGGGTACCTTGGGAGACATCAGTTAAATCGCCTTGGGAGAAAATAACAGCAGCAATATCTATCCCCAGCCTCAGAAATTAAGAGCAGACGCTGGCATCCATTACAGCTCCTGACGGTAAGCAGTTTAGCTCAGCCTGCTGTAAATCACTGCCACTGGAGACGTGCGCTCTGCCCTGGCTTTATGTGTTGTTTTATCTCCACATATTCCTGATTTATCAGCTGTTCCTTTTCGGCAAGGAATAAAAGCACCACAGATTCGCCTGGTGGAGAGCCTCTGGACTAAAGAATTTATTGATTTATTCACAAGAGCAAGCTATTCTTTGCATACAGTAGGAGGGTTGTGATGTTTGTCCTGCACTGTAAAGGTGTGTGTCTCTTTAAACAACTTTATAAGGGTACTGCAGGGAGACATAGACTAGTTCATTTTCAATTAGCCAGAGACTCGCATTAACTGAAGATATTAAAGAGGAAAGTAATGCTGTTGTATAAGCCAATAGTCTGTGAAGGCTGGAATTTGCTGAGCCCGCATTGTGTACACACATTACACAGGCGCTAAAAGACACCAACCCACATACACACTTTCCTAGTCTGAAGCTCAAAATACCAATCCCAAATGTATGTTCAGATGAGGACACACTTCTCATGCAGTCAGAGTCATTCATGGGTGAAATGAGTTTACAGATGCATTTGGTAGTTCGTGGTTTGCTCACTGGGTTGCTCTCTGCAGACTTCAAGGAGGCACGCTGCAAATTCCGTGGGGAACACCATCAAAACTCCTCAACATACAGTACAAGCACCCACTAAATTCACATGTGAGATCCTGAATGTTTAAATTCAAAGGACTGCCCTGTAGAGCCCTGACATGAATAACCAGGAGGAAGTTGGGGTAGTGGATGGAGAAACTGTAGTTACTGTGTTGCAGGATCAGTAAAAGCTGCAGGAGGTAACAGGAAGATTGAAGTTTAAATGAACCACCTTTGTTGAAATGTCAGAACGTATGTGATTCATAACCCATGTGTCCTGCATGAGCTAAAGCTTCGCTGAATGGATTGAAACATTTTAAGACACGCTTTGCTGCACATGCCCAGCATGCACTGTACATAATTCAAACATCTTTAATGAATAATTCATACATCTTTAATTATCTACATGGGTCTTAATAATCGATTGTAGTATCTTGTTTCATGTATCATATGGGTGCATTTGTAACTAGCAAAGTTCTCCTCATGCTCCTCCAGATGAGATTGTCCCTGTTCCTCTTAAAGAAGTGAGTGTCCCTGTGGTCAAGTAAGATAGGGGAACAGAGACACTCATTAAGATGATGTAGATTTAGTCTTTGTTCTTCATAGCTAGCCCCTAAAGACAATGAATGAGCCTCAGTAGGACTCAAATTAGTGGCCCCTGAACGTTGAGAGAAGACTGGTCACGTAGATTTACATGTGCATGTGTATGTATTAAAGCCCACTAGTGGACTGGCTCTGTGGCTGACAATGATGATCTATCGGGGGTCGATCCATTACTTTAGTCCAGGCTAAAATATCTCTACAAATATTTGATGGATTGCCATGAAATTTTCATGAAAGGACATGCATGATGCTCAAAGGTTGAATCCTAATGACTTTGATAATCCCCTTACTTTTCCTGTAGTTCTACTAGCATGCTTTTCTCCTCCAGTGAATTATCTCAGTATGTATTAGATTAATTGTTACTGACACTCACTTCCTAGATGATGAAACCTGTTGAATTTAGTGATCCCCTGACTTTTCCACTGGTACCACCATGAGGTTTTATCTGACATGTAAAATTCAGTGTAATCATGAATATTTGCTGTCCTGGCTACATAATGGTAGAAAAAAAGCCTCCTAAAGTCATCAGGACAGCATCTTCTGTTGCAGACTGAAAACTCATCTGTTCAGACTGCATTTTGGCCCATAAAAATGCATAATAAGACCATCACTTAAATAAATGTAATGTAATGTAATGTAATGTAATATAAAGATGTCTCCATAATTGTTGGATTGATTGCCATGAATTTTAATACACAAATTAATATTCTTGTCAATACATATCTTTAGTGATGACCTAAGTCTTTTTAGGGCATTTATGGTGTCTATACGTCCAGTATTTTGATTTACTCATTGCTCCTACTGATGACAGAAGTAGTCAGAGTAGAAATATCATTGTGAAGAAATATTCTGTTACAAGTTAAAGTCTGTCAAGTAAAATTACAAAAAGCACTGGCGTAGTAAAATTGCTCATTTTGCAGAATTTCTCATTTGAGAATTAGATATACAGTATTAAATTTTATATTCAATGCATGTTTAAATTTAATGATGGGGTTTATATTAATTGTTTTGTAGATTGCTTGGCACTTTAATTTATAATAATAGATTAGATTTTATTTGATGATAACATTTTATTGTAATAATCGATAACAATTAACAATAATAAATGCAGTGGATTAAAATGTAAAAATGTTCCCACAGAAGTAGTAGTAGTAGTAGTAGTATAAGTAGACATGGAAGAATATAGTTACACAAACTCTAACATAATACTCAAAGTACAGTCATATTTAAGTATAGGGCTCAAACAAATGTAGGCCATTTGGCTACTTTCCTGTTTCCTAAATATCTTTAAATAAACCTGAAATTAATTTCTATCAGCCTCTATTTTCTGTCTAATTAGCAAATGTTAGCATACAACACACTAAACTGAGGAGGTGAACATGGTAAATATTGCACCTGCCAAACATCAGTATGCTAACATTGTCATTGTGAGTATGTTAGCATGGCTGATATTAGCATTTAAAAAAAACACAACTGTGCCCATATACAACTTCACAGAGCTGCTAACATGCCTGTAAGCTTTTAGTTTTGTTACCTTAAAATTTGTATGTGTAATTTAAACTTAAACTTTAAGCCATTTTAAAATTTTTGTGAATAAATGTAAAAGGTTTGAATAATCACATGTTCACACTCACATGTGGAATTGTGTTGCTCTTTATTTTGATGCAACAAGACCACTACTACTACATCTATCAGTCCGGGAGGGTCCCATATACTACCTTAAAAGAAGAATATAAATGAGTTATTGTTTGGGGAGTGAATTAGCAGAAAAGCCACTGACTAGTTCAGAATATGAACATCTAACAGGATTTCTCCAGTAGACATTAAGAATAGTGAAAATGAAGCAAAGCTACTGTGAAGGGGTTTGTCTTTAGTCTTTAAATTTTACCTGAATTATCTGCAGTGCTTACCTGCTGAGTAGGATGAGAAAAGAGGGCCCACTGATGGTGCACAATTCACTTCTCAGCAATATTAAAGCAATATCATAAATCATTGCTTGTATAAGCATTCAGTGTCCCACTGTTCAACAAATATTGATAAAGTTGTGTCACTCCAAGGAAAAAGAATGAAGCTCTTTGTCAAGCTGCGGATGGAATGATTTTATATTCCGCCTTGTCGTGTGATGGATGATGAAATGGTGGCCTAAAAACCAAAAGTGAGCAAACAAAACAAAACAAAACAGCAAACTCGGCTAGAAGACCCAAAGGACAGTCACTGGAGAAGGAAAAAGAAGATTG
Source organism: Acanthurus lineatus (assembly GCA_029814665.1). NCBI lineage: Eukaryota > Metazoa > Chordata > Actinopteri > Acanthuriformes > Acanthuridae > Acanthurus > Acanthurus lineatus. The sequence continues at coordinate 12,058,866 of JAPZDV010000023.1, forward strand.
ATATTCTATCAACACTGTTTGTTTGTTTTGCTGTAAATCTATTGAGAATATGCCCACACATAATAGAAGAAAAACTCTATATGAGCTATTTTTTCTTTAAGACATCTGTCAGCAGTTTCTGCTGCCCGGAAACCAGTCCAGTTTGTTTTGTTTATATGAAGATCAAATATTTGTACAATTATTTTTAATAATTTTTTTGTCCTTGATTTGGTGGCCTATATGTAACATTATATTTGAGAGGGAGAACATCATGTACTCTATTCGGGTGTGTGAGGTATATGTGCCATAATAACATGCAATGTTTAGAAGTATTTCTCAGAACTGTAAGTACCTGCTTTGATATGTGGTTATAATACATATTCCTTAAAAAACACTTTATTCTTCTGTATCAATGTGTTTGCCAGTTTCAGCTCTTTTACAAAATATGTCTACTTTACATTTTTGCTGCCCATTTTCAATCCTTACACACTCTTTTTGGATTGTATATTTAGAGTGGAGCTTTCTGTGGCAGGCAGCCATTATTTCCTATTTATTTACATATGAAAATGTGTTTAAGACTGTCATTAAGCTTGCATGAGATCTGCAGTCCATCACAGATAAATAAAGTCTGCCATTATTTTGTAGAAGCACTTTAAGTACAGATTTATGTAAAAAGTATACATTATATTATTCAACAGCTGTAGTGCAAGACAAATGCAAACTTGATTTACACAGCTCCGAAAAAGTTTCAAGAGTCTACTTACTAATGAATGGAAAAACAATGGATGCCTCCAGAGGTAGAAAATCTACATGAACATTCTAAAACACAATAGAAGTGTTTGTAAAGTGGATGTAATGGTTCTGGTAGCAGATGTTTAAAATCTAAATCAAAACCTTTCCCTCCTGGACAGACTCGGTAAGGTCACAATAAGACTGACAACAGGCAAACACATTTAAAAGAGAAACCAGCAGTTATTCTGGCAAACAAACAAAGAAGTTCAGGCTCTGTTTTGTGTCTCCTCTCCTGTTCTCTTACCTGTGACATGGAAATTGATCCCAGTACATCATCTTGATGGATGTCCAGTGGTACACTCCTAAAATAGGAAGTTGGAATTTCCAGGTTCTCAGCTGGGAACTTCAACTGGAAGGCCTCCTGAAGTTGGATTTCCGGCTTGGAAAATTGGATGAACCTCACTAACCCTGACCTCAAAATGCAAGAGAGCTGCTCCACAGTTAAACAGAATGCTGCAGTGATGTAATGTATATGAGTCTATTTGTGTGTACATACCATGCCATTTATATATATTTTTTTACTCTTTTTCTGTTAAGTAAATATAATTTGTCTTGAACATCATTATGCTCATCTGAGCAAGATCATGAAATGCAGCAGCAGACTATAGGAAAGTGTGTGCAGCTGTGCTGTGTGTCATACTTAATGGACGTTGCTTCAAGATGAAAGCTTCAAAGCAAGGTTGTCTCGATTTGTTAAATGCTTATGGCCTTGACTTCTCTCTTCCTGTGTTTCTTCCCTGTTCTGCTCATATCTCAGGTGGGAGGGACTAGGAAATGTCAAGATAGTGAGGAAAGGAATCAAGGATGTACAAACTGAGGAATGAGATATGAGCCAGTGGGACACAATCGATGATCTGGCTGAGATCTACAGTTTGTGAGCTGGTATACATACTGAGTGGCCAGTTAAGGGGATAGCGGGAAAGTGTGCTTACAGGTAAGGATCAGTTGACTGGGGGACCATGGAAATTAACTAAGAACTACCGCTGAACATGAAGGGAACAGCACCTTGAAAGAGAAGACATGTTAGAGGTGGCCGTCATGAATAATAACAGGAAAACTGATTCTGTCCATGTAAACACATGTAACGTAAACATTTTCTGAGGCAAAAGGATTAAACTATGCAAAAGTGGCTGTGGCTCTGTTATGACTGTGGGCCATTTAAACAAAGGATAGACTGACATGTCACAGTAAGAGAAAAGCCCATGTGTGAATGATAAAATTAAATGATGGCTGAATTCTGTTTTGCTGCTTTGGTTTCAGGATCCCTGTATTGTACGTGCTGGCTCACTGTCATGGGACACATTAGCAGTGTGGTGAGCCATTGTTATAATTGACACATGAATAGAAGGGAGCCATTGTTGTAATTATAAATGACAAAAATGTCTATTGTGAGAACAAGGCCTATCAGAGGAAACCTGTCAACTTAATTTCTTAGAAATAATGTTTTTTTTTCCATCAGTTTAGTATGCTGAACGGCTCCAAACACAACTCCTCCTGTGAACCATTGTTGCTGAATTGATCCAAAACTGATTCAGAATTCCAAATTGATTCAGCTGGGTGAATGTATTGACAAGGTCCACAAAGCTCAACCTCTACTGTCAGTTTTCCACTAGTGGCACGGATAACACAATTTTTAAGCTTGACGGTTTGATGTTTCTCACTGCAGTGCTCCCTTGAATGCATTGTTTGGTACAGTCACTTGTATTTTTGACGTTTTATCAATAACGCTACATTTTTAGCACAGTTGTTCATGCTTTGTACAGATGATCTAAGAGAGTTACATGCCCATTCACAAGTTGAAAAATGCTCTCACACCTTATATAACCCTGTCCCACTTGCTAAGTATTCCACTGTATGCCTTTTCTACCCTTTTCCTCCTTTTCTCTCTCTCTCTCTCTCTCTCTCTCTCACACACACACACACACACACACACA
>JAPZDV010000023.1:12061670-12111460 GCA_029814665.1 Acanthurus lineatus
GAAAGGGAAGAGAAACAGAGAGGTGGGGGGGCGGAAAGAGGGACAGCAAATAGGAGGAGGGACGAGGGCGGGGGTCTGTAGTATGTCTCCTCTCTCTGTAATCATGTTAACTGGCGGCTCAGAGCCTGGCCTCTTCAGCTGTCACACACGCACACACGCACACACACACACACACGCATGCAGCACCTGTGTTTGCCTGACAGACAGCTCATTCATCACAATTAACCAATTACAGCCTCCGCCGGTCTGTCTGAGCCCGCCTACAGCAGGAGGGAAAGGAGGAGAGCGAGAGAGAGAGAGAGAGGAAAGGAGGGGAGCGGAAAACAGAAACATGCTGGAGAGACAGAACGAAAACAGAAAAAGAAAATCAGTACATAAACAAAGAGGAGGGTTGTTTTGGTAATGTAAGCATCCATCTAGCTGAATGTAAGATGTGTGTGTGTTTACCTGCTCAGCTGTATGTGTGTGAGTGTACATATGTGTGCATGTGTGTTTACCTGAGGCCACAGTGTTGATGGCTCCCTCCTGTCCGATGATATGCTCCTTCAGCCTCCTCTCTAGGGGAAACCTCCTCCTCTCCTCCGCCTCCCGTCGAGCCTGTGCCTCCTGGAACTAGATGGCGGTTTAAAAAAGAAAAAAAAAAAGAGAGAGAGGAAAGACATTTAAGGAAAAGAGAGCAATCAGCTTTAGAGAAGAGACACTGGAGGCATGAAGGTCTGCCCCTCTTTACTTCTCTCTCTCTTTATCACCACCTTTACCAACTCATCCCAACTATAAGGTCACTGAAACAAGAAAAGGGTGGGGAAAACAAACACATAGTTGTGTTCAGTTTTACTGTAGCTGTGACAGACTAACTCAGAATACCTTCTTTACGCAAAATAGAGCTGGTTCTCTTTATTTTTCTTCCAGGGATATTTGTGATCTGGCCATATATTTAAATTAAGAAATTTTCCTTCCATTTCCCAGGAGCTCTCTGCCACCCATCTTTCTCCTCTTGAGCTCACTCTACCTCTCTATCTGTCTTTGCCTCTTTTTTCATATTTCCTCCTTTCTGCTGATTTGATCTCTTTTTCCACCTTTTCCTTTGCCCAAATTTTCTTTCTCATCATTTTCATGCCTTACCCCCTCTTCAGTTTCTTCCCCTTTTCCTTTCTTACAGTATCATTTATCCTTTCTCTGCCTCAGCCTCAAGGTTTCACCCTGCAGTGGAGGCAGGTTGTTTATTCTCTCTCTCCATCTTGCTTAGCTCTGGCCTGCTGTCAAGCTGGTAGATAACTATGGATAACTCAAGTTTATTTGGGGAAAACAGCCCACTGTGCTCCTCTTTCTTTACCCCAATGAAATACCCAGAGCTGAACAATGAGGAGTCCCTACATCCTGCAGCTGATGGTGTAGCATCATTTAAAAATTAACAAAGCCTCAAAGGTCCCCTTCAAAGAAGCCAATAATTTATTTGACATTTTATTTATTTATTTATTCATTTATTTTGACAAAAAGAACTGATTCTTTTGTAGTTTACTGAAAGTACTCCTGTATTTTTTAAAGGGTTTCTGATACTGTCAATGTCCTGTGCTATAAATGCTAAATAAAATCTTGTTTCTTGTTTGTTACACCACACTAACATTTACTTTTAGAGATGACAGTCAAATATATGTTACAATTAAAAGCCTTTGAGATTAAGGTAAAATACAACATTTAAGTTAAATTGGAGTATTGCAAACCATCAATCCAGGTCATGTCTAGTCCCACATAACAATATCTCTATAAAGTTGATATACAACTTCACTCCTCAGCATGTTTTTAACCCCAGTTAACCTCCACCAGCTTTCACAGCTCTAACACTGAAAAGCACCTGTCACTCAGTCACCACAAAGACACAGACCTCCTGAGGAGTGTGTGTCTGTGAGCATGAAGGCACACAATCTCTGTAAATGACACAGATGTCTGCTCGGTGAATCAGGCCAAGTCATTCAAACCAGGCCACAGGAAACAACTACAGTATCAAAACAAAGTGTGTGCATGGAGACTAATGTTGTTTTAATTGGCTGTACAATATACACAGTTTGTATGGAAGCACATGAGTGAGTCTCTTACCTTGCCCTCCCACTCCTGCAGCACTAAGCTCACATCTCCCTCCTTAGCGTAGGCCCGAGCTGTGTGTCCCAAACCGTTGGTCTGCAAAGGGTTGGCACCTGTATGCAAACATGCAAAACACACGGACACACACACACACAAATGTACAGTTAATACAAAGGAAGAAAACCAACTTATTTTTGGTCTCTGTTAAAAGAACAACATTATCACTTTTTATAAGAAATTTCCTTTGTCTATCTTGCATATCTTATGTGTTGTGAGCACCATAAAAATATGCACACATAAAAACATGCACACACCACCTCAGCTGGGGCTTCAACACGTCGATCAAGAGAGCTAGGTTCGGGGTGAGAGGTCACATGGGTTCAGGGGTCACGGAGACTAACTGCAGTGAGGCAGGAGAGCCATGCAATGACCCTGCAGGAGGCTTCATATCTGCAACGCGTGCCAATAATACACACTTTGACCTCTGCACCCACACACCAATACCCTGAATTATTATACAATCTATACACAGTGCAGATTGTTTGCAGATTGGGGGGCATTGAGGCACAAGAGCACACACTTTCTCACAGCAGGAGGGGTCAAATGAAAGAAAAACTTAGTTAGACGGGTTATCTTTAAGCAGTTGGAGTGTAAATGAGGAGGAAACATAATGACACAGCACGGGTGAAGTGTGCCCGGACTGGAAAGAGGTGGGCTTGTCACTGAGGGTGGTTAGCAGTGCCTTCTGCCCTGACCTGTGCCACCACTCTCAACACACACGTGCCTCCACATGAACAAGTGCAGGTTTCCATCATATCAGCTACATTCAAGACAAAATGAGAATGCATTGAATAATGGAACATTTTGTTTTAGGTCTACAGCCATCTCCAAGCAAGGGCTTGGTGTCAATGATTCACAGTTTTTTGTAAAATTCTTCATCATTTTACTCAAACCTTACGGGCTTTGTGAAGAGTCACTGTACAACAGTCTTTGGAAATACAGTCTAAGGTCTTAATGCGACGTAAAACACTACTGATAGAGGAAGTGCTGGAAAAACAGTGCAAACTGATTGCAGTGACTAGTGAAATGTGTCAATTAGTTGATGTGTCTGCAAAAAATACACTGAAATCTGTCTGTTAAAATGTCTCACTGATAAACCAAGTTATACTTCTTAAAGATCAAAATCTGTGTATTAACATTATAATAAGTTCTCCTCTGTGTCCTTTCAGCTGTAGAGGGCAGATAATTTGCCCTAAATCTGAAAATGATGCACACGACTACTTTTGTGACCTATGTGCTAAAAGTGCAGGACCCATCTGAAGTTCCTGTAAGTGAGCAACTCTGTAGCAATCTGTTCTCTGCAAAAAACTGTAACAGCGTCTGTAATCAATACAGGTGCTGGTTGTTCCTATTGCTCTGTGCACCGGCCACAGAGACTAATAATCAGTGTGGTGATTATCGATAAACCCCTAAATTTTGTGACCTGCTCACGAAGCTATCGATCCCGACAACAATACACCACTAACCACCACCACTCCCCCCAAAAACATGAGGGAGGAAAGCAATAAAGTACCCACTCACTCACTTACACACACACACACACACACGCACGCACACACACACAAACACACACACACACACACACAAAACAATACAGCAGTCACCAGGCTGGGACTGCTTGGAGAGAAAATGTCAGTGTGATCCACTCATTCTCCACCTTCTCAGCAGGGAGTTTGAGCAATGTGTGTGTTTTCGCGTGTGCGTTGCGTGTGTGTGCGCACATGGCTGCCTCTCTGAGTGTTCATGCGTGGCGTGTGTAAGTGAAGAAGCAGCTGGAGTCCTACCACTGTTATCGACCCTCCTGAGGGATAAGGAAGGACACTGGAGAACGGCTTGTGTAAGATTCATTCTACATGTGTTAGTTGTGATGGAAGACATGAGTCTCACTGCAGTTGCAACCTTTGTCCTGCGTGAGGCAGCAGAGATACAGCCCTCTATTCCTCTATGATAGCATAGTGATGACTGGCACTGCCGCAGCACTGACACACATAAAGGCATGTGCTTACACATATGCACACACTCTGAGACTCACTGAGGTCATCCTGCTGGATACAGATTTAGACTGGACACAGTAGATCACTTGCAAGTCAAGTCTCTTCATTTCAAACTGACACGAGTGGCGATGGTGTGTAAAGTATTTGGACAGGGAGGAGGAGTAGGTGGTGACGGACTGGGAATTATTATAAATCTTTGTCTTGTGTGGAACAAAGAGATTTCATCCCACACCAACAGGCGAAGGCTGTTTGTGACCCCATTATAAGACAGCTGGGTTAGACGTGTGTGTGGTTGATTGATGGTAATATTTTGCTCGAAGAATTGAAAATAGGGTTAGGAATGCAGTGAGGCAAGACAAAGTGGGCCTGAAACACCCTTGTTCTTGAAACTACACTTAAAGGATAAATATGATTCTGTCCTTGAGGAGGAAAGGGGAAGAGCTGCAGAATATGACAGTGTCCTCATGTAATGGGGTGAATGGAAGCTATTCTGTGAAATCAGTCATATACTGAGTAATTCTTCAAGCACTTATCATAGAATGATTGACAGTCGGGACATTTTCACTTCATTTTAGAGCCATTCTTTTCAGCCAAACGGCCCCGTGATGAGTGACAGGCCACACATTACTAGTTCTTGCCCCAACAGGTGTTGCATAATGATGTGCCTCGCCACACACTCGCGTACACAGAAACTAAGGGGCATGTAATCAAGAACACCTGCAGACTTGACAGCTGACACTAAAATGATAAATATTAAAGCAACACTATGTAGAAATTGGTATTTTGTGCAACTTTGCACCCCCACAGTTTCTGACCACAAGACCTCAGCTGTAAATACAAATCCCAGGTTTCTGTAGCAACAAACTGACTAAAAACAACACCTTGCAGTGTAGTAAAAATTTTATGTCCTTGAACTGGCAGTCAAAGTTTGAGTTTACAAACAGCCTCAAACAGCAACATGCCAAGCTAACAGATAACATGAGCCAGAGACACTAAGCTGCTAACGCCTGGCTAAAACATTCACCTGCTAAACCTCTCAACGGCCTGACTTGGCCTATGTTAAAAAGAAGTGAGTCAACAACTATAATAACACAACAGAATATCACCTGTTATGACACAAGCTACATAACTTTTTGTAAACAAGCTGCTGACCAACAGCAAGAAGTCCACCTACTTTGTCTTGCAGCCTTTCATTTTGTTCGAAACTTTCCCCAGCGACTGAAAGCCAATTCAACATTTACTCTCACCTCTCTTTTGTCTTGCTTTTTCTTTATATCAACATTTTCTTCTGCTGAGCCCCTTTGGTTAACCCAGATCAGTTTCTGTCATCTGATCTGCCCTGCTCCACACCAGCATCAGAGCTGCTGAAGAAAAAAATCTCTCACCAGAATCAGTGGTAGTTATGGCATGTGAGACAGACTACAGCAAAGCACTACGCAGGGTTTCGTACCTGCTCAATCAGGCTAAATGGTGCAGTAACTTGCAATCGAAGCACAGAGTGACTTACACAGAGACACAAGTCTCTCTGTTATGAGTCAAAATCAAATTATTATAAGCTGTAAATTAAAGGTGAAATATTTACATAATGTTGCCTGAAATGGTCATTTGGATTTGCTTTAAATGCAGCACACTAATGAGCTAAAGCGGAAGTGGCAAATGTTTTCAAGAGTTAAACTTAATGAGTTGCTGACTTTGTGTTTTCTCATTAATTGATTCATGAGGTGACATGAAGTGGCCCACTCAAGGTCTGCTGAAAATTCACTCGATGGCCAAGGTGGTTGGTGGGAAATAATTAGATGTGCCTTTTGGTGATCATCAAATGACGCACCTACTGTGAACCTGCATTTTTTAACTGTGCCCTCTGTGTCTCTCACGCCCACAGTCCCTGATGCTGACCAGTGGTTTGTGTGTTTGTCAGAGGAGAACAGGGCGTCTGTGTGTTTTTATGTGTGTGGGTGCCCTGTTTGCCCATGTGTATGCATATTTAGTTCCACATGTGTGTAAATCTCACAGCGCAGCTCAATAATGAGTGGCTGATTAATGACTACAGCGCTCAGAGGGCATCTTGTTGTCCTGTGGCTTACTACAGGGGCTCCACCCAGCCAACACAGGGCACACACACAACCGTACTCACACAATCTCCTCGATGATTTCTCCTCACTACCAGTTCCATCACCTCCATTAACCCTGTCAGGTTTAGCTTACAACCTTTAGGCCTTTTTTCTAGAGCAGACATTTTGACTTGTCATCAAAGGAAAAGCCACATTTGAGAAAATCATGTCAATGTGATGATGTGCCAGTGTGCACCATGTGTCAGCAGCCAGATCTTACACAACAATCAGAGATTTTTATACATATGCCCGTGATTTTGATACTTTGACATGTCAAAATGCATTCCGAGAAAACTCTCGAAGAAAAAGCTGACCGCAGACCACTCCTCTGTAAGAGGCTGTTTTCTTTTGTTGTGTTGCCCTCAGATGAAGCAACATACTGCAATTCTGACCGAAGTCTTGAAGTCAACGTCAAAAGGATTAAATTGGTCCTCAAAAGACTGCTCGGTTACTACATATTTACTCCTTGAGAAACCTCTGCAAACTGCTGTGACAGTCACAAAAAGTAAAAAAAAAACTGAAAACATCCAGTTAGTTTACGCAATGCAAAAGTCAGATAACTGTGCAATTACATCGTGGAAGTAGAAGTTTGCCAGATGGTTAGTATTTTTTATGCGTGTGTGTTTGTGAATGTGTACCTCACATGTACAGTACTTTTAAACTGAAATCTGTGGCACCACTTTGCAAGAGCTCAGCAATCAGCTCTTTGAAATCTAAATGGTGAGCCGCTGGCAGCGCGCTTCATGTTCTGACTTGTGGGATGATAAGTGGCTTACCAGCTTCCCCTTAAAATCCCATGAAAGCCCAGTCGCTGTCATCAGCACTCAAACTTTCGCTTAGAATCTTGGGATTCAAGATGGCATCCTATTATTGAAGACAGCCTGAGACTTAGCTGTGAGAGATTACTATGAAGAACTCTCCAAAGGGATAGCATCTTCATCAAATATAATCAACATGATTCCTACTTTTGCCAAGCTGAAGATAAGGGCTTTGATTAAAGAAGGCTGTGTCAAATGTGCAATGGGCGTCTAAGCCCTAAAAACACATCTATTAATTAATTGTGGGATTTTTATTTTCATGGCTCCAATCCCCATTTTGCACACATATGTGATGTGGCATTCAATGTCATGATGTCTTGAAATTAGCCTCTTACTTAAAGTTTTCATGTCTGTGAGAAATGTGTCATTTGCTCTTAGAGGATACATCTAAAGGCAGTGGCAGAGTGCTGCAGTGTCAAAAACAGGGATCACCTCACTTCAAATGGTGAAAAGCTAGATACATAATAAAACAGCAACAATTTTATCATGTAAGCACAGAAAACATCCTGCTAGTTCAATTCTTTCCACAGGAAAGAAAGCCTAAACATTCAAAAGCATTCCAAGTTGGAACTGAAGGAGAAATTTTCCGGCATGTAAAGAACTGTTACAAAAAAAGGCTTATATATGTTAATAAATTCAAATTCATTTTGTGTTTTGGGATGAGGAATCATTACAATTTAAGGAGAACCTGGTGTTAGAACAGCTGCAGTGTTATTCTGGTTTAAAAATTACGCCAGTTGCGTTCATATTACCAGCAGTGAGAAGGGTTTCATAACTGAGGGAAGCAGGTACTGAGTCATTTTTATTCCGCCTACATTAAATTATATCTTTTGTCTCCCATGTTCTTATCAAATCAAAATGAGTAAAGCTGAACTTTTTCTCCGTAACACATACCACTAACATTTAACTTTTGAATATATACGTTCAACAAATGCTGTTACATGTAATATTTTATGACTGGAGCTATCCCTCATCATGTTTCAAACTTTTGAGAGTCTCCATCATCTGCTACTGCAGTAAAAAAAAAAAAAAAAAACACTGCATCACTAGTCTTTCTGTCCTCTTAACTGTCTGTCCTGAGGAAATGCCTGTTGAGTGTTGTCCGACCTCAATGATTGAAGCAAGTGGTCTGGCTTTGTGAGGCTAATAAAATGTATCTTATGTCATAAAAAGTATGGCTAAGGATGACTTCTTTATGGATGGATGATTGATTCCAAGGTTAAAAAAACTCTCTGCTTCAGCCCTCGCCCCTTTGCAACTGTGGAGAGGACATCACAACCACCAATATTAAAGATTATTTTTTTCCGGGCAGGTCTCAAAAGAAAAAAAGGGAAACATATTTACAAGGACAGTCTTGCATGTGGTAAGCATATTAGAGAGAAAGTTGAATGGATGACTGGATATTTAACGACTGACTCAAAAATCTATTCCATTTATAAATCAAGGATATGTCACTGAAGTGTTTAAAAATTCAAATGTCTCTAAATCCTTGTGCTTTTGGTTGCTGCTAACAAATTCAAAATTAGATTTTCTGTATGAAAATGAATTGAAGGTTAGTGATGCTTGTGCTTGTAAAACAAGAGGCAGGAGAGGTCAAAGAGAAAAATCTCTGTGTTCACTTTCTATGGGTGACTTTAAGATGGGTGCAATCCATCATTCACTCAGGTCCACATGAGTGAAAGTGAATTGTGTGAAGTGCTTTTTTGGTGGGATAATGATATAGACAGATTTCAAGATTTTTTCATAACTGGTTCCTGACTAGGAAATCTGCAAAATAAATGCATGAAACCACACACACACACAACAGGCAATGCATGCATGTACACACAGTATGCACACATGCACAAAGCCTCATGTACACACATACATGTGAACACACGGACTGATCTGCAGTGTCACAGGCAAGTGATCAAAAGGAAATTGCAGTGTGCTTTGGGAACCCTGATGGAGAGGGGATGAAATTAAAGAAGGTGCTTAATCCAATGTGACACGTCCATTTACACAAAGTAAATGGATATTACTCACTTGTATGTAGACTTTAAAACTCTCCACAGGATATATGAAGAACCTTGTGATTTGAGATAGTACACATGTGATGTCCAGCACAGCACTACACCGTGCCACACATCACAGCACAGGTTACAATCAGTCCAATCCCAGAGTTATCAAGCAGAGTGGAGGAAGAGTTCTCACTCGATTATATTCAATCCCCAGGCTGTGAAACATGCTTTCAAAAAAGGCTACATTTATATTCAGTTACTATGCACACATACAACTCTCTCTGAGAATGCTTCCTGTTTCAGCGTTCGCTAATGTGTTGTGATCCCTCACATTTTCCAATGCAAATATGAATCAAGAGCAATAAGCTCCCAGGCAGGTGATGCTGAATTCTCTGTCTTCCCACATAACACTCCATGTGCAGGGTGAAATAGACTAAACACAAAAATTACTAAGTAAGCCCGCTCCTTTGCCAGTGATAAGCCCAAACTCAAGCAATGAAGAGCTGTAAGAAAATGTTAGCACAGGGGTGCATAATGTCCCTGGAGTTGAAAGGGAAGCTTCAGTAAGACTTGCATTGTTGTGAAGCAGCCATTTAAGATATCATGTATTCCATGTTAGTTTCCTGTGCATGGCCTCTGGCCCTCCATCCTCTGAAATCCCAAAGAACTCAGCACATCTGTCAGCATGGATAAAGTCATATGAGCAGGGAATAACTAGTCATTGTTTGAGAGTGTTATCTGAAAAAGTATTTTCAGTGTCAAAAGTAAAATAACTGTAGCTGATTTTATATCAGAAATAACATTATATTCATACATAAACATCAGTGTTAAAATTTAACTGTTACAGTTTGTTAGGGTGAGGCAGGTTTTGAATGATGTACGCATTTCGTCTGTTGTTCCAGTGGTTGCTTGCCCTAACCCTAACCCTGGATTTAAAGGGATACAGGGTAAATCTAAAGGCTCATGAGTTAATTTTATAGGAAAGAAGAACATCAAATTCTGCTAGAAGTGTATGTCCATCTTTTGGACTAATATTTGATTTTTGTAAAATACTGGATAATTTTACCTGTTCTATGTAAATTGGGATCATCTTCTAAGTAAGAGAGAAAATCTTGCCTTTTGGTGCTTGACAGCTCGTAGAAACCCCCCATTTTCTCTGTAACTGTAATGGTTAACAAATACATGTAATCTGTATTTCATTTACATAACAGTGTTGAATGTAACAGCCATACTCTGACAACAATGCCATTAAATTACAGATGTTGTCTCCATAGGTTGGCATTATTGTATCTTGGTGTATTTAAAAGAAAGGCAGCATCTACCCTTATCCATCTTTGATTTAATGCAGCGAACACAAGTTGCCCAATTCAGTGGTGTTTATTGTGTTGTCGTGATGCTTCTTCTGTTGTAAAATGGCAGTTACTTAATTTTGTATAGTCTAATATGGCTTATTGATTTTATAATAAAGTTAATTAGTGTGAGGCTATACAGAGGAAGGCTGTTGTATAGGCCTGTTTGTAATTGATAATCTGTGGCATGCTTAGGGCATAAAATCTCTCTGTAAAAATATGCTGGGCTGTGTGGCCTAATGTTGTTGATAATGGATTGGCATTACATGCATTTGCAGCTGTGTTTCTCAATTTAACAACGTCACTATTCGTCCCACTCACTCATTTTAAAAAATATAACATGATAGCTTTACTAAGAGGATATTTTATCAAGCTTGTTTTTTTTAACTTCAATCTATGTCATTTTTTACACTAGTAGGCCTATGTTTGCTTTTATTTAAGTAAAATATCTTTATAATAACAACACTTTACTTAATTACAATAATCCAGTACTTTTTTCATCTCTGAATACAAATGACGACACAATAAACTGATATAATTACAATAAAAACACTCCCAGTCAAAAATGCGCAATTATACTATGTCAAATTATACAGCAAAATAAATAAATATTGCCAAATCGGTTGGCAAGCACTTTCAAGTTTGCTATGGGGTGCACAGAGATGTTAATAGCCCTCCAGCACAACTGTTGCTCTCCTTTAAATGTTTTAGGATGTGTGTGAAAGGTTAGCGTAATCAACCTTTTATTCCCACTCAATTAAAATGGAATTATTTCTTCTAAAGGCTTGAAGAAAATAATAGAAATGAAAAAAACACACATACACATCTCTCCTTTGCTGTCTTTCTAACTCATTCTATTTCTCTGCCCTAATCCCCTGTTCAGTGCGAGGTGTTTTATTCTGTGCCTGTCAGCAGTTTGAAACGGCAGGCTCATATCCATTCATGGCATTGTGTTGTACAATTACACTGACAAATGCTTGAGTGATTTTCTTGGCGGTGTTTCATTAAAAAAAAGAGAAAAAAAATCTACAGTACAAGAGGGGAAAAGAAATAGCTGGAGAATAAAACTGTTTTTCCACTACGGGGTCTCTCTCATAAATATTGTAATTGTCCAGTGATAGAAAGAGAATAGGCATCCAGAGATATTTCCAGTTTTCTGGTTAGTACAGGAAGCCTTAACTTGTCTGCAAGCTGAGCCTGGGAGATAATAAGGGAATATCTAAACAGTATCTTCATCATTATGCTGTCCCATAAAGGGATGACAGCACAGAGTAAAACATGCAGATTTAGCAGACAGAGCTCCATGAGGAGAATAATAATTTTGTGCTGGTTTGCGCCATATTTAATCTGAAAGCCTTCACAGAAACTGCTGTACTGTAAAAGAAGGTGTGTGTGTGTTTCCCCTAAGTGTCAGTTGGGGTTATTTTGATTTACACACACAGACACTGTGACAGGGGACAGCTTTTTTCTAACCGGAGACACAACTAAAGTGTCCTATTTGATTTCACTGTCATAGCATGCAGCATGAGCTAAAACAGTTTTTGTCATTAGCTCTACTGTAAGGTGAGGATTAGCTTCCAGGCAACGAGTGTCAGTGTGTGTGTCTTTGTGTGTGTGAGTATGTGTGAGTGTGTGTGTGTAAGTGTGCAATAGTTATCTCTAAAATAAATGAAAGGGTGACGTGATTTGCAGGGCATTCCTGAAGATACCACTGAGTGGCAGCCAGCAGAGAGGTGCTAAGCTTCTATTCACCTTTAAATCATTTTTATGGTTGTGTTACTCAACGCTGCAGGTGAATTGCAGACGAGTGCAGTATCTGCACTAACAGACTAAAGCTCACACAGGCAATAGAGCATTTGATATGTAATAACAAGACAATGGGTAGAGGCAATTATCATGTTATTGTAATGCTTAACATTGCGATGCTAGGCTACATCCCACCACTATAACGTGATTAATTAAGATGCCAGTTAGAGGGTTATTGTGGGTTGAGCTGATTAGCCGGGTCAGAGGCTTCAGGCATCCCTGCTCTACTGAACTAGACACTGTTCGCAAAACAGCAGACCAGCAAGACACAAAGTACACACTCACACACATACACACACACGTTTTAAGCAGAGACAGATAAATAGAGACACAAACACAAATGAATAAGTGTGGGGACAGACGCAGGAAGGCAGACAGACACTGAAACTGTGACAGAAACATTACTTTTCATGCTAATTAGCTGTCTGATCAAATGGCAGAGACAAATATACGTAGGTGGCAGAATGCTGGTGACTCTTTTTTGATGAATCACAATATGTACTGCACTGTACCAAGAACAATAACTCTGTAAACAACTAATGATTTTTGTGTGCATAGGGAAATGCTGATGCTTTTATTCTAAATGCAATTTCCACTCCTTCAAGGTCAGCCAGGACTTTTTTGTTGATACCCTGTTTCTTTATATTTCTTCCTCCCACTCCATGTGCTCTCCCTTTAATAACGTTAAAGGAATAGTGTAAATCTTTTGGAAATACACACAAAGCACACAACTGAGCTTCTGGTTATACAGGAGTTAATATCAGATAATGGATTGTATCTTGAGCATTTACAGTGACTTCTGGGACTCTTTTGAGGTCACTGTGTGGTTGTGAGCACACAAATTGTTGTTTTTGCTCTTCAATTTTTGTGCAGATTAAACACACAAGGTATAGCAGTATTGTAAACCTATTTCTATAAGTGCAGGTGAAGCCCTCGACTGAAAATTACAGGTTATACTATCCTCCAAGTTTGTACATGCATTCATCCACTAAAACTTTGCATGTGTAGAGCCAATAACCCAGGGCACTACCAAAATGTGTTCCGCTCCCCATAAAAAAAGTTCCTGCCATTGCTGCTCCCTGTGAGTGGTGTAGGAGTGGCATACAGAAGACCTCCTCTGTCCGGCTTATGGAATTAGGTTTACAATATCCTAACTTTTGCTCCATCTCACATAGGTTCTGTCCTTTTGTGGATTCAATAGGTGGAACCAAATTAATCGTTTAGTTGTAACACAGCAAAACGCTCACCATAAGTCTTCAACAGTCCAGTGTCAACCCAGTGGAAATGACCCTGAAAAAGATTCATGTCCAAGAACAGACCCTTGTGAACAGTAAAAGTGTAACAACATCACTACCGTACATATGTCCTTGGGACTTATTTCACTGCTCTTGGTGTGCCTAGTGGAGCTTTATAAGCTATTACACATACTGGGCCTTGTTGAGGCCCTTTTGCCTCCTGTATTGGATAAAGGGCAAGATGCATGAAACTGCACAACTATCCACCCTTAAGAACACCTCCTGTTCATTAGAACGAGGGAGGACTTACTGCTGAGTGTGGCCCCTCTGCGGTCCCCTTAGA
This sequence comes from Acanthurus lineatus, assembly GCA_029814665.1. Lineage (NCBI taxonomy): Eukaryota > Metazoa > Chordata > Actinopteri > Acanthuriformes > Acanthuridae > Acanthurus > Acanthurus lineatus. The sequence continues at coordinate 12,075,466 of JAPZDV010000023.1, forward strand.
GCATCACACTGCTGGGTGTTGGACCAACAGAACGCATAACTCACTCACTTTCTAAACTGAAAGTTACCGCAAGCAGAAGGCTGCCTGGAATTAAAAAGCCATAAAAGATAAATGATTCATGAGGATTCTCCACTAGAACCTTGAGCACCAGCGTTGTCTATTGAGGAACCGAGGCACATATCTCTTGTGACAAAGAAGAAATGGCTGCTACAAACACTTAGAACAAGGCATGAATGGGACCAAATGGATGGGCGCAGATTCTTTCCATCAATCCAATGTCAAAGTCCAAATAATTCTGCCAAAAATAGGGGATGATGGATTTCTCTTTTTCCATTCTGATCATCTGAGAAACCTGAGAAAACAATCCTGCCTGTATTAGCCTGTCCTCCTCAGAGACCAAACCTTGAGAGGCTGACCAGCATGAACATTACACATATTGTTCATGTTCCTTAAGGCTAGGCCAAACAGAGGCTGAGGAATGTGTAAAAGCTCACAAGATAAGCATCATCTCTAAGTATCACTGATGGTCTGGAGCTACAAGGGTGACCAAGAGTTGCCCCAGGCTTTTCTTTTCTTGAAGAGGAAAGACAAGTTAAAGTGAAAGAGAGGCATAGAGCAGCTTTTCTGGCATGTATGCCATCATGTCTGCCCCTGACTGAAGGTTGTGTTACGGGATCAGGAGGAACCTCAGTTTATGATGGATGTTGTGCCAATTAGTGAAGAGGTCAGTTCTGCCCTCCTCATTGCTGTAGGCAGTCTCAGGGATTTAAGTGTTGAACGACCAAGGTTCCTGCCTGAAGCTCAAGCAGGTTTTGGTTTTTCAGCTTCCCAGTGCTGCACACACCTGCTGAAAAAGGCAGAATGACACACAAAAAAACCAGTGTGAACAGTGAGTGTTTTAAAAGGAAATTGTCGTCTACACACCCGCAGATGGTGGTTTCTGTAAAGCTGGCCTCCCCCAGGAGCACTAATGCTGAGATGCACTAGTGTTTGCATGCTGATCACGTGTGAGGCTCGGTCGCTGTGTCTCGATCTGGGCAGGCTGAGTGTCGGCTGCAGTGGCTTGGGATGCAACTCCACAAGACACTCTGAGTTTACTCATGTCGCCATTCTGTGTCTCTCTTCTAAAGTTCATGAGTTCTTCTTTGCTAACAAAATGAAAGCCAGCGACAGGTGATGGCTCAGCTGTGCTTTTTCCTCTTGCTATCATTTCAAGCACTGTGTCACGGACAAGATGGAACTGAACAGTCTTTCAGTTATAATGGGATCAGCTAGATGTTTCACTAGGTCTTTTTCTCGGGGGGTGGTGAGCCTAAACCAGATGTGAAGTGAGGTGACGGTGGCTAAAGACATTACATGCCCTGCGGTGAATCAATTTATTTAACTGTCTGATGAAGCGAGTCAGGAAATTAATTTGCTCAGCAGAGAAGGAGGCGTTTTGCTGCAATACCGTAGCAGAGCACTCTTATATTCTAATATACTCCTGCGTAAGCTCTTCTTACCTGTCAGTGACCATTTGAGGCTGCAAAGGTGGAGATGCCATTGTTGTCAACAAGGCATAGGGATGGCCTGGCAATGTGCATGCTCTGCTTTAAGGCACTCAAAGCAGCAGCAAGTCTATCCATAGAAATGGGATGCAGGTCTGTGAGCAAACTTCAGCATAGCTTAAGAAAAATAAAAGGCAGGAACCAGTGACACTCCTTTTTGTATTGAGCTTAATGCACTCAGGAATATCCTGGTTGGCAGACCACACATGCAAATTTTCAGTGGGGGGGAGATGTCTGTATGCCATTTAAAAAGTTTTATCCATAGAGTCCTGTATAGATTGAAGCCTGTGTGAAACAGATAACTTGTTCATCAGTGAGCTTTAGATATACTAGTAGGTTTAATTTGTTACCTTGGACAGACCAATGCTGTTTTACAGTCTACAAGCCAAACATCTACTGACAGAAGCTTCATATCTACTGTAAAGAAAAAAAAGAGAGGTATCAATCTTCTGAAATGACTCACTGCGAGGCAGTGAGTAAGCAAGTTTTCTAAAATGTTGAATTTATCCTTTGAATAGCAGTCATATAGATGGGAATTCTGAGTCATTTAGTCGATGAGAGCTGAAAAAACAAAAAAAAAAGAGTAAACAAACTTATAAGCTAAGAGTCCCTTTTTGCTTTGTAAACAACCTCCAAGGCTGCAGACATGACAGTAAAAACTAATTTAATTGTCTCAATTGTCACACAGTGTGTGAGTTTCAGTTCCCTGCTCGGTGCTACATACATTCCCATAGGTGTTACAAAACAAATGACCTGCTGTAGTATTACTTTGATTCTCTGAGGGTACATGGTCAAGCTCTCACTGACTGTGTGTTCATGTTCCCAATTTTTAAGACGCTCACTTGTTCTTTTTTCTTTTTCTCCTTCCCTCCATCTCTCTGTCCCTGGCTCCTCAGTAATTTTTTTTAGTCCCGAGGGGAAAGTGTGTGTGTGAGAGGGGGGGTTGGAATCTAGGACACATGAAATATTAAAATCCTTCTTGGGAAGTCCTTATCATCAGCATATGTTGCTCTCATCTCTGGTTCACTCTTTTTCTACTTCAGCTGCTTCTACTGTTACTGTTCCTCCCAATTGTGGAGTCAAGGATAATTCCATACTCATTCAGGCTCCTCACCGTCAGTCATTCTTATATACACTCGTTTATTCGGTTGGATAACCACAAATGGGTCACTCACCTTAAAAAAAAGAAACTCTATGCCTCTTTCTCCAACAGACTGTTTTGTTTACATGAGTGGTCTTATTCACCTGAGATCTATTTGGCACCATTAAGCATTTGGCTTATTCAGCAATACCACCCACTCACTGGCATATAAGTGTATGTGCCTGTTGTTTTTATATCTGCTGCTAATTATTTTTGTAGTCATACAAAAAAAAACCAAGGTGTGTAATGGAACCGAGAGTTGACAGTTTGAGACATTAAAAACCCAGAAGCAGATCTAGAAGTTTAATCAAGCAGACAGTCTGGACAATTTTTTAAAATGTGTTAGCGCGACTTCAGATCTCTCATCATCATTTCGTCTCATCAGCATGCGTACTCCTATCCTCACATCTTCGGTCTTCTTATTAGGTCCTTATCCATGCTGCTTTGTTATGTTCAGGTGGCTCTGAGAGTGAAAAATGTCTGCTGCTTCGAGGATACTGAATCACCCCCTTGGGAAATGAAAAAGGGACTAGAGAAAGAGAGATGAGAGCAAGAGATGGCCCATAAAGGTAAACTGGGCAAACCGCCAGTCATTTAAAGTCTTCCTTTATAGGGAAATAGCTTCATCAGATAAACAGGTGTGCTGATGTTGAATGCCAATAAGCAACACATCAAACCTGAGGGATTTATAGACACTGCGAGTGCTGTTTGACCTTCAGGAGCAATCTGACACTCTGTTACGCCTTTCCCACTTAGTTTCATTTGACTGTAATTGGCTTAATGGCCACTAGGCATGACGAAGGGGAAAAGTTTCCTTCTTAAACAGACTTGCTCATGCTGGGCCTGCTGCTCCACTGAGAGGGAATCTTCACTTAGTGGAGTGGGTATTGAAAGTGTGTTGCTGTTTGTTTGTTTGGGACAAAAAGAAAAAAAAAAGAGAGAGATTTTTCCCTCCCGGGGCAGAGCAGTTTCCTAAACACATTTGGAGTGTTTTTCTCAAGTGGCTCAGCAGCAATCTGTGTGCATGCATGTGTATGTGTGTGTTTGTGTGCGTGTGTGTGTATGTGTGTGTGTTTGCCACAGCTACATTTTGTTGATGATGCTGTCACTGCTGTTGGCATCTTGGATGCGTCCCAGAGTCTCTCCAGGCAAAAGAATGGGACGATATATCTCTTCCTGCATCAGACGCACGCCCATAGACACACAGACAAACACACAAACACACAAACACACACACACGCAGAGCCTTCTCCCTCCTCTTCTTCTCCCATGTGTGGCCTTGCTGGGCTGTCTGGGCTCTAGTAGGAACAGAGAGTGTGTAACTAAGCACATCCTGTCAGACAGTCATGCTATCTTCCCCTGGTCCAGACCTCGCCTTCCCTTCATGCTCCGTTTGCCTGTTATTCTCAGGAGGCGACTGCTGAATAAGAGGCCATGCAGTGAGGAAGGAGGCGGTATTGCATTACACTTACACACATCAGCTCATCCCGTCATGGTCTCAAGGTGAATTGTTTGAATAAGGAGATGATTTGTTTTATGAAATTTGGGAGAGCAAGGAAGCAATCAATTTATAATTGGATCTAACTGATATTGAATAGGGTGTTTGAGTATCACTGAGGCCACACAGTTACCAGACTCATGGACACAATTACCATAATGCAGTTAGGTGGCTCACGCTTAATTAGTTACCAGTATTTGTATGGTGTGATGGCAAAGGTTTATGCAGTCATAGTGATATTCTAGGAACATTTTTCAGTTGGTTCATATAAAATTACATCAAAGGCCTGACCATTACAGTCCGCTTATGACAATTCCTCTGAAAACCTGCGATGCAATATCAGTAGAATGGAGCATCGACTTAAACAAACTGTGTGTGCGTCTGTGTTTCTTGCGTTTACTGCAATTTTATCAGCACCCACTTGGTGACAGTTACAACTGCAATAATCAATGGTTATTGATTAATAAAAAATATTGCTAGATATATTTCTAATCTAACAATTTCTTCAGTCAATTTTTAAGTTAAACTGTCAGCATCTGCTGCCTGGAACTTCTTAGATGAAAGGATTTGCTGCTTTTCATTGTCATTTATGATGGTTAATTTAAAGACTTTCGGTTTTGCACTACTGATTAGAACAAAACAAGTTTGACAATTTGAAATTAATACTTTGAGCTCTGAGGAAGTATTATAAACATTTTCTTTATGCATTTATAGATTGAAATTAACAAGCAGATAAGCTGATAATGGAAACAATCATTAGTTCTGTGACAGCAAAGTTGTTCTTTATGTCATCTGCACATTATATCTCTTCCTTTGTTTGGTGTACAATAACACAGTGCTACCATCTGTCATTACTCCTATCTCTCACTTCAACATGACTTTGGAACCTGTTAACTCATTTTAAATTGAATCTTTAAGAATGTAGCACAGCTTTTCACATAGTTCTAATAGTGTACTTTGAGTATGCAGGGTGTTTTTGCCAGTGCTGTTGCATGTATCATCTGTCTCATGAAAATTCTAAGTAAGCCGAACATGACTGAGATGAAATTGGTTGCGTTAAAACTAAAATCTCTCAGCTCTAGTTTTTTGACTACAGTCCTGATCTTGCAATTTAAAATGTTCTTAAGTATTGATGAGATTCAGTCAAAAGTTGGATTCTCATTATTCCGGTTACTGATTCCTATTTAGTAAGTTCTCTTTTCACTTGACCTTTTTGCTCAAGAACATGACCTAAATTTAAAAAAGAAGCTGGGGCACACTGAGATATTTAAATGAGACTGTGTCACTCAAGCCATAAGGAAGAAATGGCTCTGATTCTATGTATTTCTCTCAGGTTTAGAGGCTCCAGAACAGTGTCAGAGTGTTAATATGGTTGTAAGATGATTTTAAATAACACATTCTCACCATATTTGTTATATCAGTAGTATAAGTAGCTATTAGTTATTATAAATGTAACAAAAAGTTGGATCACAAGAAACAAACAGTGACAAGTAGAGAAAAGTAGAGAGAAAAGTTCACAACCCTTTTGAGTGAATTGACATAAATTCTAAATGCTTATTGGCAATTTTTTTTTTGAAATTTTCTTAAATTCTAGCAATGCTGGATGTAAGCTATAAAGATATTGACTGTATTTCTTAAAGTTATCAGGCTCAATTTTTCAGGTAGCTAATATTTGGGTTTGAATCTTGTAGATTCTGGTGCTGATTCTGATTCACGGGGTGCCTCAAGTGGATTTGCCCAAGAGCCAGAAATTTTCAAAGCAGACACTGTTGATATATATAAATGCCATTAATATTTATTTTCACTTTCTTTATAAAACTAATGTGAGACTTTTTTAATTGGCTCATATCTCTGAACAAACTCTGAACAAAAAATACAAAAACTCTGCAATGATAACTAGACACTCTACTTGAAAATGCTGTTAGAAGCAATCTGTAATCAGTACAAAGCTCAGAGTTCAGCTACCAATAAATTAATTCTTCTCTCAACAATAACTCACTTGTGGAATCCCAGGAAGCAAACAAAAATATTCAGCTTGAGACTGAATACAACAGTTGGCCAACATACAAAAACACAAGCGGTGTTTCTTGCATCTAAAAGACAAACTTAGCGATTCTCTGGCAACCCTGGTGTTACCCCCTACAGTCTGGCCAGCGTGCTTCTGTCAGCTCCAGGGAGAGTCAGTCTGGGAGATGAGCAGTTTGATGGTGGATCCACAAAGTAGAGAGGATGGAGTTGAAGAATAATTTGAACTGTGACTTACAGGGTTGTTTGCTCGTTGCCAGGGGTTGGCAGACTAATCGATGTCAGGAAGAGGCCTCTTCCACTGGTAAGAGACGTTAGATGCACACACTTTCTGAATTCATCAATATTTTGTGGGCTGGATGTGGCCGACAGGCCGTTAGTTGACTGGACAAGAAGAACTTGATTCTCTTTTCAAGAATGTTGTGTTGTAAAAAACGTAATCATAAACACATGGGTTGCATGCATAGATAAGAATCGTGACAGCAAAAAGTCCCATCTGCGAAGGATGATAATTGAGACACAGTTTAAGGCAGCAATTAAACAAAGTGAGCAAAAGTGGTTAATTACCTTCTAATTGATTTTGGCAACAGGCAGTTTGTACAAAATGCAGGGACATAATCCATTCAGGCTTATGACCCACCATCACTGGAAATTCTTCAGTTTTCTACATTGATAAATGAGTAAGGGGTGGAGGGTGTGAGAAACACCTTGCTGAATTGAGAACAAAGCAATTCAAAAAACGATATAATAGATCTTTGATGACATTTTTAGAAGTGTAGAAATAATTTTGGTTGATTATTATAACTGTGGCAAGACAGGTTTGACTGTGGTGGGTGCAAAAGTCTCAGTTATCAGAGAAAAACACTGGTTGCTGCTTCTTAGATGTTAGATGGAGCCAGCTGAAGGTAATGTGGGCATTTGGTAAGAATACTTACAGGGCAATCTTCCTTGGAGGGTGTTCTGGGACTGATAAATTTAGAGGAGGCCATGGGGCTGACCCAGGTCTATGAGGCGGATGCATCTGTCAGGTGTCCTGAGTGCCCATGTGGCTCTTTCTGTTATCACTCTGACCTGGATAACCATCTAGAAATGGATATCACATACCAAAAGCGTATGTGCTGGTGTACAGGAACAGTGCTAAACAAAGCAAGGCACATTTTTGTTCTGCTGAAGCACAGCAGAACCCCAGTTACATGTCATTACTCCAGACGCAAAACCTTTACGTAATTCCAGTGCATGCTGTGAACCACTTTCCTTTTGTGGTTGTAAGAAAAGGCGAAGTAACTTTGGATTTCTTTTAGTATTTAATAAGCGTTGATCTGTAATTGTGTTTAAAAAAAGAGCTTATATCATTGGTGAGAATGTTACTGCATAATTGCATGGTATATATTATATCAATATCTAAGAGCGGCGGAGGTTTCTCTACCTCTCATTTGCTTAGTTTGCATTCAAGGTGTCATTTTCAGCCGCATTAAATAAAGTGTGTCTGTGTCTGTGTCTTTCGCTCATCATTAGCAGAATTACTCATTACCCAAGGGTATAAGGGCCGCAGTAGTTGATGTAACAGAGGTTTCAGTGTCACATTGAATACATGTGAGTAATGATGACAGTGTCACAGTACACGGGCAGAGACATTTTTTTGCTGTTGGCTCCCAATAAGGAAATTAGTGTCCAGGGACGATTCAGTCACCAGCAGGGGTTGCGTGCTTGTTAACATCCCAGTAATTAAAAGCATACGCCTTCATGAATAACAGACACTGCAGCATATACCAACATATGCAAAAACATGTTGTGTGTGCATGTAATCACTTGAATCTGCATCCAAGCCCATGTGAGCAAACAAGAATGCACAATAGAGCTTGCAGTAATTAAGAGTAATTGGTCTCTGGCTTTCATTAGGCTGGAGTACCTGGCCTTGTTGGAGTGCTTGGATGCGGATAGAAGCTCCAACCGAGAACCCCAGGGAGACAGGTGGAAGTGACAGTGGAAATTACAAGGATCTCTCAGCTATGGTTGCCGACTTTGGAGACTGGGTAGAAGCAATATATCAATGATAATGTGATGCAGTGCATCTCACCCTCTCTGACAGACCTGGGCTTGTGCAAAGAACCTGAAAGAGGCTGGATGTTAAAATGCTTCTCCTTTGGATTGGAGGGAGTTAGCTAATGCATTTGATCAGGATGCCTCCTGCACATCTCTGTGTGGAGGTAATCTAGAGAGACATAACTGGGAGGATACTCTAGATGGACCTAAACCATGCAGGTGGGAACACATACCCCATCTGGCATGGGAATACCTTGGGATTTCCCAAGAGGAGCCTGGAGATGTGACTAGGGAGAAGAATGGTCTGCTTAGTCTGTTGCCACTGCAACCCAACCCAGATGAGCAGCAAAATGTGAAAGAATGCTTTTGTTACTGTGAGTTACCTATCCCATCTCTCAGCCTTCATACTTTATATATTCACAAAAACATGTGGACATGTAGAAATGATGTAATATTGCAGGAGTCAGAAGCTGTGTTAGGACTGGATAGAACTCAGAGCAAAAGAAGCACATTTCTAGACAGAGGGGTGTACATGAGGAGAATCAATGGCCCCTCAGCAAAATTAAAGCACCCATGAACCATGTAACCTTTCCCTATACACTGAAAATAATCCATATACTGCAGTAAGTTCAATGTAAACCATAAATTGCCCCTCTCTGCTCCATCTGGTGCTTCTCTGGTTATATACAAAGGAGAGCTGGGCAACGTTTGCAGACAAACTGGCAAATGTTTGTCTTCTTTTCATCTTAATCTAATCATATGTGGTGCATTAGTCTCCATTTCCTTACAGACACAGAGAAAGAGGCCAGTGCTTAAAATATCCTGCAGGGGGTTGAGATAATCACAACAGTTTAAATAACATCATTATTGCAACTCCACTGCTTGGAGAGTGTGTTTGCATGTGGTGGAGTGTTTTTTCCTCACACATCCTTTACAGTCTGGTTTGTCCGAGCCGTCTACTGGCAGCAAGGCAAACAAGCCTCAATCATGCAGCAAAATGAAAGTCAATATATTCATGAATGGATTTGAGTGAGATGCCTAAGGCCTATAAAAATAATGGAGTGTGTAACATTATTCGCGGCACCTTAAATGGAAGCAGCCTTAAGGGGAAAATATCTAGCATAAGACGGCTTCACTCATCTATGCACAGCAGGAAACGCAGGGGGGAAGAGGGTGCGAGGCGAACACTTACCTGCATTGGGGGACCTGCAGCTAAGTTTAGAATATTACAAAGCTTTGCCTCATTACTATTCTCCTCTCTCTATGAGTCTCCATCTTGCTGCGTGAATGTGAGTGCATTTTTGTGCATGCGTGTTGTTTTGATTCTCCCACAGTGAACCCATGCTCACACACCCCTCCCTACTTGCATGCATTACGATCCTCTGTGCACCCACAAACAAAGCAGCTGCAGTGCTTATCTCCTAAGATAGAACAGTGGAACAGTGTGTTAAGTTTGATTGAAGTCCCACTCCAGCGTACTGTCTATAAATTACATGTTAGAGTCCAGTCCAGCTCATAGAGCGCTTGGTCTTCCAGACTGTATCTTCATGCTGAAATAGAAGAATTGACAAATATGTTTAAAGAAAAAAAGGTCAAGGGACTTTTCATGGCAGCCAGTCTCAAGAAATTCACAGAGGAATCAAATATGCTCAGTTTAGAGACAGGCCTGACTGCTCTTTGCAATACAGCATGCTATCAAACCTAGTCTCTTGAGTTGGGTTGTCTTTTAGAGTCGGTGTCAGGAAGGCCAAGGATGACAGCATTGACAAGAAAAAATTCAGCTACGCACTATCACAAACACAAGGACACACTCTGTCCTCATCCATCTTCTTTTAACTAAAGTTTATTTTATTTTCCTCCTGACTTTTGTTGACATGTGTTTCTCCTTCACCTATCTTGATCTTTCTTGATCAAGTCTTAACTGAAAAGTGAAGACTTTATTTATTCTTTTGTGTATACAACGATAAAACTTGGACTGAAGGGGATCCTATACAACAAAAAACATATGCAGAAAGAAAAAACTTTATATTTTAATCATAACAACAATGCTTTTGTTCACTTCTTTTTGCCAAAAACATTCACTTGCTTTTGTATTCTCAGGACTGAGAATTTTATTTGTTTGGTTTGAATCTTTGAAGCCCTTTTCACACAGAAAGTTTAAGCTGTACCGAAATAAATAGCAGTCAGAACAGGGAAAAAAAAGATGTGTGAAAAAGAAGTGGACTTGCGGCTGACCCCAATGAAAACATAGGCAAGAATAGAAATAACCTCTTGTAAAATTGTGATTTACTATAACTGTAGATCCATTGAAACCTGAAAAGTCTGAAGGAACCTCACCATTACACTTTTTCATTCCATTTCAGCCATAACATGCATGAGTGGAAGCTGTCTGATCAAAAAGAACAGGATGAACTGCACTCCACAGGCAGCAATGACTGTCTTTGGATCCGTCTACCACTTTGGTTTTGTTAAAATAAGTATTCAATAAATTGTCAAGAGCTTTGATACTGATAATAAAATGAATTCTCAAGATCGATCATTTGGCTTTTCCTTCCCTTTACAGGATGCATTTGTAATTTAGATTGAATTTTTATGAACACTTTTTGTGTTTACTGGCATTAAATTGTATAAAAGCTCTCATGTTCCCCATATGAATAACTTGGATGATAAGTTGTAAGATAGTAAGTTGTTTATGATCACATACCTGGGGTTTGTCCCAGATTAATTTGTTTACTTATTGCCAATTAGCTATTCTTTGCATGCTAAGATGCTGTGCTTAGATTAATTGTGTTTCATAGAGTATCATTACTAACAGCCCTATGAACCCCCCCTGGCAGATGTAACATCTATGTAACATTGTTTCTCCTTCAATCGTTAATTTCATTTGCTTCTGTCTTCTCTTCTCCCTCACTTTTTTTTAACCATCACTATTTTCAAACTGGGTCATCACTTTCTCACCTCAGCCCAAAACACTAAAGCCATATCACCTATCTCCTTATCTCTGCTCTGTTTGGTTGGTATTTCATGGTTCAAACTCAGTGCTTGTATTTTATTCCTGCAGCTTCAGACTGTGCTGTGGCTTATCTGAGAGTAAAGCGGTGGTGGTGAGTAGTTCTGTGAGGAGCACTGACAGATGTAGCGGTTTACCAGAATACTAACCACCCACCATATCTCCTCCTCTCCCTTTTTTTTATCTGCACGACCAACAACACCCGTTATACCTAAATTATTCAAATCTTAATTCACATGGTATGATGCTCTGGTTGACCTCCTCCCCCTCTCCATCAACACCAATCCTGTGCCCACATGTTTTAAAAAGCGTTGCAGAGAGTATCCTGCTCAATTACTGTACGGTAGATAAAACATGATGAAGTGCCCTCTACGGTGGCTCAAGAAGTGCAGGAAAAGTGCAACAAAGAGAAGTGCAACAAAAATGAATGCAGAGCTCTCCAGGGTGCCCTTTCAGGAGAGAAAACAGCATTCATGGTCCTTAAGGGTGCCCTTTCAGCTGAGAAAACATGATACACTGCTATAATGGGTGCCCTTAAAATGGAGAAAACGTGATACAGTGTCCGCTAGGGTGCCCTTCTGGTGGAGTGAACAGAATGCAGTTCCATACAGACTGCCCCCTATGCTAGTAAATTAGTTTGCTCCTACATGCCTCTAAATATTTAAATGGTTCAAGTTTCCCTGTGTGCATTTATTGCAGAGGTTTAGTAGTTATACTCTAAATCTAAATCACATAATATGACAATTTTTAATCTTGACCAATGTTTGGAACAGTTTCACAATAAATGCATCACATAGCTGTGGCCCCAACACATAAGTCTGTGTCCTATATTTTTTCAAATAGCCTCCTCACTCCACTGCCTCCATGATGCCCGTGCAGTAGTTTTCAATTTCCAGACTATCTGAGTCCTTTTCTTTGTGCTCCTTTTCTGTCATGGTTCTCTCTCCATCTAGCTTCTTTCCATCGACTTTTACCTTTTCTTCCCTTATGCTCAATAATATGCTCAATACTGTAAGCACCTTCTGTCAGTCTTCCCCGTCATGTGGCTTTCTTCTGTGTTAATTATTTTTCACTTTTTTTTTTCTCTTCAAAGCCTCCTGCCATGTGTCGAATGACAACAGAACACACCACCTTCAAGGCAGCAGTGAGCGATGGGAACCTCCCCCCCTCCTCCCTGGGAGCGAGATTCGGGGGGTTGAGTGTCATTGCACCCTATCTGGTGCCAACACATTCTCTCTTTGCACTCCAGAAGCTGCAAAACTGTCTGAGCCTGATGCGACAGCCTTAGTGTCACTTGCAAAATGTTCCTCCAGAGTCTTGTTTGTCTCACAGTCCCATTCTTCGATCACCAGCACTAAATGGGACAGCGACACCTCATCTAATTTGTTGAAAATACATAGTTAAGCACAATATGTGTCCTCTTTTGAATCGTCATATGCTGCTTTATTGTCAGATGTTTGATATAGACAATGCCATTCTTACAACGTCCTGGTTTTTCATTTTGTATTACGCTTCAGGATGCTTTTTTTTTGGATTCTATTGTGGTTTTGTAATTGCTGTTACTTGAATCACTTTGCTGGTCTATTGTGCTCGTTGTTTTCCCACAATGTCTTTGTGACCTGCTTCTTTAGTGTACAATGTAGTTTAATTAATTTGATTTGAATAGTACAAGAGTATAGTTGAGTGCTGCTTTCAAGTTATAATTTAACAGTGTTTGGCAATCACATTCAAAGTTCTTTTCCATGTATTTGTCCTTAAATGTGCCGTGACTACAGATGGCTGATAAATTGATCTTGATAGTGGACTGTGATAAAATTTACATCAGAAACAAGGATAAAATTCGGATGTTTTTATTTGACATGGATACATCTTACAGTCTTAAAAAAGCTTACATGTGACAACAGTCAGTCAGTCTAAAGTTTTTGTATCTCACCTCAAAGTACATGCCAAAACGCAACTAAAAGGCACAAAAGCAACTTTAGTATCTCTGCTTCTGCTCTCTGTCATGTCTCTGTCATTGCCTTTTTTCACAATAAAGGTGGGAGGCCACAGGACTGAGCTCCTCACACACACACACACACACACACACACACAGACACAGACAGTGGACAGCAGTGTAACTTCGGAGCCGAGCACAGAGAGGATGGAATGAAACAGACTAACTGGAGTCACTCAACAACAATGGTCATTATTCTGAAGTGCAACAAAAGGGAGAAAGTATGACCAATTTATCAAACACCTTTTGAACAAACAGAACACAACCTCTTCGCCCACTCTGTCCACAGTAACTGGCTGCCCCGTCTTGATCCATCCGGTTTGTTTCAAACAGCCATACAGAGCTTGTTATGGCAGAATGCTGAATGTAAGTTCACATTTTCCACTAGAGCTGAGGAAGTTGTTGACAAAAAAACATCAAACAGGACCAAACACATATCTTAAAAGCAACAAAGAGCAAAGTGACGATGCCGCTGTTCGGTGCCAACCATGACAGGACATGAAACACAACTTTTCCATCACCCTGAACCATCCCAGCAAACACATTATTAATTGAACTACATACAGCACAAGGCGAGCCAACTCGAATTGGCTTGTTAAGGCAGCGTGTTTGCAAAGTTAAATGTTTAAAGAAAGATAATTTTAAAATAATTTTTCTCTATTAAAAATATATTCTGAAGCAAATCATGTTTGTACAGTCAAATGTGTAAATTAAGTATTTCTGTTATTTATATGAACAAACTATATTTTAAAATCTTACTTTCTGGGTTCTTCAGGCTTCAGTTTTTTATCAGGACACTTCAAACTGGCAGCATTAACGAGCTATATGTTGTATAACTTATATTTATCGATCAGCACGAAAACAAATGTGATCATGTGTTTTTCCATATTGTCTAGCCCAGGTGGCAAGCATGAAGGATTTAAAATGTCCTCAGAGGGACATCACCATTTCATCACTTATTTTGCCAGCTGAGCACTTCTCAAACAGAAATACACTGCGGCTCTTTACTGCATTGCATTAGTCAGCTCATTGATGTCAATAGAGGAGGTTGAGTACAGTGATACTTTTTAATTAACATTGTTTACATTCATCTTGCATCCATCTTACATTGATCTTGCAAACAAGGCAGCTACTTGCCAAGGAGAGTGGACATTTCCCTGTCCCCTAAAACTAAAAGCAACGTATCGACCTTCACATCCCTTATCAGCCCACTTCACGCACACATACTAACCCCCATCCTCCCCTCCAACCCTAATACACACACACACCTCCCTCCTGACCCATCTAATCCTTAATTACCATGTCTAATTAGGCCCTGACAGCAGAGGTCAATCAACTAATTACAGAATCACAGGATGAAAGGAAGAAGGAACAGAGGACCAGTCAGTCAGAGACCTCACAGCCTTGATTAAAACCTGAACATCACCATCATCTCTTTTAAGCACACATACATACTGCCCAACACTCAGCCTACACTTCAGCTGAATTACATTATGCACATGCACTCGCTGGCAGGCATGTGCAAGTTTCAGGAGCAGGAATATTCTGTCAAATACACATAGACACGTGAATATCAGGCTCTCATACACCTGATAAGCACATGGACCAAAGGATATATGTTGTGACAGGAGATTCTCCCATAGTGCAGCTTGCCTCCAGGCCTCTCACTCACCACTGTCACTTCAAGCCTCGTCTCTCATCGATCTACAGTCGGAGACCCTTGCTGGGCACAGCACAGGTCGATCTATTGGTTTTGTTTGTATGCAGTCAGTCAGGTAATCGTGTATGCTCTTTTTAAGTTACTTTTGTATTTATGGATTTATGCATGTGTGAGTGTATATATGTGTGTGAATGTGTGGCATATGCTAGAAAGTGTACATACGTTCGTGTGTGTGAGTGTCTTGTGTTAGGTTGAGACCCGGGTCGATATGTGGAGAAGTATCGCGTACTTTATAGCCGCATCAATACAAGGATGAGTGTCTTAATCAGCAATGTGTATCTGGCCTGGATACAGAGTCTCCTGGGAAATGCTGTTTGGAGCACCATCAGAGCTTTGACGTAGGCAGCCCCACCACCCCTCCACCTCCCATCATCTTTGTTACATTTATATACTGTGAAGCGACTACAAGATTTGGCTTTATTCATACTAAAGCCGGTTGATTATTTGCTCCTCAGAAATGCTGTCTACATGAAGTAACTTCACAGATTATTGGATCTAATCATTATAAATTAATAATATAATTTCAAGCGCAGTGTTTCCCTCTAACAGGCTTGTTGGCAGACTTGTCAGTTAGTTAGCTCTTCAGAGTTTCATGAGCACATTAAGGGCTGCCTTACATAGAGAAGAGCCGAAGATCAAAAGCTGGAAAAAGGGAGCAAAATGAGGGCTGTGGTTTTCAACAGACATGTAGTCTGTGGTTTAATGGATACAGAGGAAGAAAGCCAGAATGTTTCTGATCATCATTTTTGATCCATAATTAAAAATATTTTAGACTTTTTTCAAAAAATCTCATTAAAACACCTAAACAGGGAATGTGTTCTATAATACTTTTTAATTATGACTTCCCTTCATATCTGTGACTCTCAGTCCTCTTGCATGCTTTGCCTTCAACAATTTTAAATAACTACAAAAAATAGCTTGGATTGGCTAAGAAACTATATTTTTGATCCAGTGATACTCTTTTTACTTGGCTACATCTGCCGTTTATATCTTGGTAAGTCTGCTCAAACGGTGATATTGAGTGTAGCTGTGAGAATGCTCGAAAAAAGCACCTACACAGCAGATGCCAAACAGCCAGATGCCTGGAGAAAAAAAAGCAAAAAGAAGCACCACCTGCTTTGACAACAATGCATTATGAAGAGGGAAAAACCAAAACATTAAGTAACTTTAAACAACGGTTCCTGTCCACATATATTCACACTTTTTTTTTGCCAAAATCTTAAAAGACATCAGTGATATAATGAAAAACTTTCGGTGCTTTCCAAAAAACTAAGTTCTCTGTATTTAACAAACTGCTCTTTTAACCTATGTGAGCATTTTAAGGAAGGCTGTATATACTGTAAGTGAAAATGTAGCTAGCTAGCTTACAATAGCTTTGTTAAAGTCTCATATTTATCATTAAACTTGATCTTGTGGTTGATTAGCCTCCCTGCTTTATTTAATCAATAAAAGGCTTGGAAACAAGTATAGTGTTTTTCACTGTTTTGCACTTTCCTACACACCCATATATTGAGTGATTTAGTAACCAGATAGGCCTACCTTTACTGGAGTGGTTTAGTATTCATTTTTAATTGAGTCCTTTTTTATGAGAAATTGCTCTTTTACTTGAATACAGATTTTGTCCTCTGTAAATGGCAAAAGGCTCCACTAATTAATTCTGTTGTATATAATATCCGAGTTGAGTACAGAGAGAAGTTAAAAAGTCACAAACAGTCTGGCCTAACTCATTGCAATCTTTCATACAGCATCTTTGAATGATTTCTGTTGGTCCTTGGATCAAGAAATGTTTGAATAAACAGAGGAAAAAAATAGTGGCAACAGGTTAAAACGCCAACACACATTCTGTTCACCATTTGCCTTAATATTCCTCAAGAAATCTATAGAGAAATTCAAGCTCTAATCCAAACGAGGTCTTATTTGAACCCTATGTCTTTTATTAGGCTTATGTGAATAGGAGAAGTATGTTAGCAGAGCAGCAGTGTAAGTCCTGCATCTGTATCTGGAAAGGGTGTGTTCAGGCGCAGTATTGATTATAGGTAATCTTTATTTTCAACACAAACATTGTAGTTATGTGGGTAAGATGTAAAAAAATAATAGACAAATAGTGTAAAAATGTACTTCATATTGTGCTTGCAAGTGAATGCATGCCATTATGCATTTTGTGCTGACAGCTGTATCGATTAAAAAGGAGTGTATCTTTTACACCAGACGTGTGTGAAACTGATTACTGAAAAATGATGCTGAAGCTTACTCTTTGTAACCACACTGTAATGAACTTAATTGATAACTGGGAGGTCAGGCCATCAAATCCTGACTGCATTTAATATGTAATAATTTGTGCATGTGTTTGTCTGTAAATTTGCGTCCGATTTGTCTCTAATTTTCTCCTCCTCTATCATCTGTCCCACTGCTTTCTGCTCCTCCCTCCCTGCAGTGAAGACTTGCATTAGGGGAGATTAATAGAAGGTAGTCATGTTACAAATCATTCGCTGTGCATTTTCCTATTCATCCTCTACCCCTCGCTTACCCCTCTCCTCCCTACCTCTCTTATCTCTTCCTCATCCTCTTTCTCTCACCACCTCCTCTCTCTCTCTCTCTCTCTCTCTCTCTCTCTCTCTCCTTCTATTTCTCACTTTCCTTTTCACATAAACAGCAGAGTGGTCAGATTGCAGGCCAGCCTAAAAGAACAGACCATTTATCTACCTCTGAATACTGGAAACCTGCCACAGGTGCAGTGGAGCGCAATAAGTCTTTCTCTTACGAATACATACGCTTTTGCTTGCTGCAGAGGCTGCTATCCACAGTGTGTGTCTGGGTGTGTGTGTGTGTATTCGTGCTTGAGCCCATGCCATCATTTGGATGCAGGTGAGATAAATAGTGATGCTGGGCAACCTTTAAAACTGGCTCTGCAGACACTCCTAATCCAACACGCCCCTTTAGGTTCAGCCAAACCGTTCCTCTTATCACCACCTCTCTTTCCCATTCTCTTTCACGCGCACAAACACACACACTTTGTCTCACTCTGTCATCTCTTTGTGTATTTCTCCACACCTACATTCTGTCCCTCGTGCTTTTTTTCCTCAGCTCCTTCCCTTTCATTTCTTCAACTCTCTGCCTCCTGTCTTTGCCTTCCTGTGCCAGCATGCTGCTCATATTTGTTGTCTTAGCAGCCCTCCTCAGCGGGGGTTTTGTATTGGCTGTAGTAAGTTGTATCTCTGCTCTGTGCCACCTGTGTCAGCTGGCAGTCTCCTTCTTCTGCCTCACGTCACACACTGAGTTCTTAATGCATTTACATCCCGACTGCTGGGAGGCAAGTAGGTGTTTTCTTGGATCTGCATGTTTATGAGTGTGTGCTGTGTATCTTTTGTAAGGTGTGTTTGCTTGCACATGCATGAAAATCTCATCTCTTCATCGTCATGCTCATGACTGAGTCAGTCTCTGTGAATATCAGTGTGATGTCATAGCAGCTGGTGACGGTTCTTGTTATGACTCCGGTGCTTCCTAACCTTTAGATGAACATTCATTTACATATTTACCTGCTAAACCAGCTTGATATCCGGCTCACACACTACTAAGACAAAGACACAGATCATATCAATTTGCTTTTCATCACTAGAGATGCTCAATTTACAGCTTTGCAATTTTCGTCGACACTTTCTTCTCAAAGTGTAAGTTTATCCCAAAATTCCTCTGGCTTCCTCCCTCTCAGCACATTTTAAGTGCCATCGAACATTTCAATTATCCTGGTAACAGGTGTTTAGTTGGGTAATGTTGGAGGATGTTGGAGACAATAAAACCTGAAATGAGAAAATTAAACAATTTCAAGAGCAACATGGAGAAAATTGTGTTTCTTCAAGTTATTTAAAGTTTCACTGGAGTGCCAACAAGAACTGACAGCATCTTGTTTAGTCTTTGTTGTTATTTGATGCCTGTTGAAACACTAGACAATCTGTAAAGTTCAAACTGACGTCGGGCAAATAGAATTGTGACCTACTTGCCCAACACAGAAAGAAAAAACTCCAAGTCAAAAAAGCCAAAACAAAATAAAAAAAGCATGAAATGCAGAGTTTTGTAAATGTGATTCTGTATAATTATAACTCTATTTTCATATTAACACAGTAACACCGATGTGTTTCATCAGAGGACAGTTCACAGTGAAGAGGGCGCTACCTCTTTCATGAGATAAAAGAAGAAGAAAGAGCTGTTCTCAAGGCATATTTTGTACCTTGAGAAGATGATGTAAAGAGTTATTTTGAAATATCTTCGATACCAGTGGTTACCATGTACTGGGAAAAAAGCAGGCCTCAATCTGGTCTCCAATATCTGACTTTGATCCAGTCACATTATGCAGGTGACCTTCGATGTAACTGCTGTTTTAGGGGTGAATCCCCAGCATCGGTACATCTGAAAGGCTGTCTGGCTGATGAAAGGATGTGATGAAATGATGTGATATCACTTCAGTTGATGAACTCACAGCTAAATTATGACCTGATGTAACCAGCCTGCTCCTAACTGATTGAATGATTGACAGCCATGACAGGCAGTCTCTTATCAAAAGCACACACTGACAGGGAGGGACACTCAAAGGCCATTTCACAGGGGATGTGTGTCAACAATTTTGTCTGGAAAGTGACACAGTGGATGAATTTTTTTCCTTTATCAGTACAAAGAGCAAACGTTGACCATATTAACTTGAAGAATTGTGGCAACTAAATTATTAATCTTTAGAAAAGAGCTTTATGTAAAAAATGTTTTTCATTTATTAAGGTGCAGAAAAGTCATCTCCTGAAGACACATGATGGTGATTTAATTAGTTTTAAAGGAGAAAATAGGCCGTGTTTTATCAATTTTATTAAGAAAAGTGAAAAGTGAAGTAGAAAAGAGAGGAGTGTAAGATAACTGAGAGATATTTTTTAAAGAAACATAGAATGTCAAAGGAAATATTTTGAAATACATACTTGAATGATTTTTCTGCAGCCTTTGGAAACATTTTATATTATTTACTTCAAATATATTTCAAGTATATACTTGTATATACTGTTTAATTTCTGTAAAGCTATATATTGCACATACAGTTTTACCTTTTATACTGATTACAGTAATATGTAATATTCTTTGGACAAATAAAAATGAATCTGCATGCATATGTGTGCCAGATTAATTGACAATCCATCTAATGCTGTCAACATTTTACAAAAAAGAGCAATGTCCACATCATGGAGGGCTGGTGGTTGTGTAAAAATATGTCATTTGAATGTTTTTAAACCCTGACGGAGACTCAATGTGACAATTTGACTGCTAATTCCTTTTTTTTCAGTTTACCATCACACTGAGTTTCACCTTCATGAGTCTCATGTTTCACCTTTCAGAGTCATGTTTTAATTGTTTTTTTGTGATCAATAAATTAAAAACACTTGATTTTCACATGCATAGTGAGGAAAACTAAAAGCTTGTATTTGGCTCATAATTCAGTTTTAAAATTCCAGTGCAGCAAAAAAGACTCCTTGACTTGAAGAGTTTCAGTCGATTTTAAGGGTCTGATTCCACTCATCAACTTCACTTTTGTAAATAAAGTTTTTTTTTAGTTTAAATTTAACTTCAATTAAAGAATCGCTCATGGGTTTAACTCTACAGTCTATTAAAACACGTGTTTTATTGGGGACCCACTAAATGGCCACCTGTGGGTCCAAGCTCAGAGCCGATGTCGATGTTGCACCTATGTGTCTTCACACTGCAGGATTTAACAGCCCTATAAACCCCGTTGTCAGTATGAAGGTGCATGGTCTACACTTTCCACCTCCATTAGTGCAGCACTAATGGCTTCTCACACTAACAGAGCAGCAGGAGCTGTGGTGGTGACGCTTTGTATCAACAGGAGAACACACAATTCAATAGCTGCTGCTAACCTGAACAGGAAAGTTCAATGGAGTGATGCTTCTGTGTGCTGTGCTGTGTAATGTGAGGTCAGCATATAATACTGTCAGTATGCAGGCTGGTGGAGAGCAGCAGAGTGGAGCGGACAGGGCTGCAGCTGAAAGGGATTTCCCTCACAGTGGTTGGGGATGCTCACAGGGACCATGTCCTGCTATTGAACTGGCTCAGAATTATGTAATAACATCATTATATAATTGACACACATAACTGCGGGTCACATCTGAGCTGTGGCTTTGGCACAGGCACTGTGAGTGTGTGTTTGCACTAGAGATGTGTGAAGATGCTATTTGTGCTGATAACTCTGTTTGCTCAACCAAACAAATTATTTGGTTCAACAAACAACAAACAGAAGAAAAAAAACAGGAGTTTGCAGGAAGACCTACGAGAAATAATGCCTTTGATAATCTGGAATCTGGGAATTTGTTTGTAGTTTTTCTCAAAATTTGACGGACAGTAGTGGAATATAATCATTATTTTAAAAGAGATGATGTTTGATGTTCTCAGTCAAAATGCTTCAATTGCTTCTTTATAAAAGTTCATAGGGATTTGATTTTGAACTGAAATTTGGCTTTCTTAAGTTTCAGTAAGAATAAGGTAATTTATGAGGGTTTTTTTGCCAATAGATCTTTGAAATGTGTGAAATGTGTGATGTCCACGTCAGCTTCTCTGTGCTGTTGATTCCTAGCAGTTTTAAACTATTCACCTGCTCCACCTGAGCTCCACTGTTGTAGACAAGGAGTATGTCTTTGCTTTAACTTTTCCAAAATCAGCATTTAGTTTCTTGGTTTGGCTGATGTTGGACAGAAGTTTGTTGTTGTATTGGTGGTGGTTGTGGTGGTGGTGGTGGTGGTGGTGCTAGGGTGGGGGGGTTGGCCTGAGCACACTAGAGTGGAGGAGATGTGAGGAGAGGAGATGTGACCGCTGATCCTGACTGTCTGGGGTCTGTTTGTGAGGAAGTCCAGTGACCCGTTGCAGAGTGTGGTGCTCAAGCCCAGTGTTAAGTCCTCCTGTCAGGGGAGGGGGGCACTGAGCTGAAATCAAAAAACAGCAGGTTTTGTTATCTTCGAGGTGGCAGGCTGTGATATTGTTTTTGATGTGCTTTTAGGCACACTCTCGACGGTGGCTATTTCCTATGACAGTGATATGTTAAAATGTCCGTAATAACTTCCACCAGCTGACTGGCACATGGGGATATTAATGTTATCAGGCCCAGCAGCTTTACTCATATTCACTCTCAGCAGAATTCTTCTTACACCCTCTGTGAATACTGAGAGTAAAGGAGATCAAAGCAAGCACAGAATAAGTTAAGCTCATCTGCCAATGTGGTCTTACACATGATGAGGCCGTTTCTGCTTTTGTAGCCTGTGATATTCTGGATCACATGCCACATATCTCTGATGCTATTGATGTTTAGACCTCTTTTCAGTTTCTAATGATGTTTCCTCTTTTTCCTCCTTTGCAGCTGGAGTAATTCTGGTGTTTTTCGTGGTTTTTGTGTTTTCTTGCCTCTCTCTTCCCCCTCTCTCTGCTCATTCTGTGCCAGGGGTGTGTCTTTCCTCTGGCTAGATTTATCTGCACTATATTTTATTATCAAGCTAACCTGATCCCTTAATTATACCATATACAGTATACAGACACCAGCTCTCCATTTACTTGTCACCAGATTGTCTGCTAACCCGGTGTGTAGTGTATCAGCTGGTTTTCCCCTGTGCAACTCCTGCTCAAGCCCCACCAGCCATTCATGAACTAAGTCTCTCACTCCACCCTGCCAGCCAGCACGTCACCTCATTCCAATTACCCAATAAATGATCTGAAATTTCTCCACAGTCTCAGTTTCTGCTTTCAGGGCCAGAAAGACCTGAGTCGTCACAGGCAGTGTTTATGCTTCCTTGTCACCCGATCAAAAGGCAGCTATTTTGACTCTGAATAGGGCCTTCACCTCTCCTCACCTCTCCATCCATCCAGGCTTTTCCATCCACCACATTTTCTTATGTGTTAACATTCATCTTAACTTTAAAAACTCAACACCTCTTAAACATCATTCATCCACTTTGAGTCAGTGTAAGCTTAAAGCAAAGCATAATTGATCTAAACACAGAGACTGCTTTGTTTCTTTTTACAAAACTCTCCTGTTCTCTCAGCTTTGTACAAGGTCCATCCATCAAGTGCAATAGCTTGATCTGAGATGTTGGATCGAGCCAGGTCTCTGTAAAAATATGGACAACACAGACTCTGATTCCATGCCGCCGAGTGAGCCTGAGTCTCATCTCATCCATCATTTTCCAACAACTGGACATTAGCCAGGGGTAAGCTGGATGAATGTATAACTTTAGGTCCAAGCTGGACCTATAAAGTCCCATCAGAGCAACATCTGATCTAACCATAGGTTCACATGGGTCACCGGAGAGGTCAGAAATGACTGAAAGGGCTAATTAGAGGAGTGTTGAGGTTTACCAGTCAATCCTTGGGTTTGGCCATGAAACAGAACAAATCCTGTAACTGGCTACAGATCAGTGAGTGTACCCTTTGAGCTGTTTTCTCCCCAAAATAAGGACAATGTGTCTCTTGCACCGCACACATTTTTTTCTTAAACAAAAATGAGGACATTTCCAAGAATGACTTTACTTTTCAGAGATTTTTCAATTAATTTTTCTGCCCATTAACTAGAATTACAACACATAACGACTCAAGCCACCTGGGGGGAAAATTAAAAACGTAACTTATTATAACAGAAATTTACAAAAATAATTTAAAGTCATTTTGAGTGGAAAAGTCATTCTTTTCCACTCAACAAAGTATCCCTTTTATTGGAAAATGGCTTTTATAGAATATAAAACTGAAAATGTTGTATTTATTACATTTGCACCTGCAGTCAAGTAATCCGGGGCATTGGGAAGATACAACAACCCCGCTGTATGGAGCAGATGCTCAGAGGACAGGGATTTTTCATCCACTACCAAGCAAACAAGCTGCTGTGTATTAGCAGAGCAGAGCAGCAGGCCCACTGGGACAAGAAAAGGCAAAAAATTGGCCTCACTAATGATAAATGAGTAATTAAAACAATTAGGCAGCAATTCTTTTATTTCATTCACATTAAATCTGTATTTCTCTTTGAGTACAGGCATACTATGCACATTTAACTGAAAAAACAATGTATGCTTGGCTGAATAATTTAGATTAGGGCGACCCCTCCAGTGTAAGTATAAGTGCAGGATGTGAATATTTGTTATGGTTTTGCAACTGTGATCTGTTATTTTTCTTTGTTTATGTTTTGGAGAGAGGGCGCAGGAGCAGACCTCAGTAGTTTAAGTTAACAAAAGAAAAGAAGAACACAATAAGACTTTAGACTCGTGCATAAGAAATGCATGTAGAACAGTCCTATGTAACACACTGTTTAGCTTGTATAACACATACAATAACGTGTTCTAAAAGGTTAAAAGAGGCTCCTTCTGTGTGACTCTGTTGACACCTTAAAAGAAAATTCCTCTTCTGACTCAATGACCTTCAGGGAGGTCAAAGCACAGGTTCAGCTAAGGAACAGCACACATGGAGCTGCAAAGCCAGATGAACAGTTTGTGAGACACAGCTGCCTACAGTCCTCACAGTCACTGTTACCTCCCACAGGCTTCAAACCCTCTGCTTGTGCCTGTCTGCCTGTTTGCCAATGTTAGTCACACTGCATGGCTGGAGGTTAGAGAGACACAAACTCTATGACACTGAATTCACTCTCACACATTCGATCTATCTCTGCGATTTAAAGGGCAGCAGAATGCAGACACCATTACTGCCATGGGCACCCTGAATGCTGATTTGTTATTTAGATTGAGGCTTCCATTTAGTGAACACTGTGTTCTTTGGCTGTTTGAGAAGATGAATTTTTTTCGGTTCTGCTGCTCTCCCATTGATACTGCGTGCGTGCGTGCTGATGGTGTGTTTGTGAAGCAGCTCCGAGTGATTACCGTGTAGAGCAACATTACAGGCTCTCTTACCACAACAAATTAAGCCAGGGTGCCAGGCCTCCGGGGAGAACTGTTCATCAGAAGACCAAGGAGAAGATAAAAGAGTGCTACAACTCAATCACTATCTGGTCACAGAGTTTAACACGAGACAAAACTCGGTGTGACACATGCAACGCATCTAATTACCACAAGATACACAGGTGGAGGCAGCAAACAAACACAACAACAGCCTGAGGCTAGAATTGCAGAAAAGTAATAAGAATGTGGTATTCAAAGGTCTATCAGACAGAACAGTAAGCTAGCTTTAGAACAAAAGCTGTAAGACTTCAGGGCAGACAGTTGTCAGCACAAACACACACACACAAGACACACAAGACACACAGATCTGTTTTGCTCTTCTTGCTAATAAGTTGCATTTCTCCCTCCCAGACACTTACGCACACGAGCACACAGACACCATGAGAACCTCATACTGTGATTACTGCCTACAGTCAAAAGGTCAAGTTGGTAAATCAAACCGCCTCCATAGTTGTTAGCAGTTCCCTACAGGACATGAAAGGCCTGGACAACCAGCATGCTGCCCATCCCATAGAGCTCCCACAACCCCGCAACCAGGACTTCTGCTGGGAATCGCGGCGGGAGACACTCCCCTCGGGCTGGAGCCCCTTTGGAGATGTACACTCAGCAGCAGAAGAGGATCAAAGTCAGGTGGAGAAAATAGATCAGATTAATGAAGCCAAGCTGTTTCTTCAGATCAGAGGAATGGATGGTGACCAGCGTGGCCAAATCTGCTCCTCTACACTTTCTCTGAGGTTCAAGTTATTTTTTTTACCACAGAAAGTAACAAAAAGTGTCATGGACAAGGAACATAATTTGTGATATATCATAAATCATCAGGGACGTTTTCGTTTTTTTTTATTTTGCTTGGTTTTTTTCAATGTAACCCACTTTTACAGTGTATAGATTTAGTTTGTTGGATAGAATATATTCGATTTATTCTGCTTGAAGTTTATTTTCCTAGTTTCAGCCAATTGTTATGGTTTAATTATTTAATGCTAGAGCAACCAGTGAAATCTGACAAATGCAGCAACATTGTTTAAACACAGTCCAGCACACAAAATACGATCGTATCAACAAAGCATTTGTTCAACCCACTTATCTATCAACTTATTTTGAAGTAAAACTGAAAGTGAGCTAACACATGACGTTGGTAATTATCTCTTTTTACACAAAAAAACTTGCAGATAATCATGTTTAATCAGAAAGTTGATCAGGAAAAATTGGGTAATTAATTTACAGTTTGCCTTTGTTTTCTCATTAGTTGGCTAAGACCCAGTATTGTTCATCATCATTTTGCAAACTTTCATAATAAGATTCATGAGACATGGCAACACAACACAGACACATCATTGCTTTTGAGATGTGTCAACATAGTAACCAATGTGGCCAATGGTGGCTTTAGACGCAGAGCACAACAAATACGCTAATCATTCATCTCCAGCCACCTAACAAATGTCCAACATGAACACTTTTTTCCAAAGCTCTGATTCAGGTCTCCAACAACTTGAGGAAATATCTTTCATTTTTGCTGCTAAATGTTAAATTATTTTCCCCAGTTAGTCTCTAACTTTGTCTGCTGGGTGCTGTACAATCGGTTTTTAGAGCTGAAAACAGCTGCCAAAAACACTGCTGTCGAGAGTGAGACAAAACAATATAATAGCAGGCAGGCTGGAAAACCAAACTAATGAGCTGAAAGTTGCTATAAAACACTGTAGAAGAGGATTGGAACTGTGTTATATTGTCTGTACTTTCGACACTTTGAGTGACCTCTTTGACATACAAGGAGTCATTTAATCCATTGTTAATAAAAATATTGATTACAGTCATTTTAAGCTAAAACATCTCTTGACCTGCTGTTTCAAAACTCATTGGCTCTCCTTGATTTATGTAAAGCAAATTGGAGTCAGCCAGAGCTCTGGAGGCAACAGCCAATGTTTCAGGGCCTCCACCAGAGCCAGTGGATATCAAGAGAATAGATATCCAGGCCAAAGCTTCCTCCTCTGTGTTACAGTCATTGTTCACAATTTGATTAGCAACTTGAGATGCAAGGATGACAGCAAAGTGGAAATCTGCATATGAATGCAGATAAATTATTTAAAAATAAATAAGAAAATGAGCAGCTTAACCATCGTCAACTGCATAGCTGATGGGTTTCCACGATTTCTTTTGCTTTTTAAAAGGACTGCCTGCACCAAAGCCTACACAGACAGAGGCCACAATGCATCTGATGCTAAAATGTGTGGATTCTGTTTTTATATGCAAATGTGTGTTTTTTGAGTGTACTTGACCTCTTACCTATGCCTTTTTAATGCCATGATGTCATGTTTAATTTTTTAAACAACATATTCAATTTGTCAAAAAGAGTATAAGATCATATAAAGAATACATGCACAATTTATACTATACAAAAACTAAGATGGCTTCAACAGAAGTTTATTCTTCATTTGCTCCACAAGCCTACTGCTTTTACTCCCATTTATCATTATACAGTGTGTGAGAGTCGCCTCATTTTTTAGGACTACAAATACCATTCTGCCATATCAGTCACAGGGCCTATCCTTCCACTGGTGAGACATTGCACCAGGTGAAACATACTGATAGCGGCTCTACACACAGCATGACAGGCAGAGGAAATGAAGCGGAACCATAGATCAGAGTGAGGAGGAGGCCCTCTGAAGGACGGATTTGTCAAACGTCCCTCGACCCACATGCAGATGGATTGGAGGCAGTCTCATTAAAAATAATTGTCCTTGAAACGTATGGCCATCCGGACTCCGAGGAATACCTTTGGCTCTCAGGGTTGGTAATTGAAGCTGACCACAGTAAATCAGCCCCGCCGGTTGTTGTGTGGACAGCCTAGGAGAATATTAAAGCTGGTATCTCGGCATCAGGAGAAACCTGGATTTACTGCGCAAAGTAACAGTCACAGACAACATAAGTCAAGCTAAATGGATCTATTTCTGTGTGTGTTTGTGTGTGTTGTTGTGTTTTGAGAAATTGTGCATTGATCAGTGGGATATCACGCTGCACAGTGGGAAAGAAACCAACACATTAACCTTTGCTATGAAGGTCAGATGTTGAAAATTAATTTTGGATACGCATCTCAGATTACAAAGCTGACTTTTCTTCTAAGTATCAAAGTAACTCCATTTGCTATGCTAAGACTGGCTTACAATTATAACTTTCACTATCCTGAGGGCCTCTTAGATGTCAGCATGGAGAGCACACTAACATTTTTGGGACATAACAGCACAGTGTATAACGTTTTACTGTGCCCCATGAAGGGTTGAGAGATGATAGTTTGACTGTAACTTCTGTCTCGTTCCAGACACTGATTACCCTCCGTGCAGTTAACTTGGAGCTCCAGCTAATTAGCATCAATGGTAATTAGCGGAGTCGTTAAGAGCCTTATAATCAACTTTTCTCCTTCACTCATTTGACTCCCCGGGGCTGTCAGGTCTGTCTGTGTCAGTTCTTTTTCCTCAGCAGGCAACATGCATTATACATGCTGTGTTACAGAGCTTATTTTTGTGAAATGGTGACGCTGAGTCATTTTGAAATTAACTCAACAGCTCCCAAGCACTCCAAAGTTTTCTTAGCACTGCTTGGCACACAGGATCGCTGTCCATGGTGCTGAGCATTGGCAGGGTGTGGGTGCTGGAGGGACAGCTCTACTGACCCACAGCGCCCACACATGGGACACCTCAAAGCCGGACTGTAAAGGTCAGGGAGGTTATTTCAAGAGCTGGATTTCTTATTTGACTGTGAAATTAAACTTTTTTTTTTGTAAGTGATTTTATTGACAATATTCATATTTTGTCACTTATTAATTTTTTACTAATGAGTTAGATTTTGGCACAACTATTTGGTTGATAATTTTTCCTGAAGTATTCATAATTTAACATTGGATTTGGTGTGATTTTTATGATGGCATTTCAGTATGCTCCATGTATTTTCTCAGTTTTCATGTATATCACAAGTCCAGTTATGGAAGAACAGAAAATACAAAACCAAAAGCACTCAGAGTAATAAGTGTGCAAACAAATGGCTATTGATGCACATTCACATTTGATAGAACTTTAATTATCCTGAGGAAATTGTTCTACAACATTTGCATGAGGAAAGAGGAGAGACTGCAAATATAAAATATCAATAAGTCAAAATAATACGGATGGAAAGTAAAGATTTCTCTCTGTGTCTCGGGTTGCTTTTAGATCTGTATTAGACTTGGCATAAACAAATCTGAAGCACAGGTGAGTGTTCAAGGTTATTCAGAGTGTTCATGATTATGTCCTATTATTGTACATTATGTCCCATTGTGGCCCATAAATCAGAGAGTTGTAATGATTATAATAAACAGAAGTAATCCAGGGACCAACAAACACTGCCGAGACTGAGACAAGACTCACTTCAGCATTTTCAAACTCTCTGCTGTCTATCTCTCAACGTGAAGTTCATGAGTTATAAAATGTGATTAGACAGAAAAAAAGGTTCTGGATTTGCTTCACAAAGTAACAAGTAATAAGGGAATGTAATAAGAGAAAAGGCTCTTCTGCTTCTGCTTAAGTCAGTATTAATACTTCAAAATAGAAATTTTAATACAGTTTCTGTGGGAGTCCAGCAGTGGGTTTTCCAGGAAGTCCCCGAATGAACCCCATATTTGCCAAGTCTTTTTAGTTTTCTCAGCTTGCAAACATAAATCTTCCATAAAGAGAAAACTTGAAATTCCTTTTTTAACCACAGACTGAAGGTTATTTTTGTTATTACACTAAATTACTGTTGATGCATTAAAGTCCTTCTTTATTCCATACAGGCATCCTCCGTGTTTCAGGCCCCATTTCTTTCCAATTTTGTATACAACTGACAGGATCCATTGTGCAATTCCCTAAATTGCCACCAACCATTTGTATAAAAATATCTTTTGTTATTGGCAGCCTTCATAGAAAACAATCTGCTCTTACTGAGCTTGGGAACAATAACTCTAAACTTTTCAACCAGTAGGATACATTTTTCAAAACCCAAGGTTGCTTCTCTTTATTTACACGTATTTTCCTCAAAGGGCATCAGCTTGGCCTCACCGTGTAATCAGAGGTCACAGATAGATGTTATCCAGGCAATTACTTAACAGATGGTGGGCGTAGGTGAGAAGTTGCTAAACCCGTCTTGGGACATTGGCAAAAACTGCATGTGTGTTTTGGCTGCATGAGGCCTAATGTGTTGGCATGTATTCATCCTTAACCACTCATCAAAACACAAACTCCTACACACTCTCCACGCTGAGAACCAGAGTTCACTCAGGCTGTTATCACACCTGTTGCTCATGGTGAATATGGAACAAACTGTGTGTGTGAGTGGGACACTGTGTGTGTGTGTGTGTGTATGTGTGTATATGTGATGGGTTTTTATATGTTTGTTGTTTATGTGTAGGTGTTTGGTTTGGAGATATGAAATCTAGTTTGTAAGAAAACAAGGCGCGGATTACCATGCTATTACCTTGTCTGATGAATTTCTAGTCTGATGTAAGCGGGAGAAAGAGGGTCGACTCTGAATTACAAATGTATGTGTTCATTGTGCTGTTAAAAAGAAAGTTGTAGATCAGAGTGAAAACAGCATCTGACTTTGGTTAGTTTTTGTTATTTGCTTGACATGAAAGATTTTTTGCTCTTCAGTGAGCTGAGAAAATTCTCCATGCTCTCGGCGTTATGAAACCCCCATAAATCCATTTTGATAATGTCAGAATGTACTGTCATTAAGTTAAAAACAATGCTGACATTCTACAGTTTTGAACTCCCTTTTAAACTTTAAAAAACTGGTATAACAATACAAAACATACATCAGAAATGCTAGAAACACAGGATAACTCGTACATTATTTAAGAGTAACAGTCATAGAAGGCAGTACAAAGAAATGTACTTCAGCAGTGCTGAAATGTATTCTAGTATAGTTACTTGTGTGCTGTGCTTAAGTACTTAACCCAGGAATTTCCATTTTATGCACCATTGTACTTCTCCTTTACTACATCGTTTATATTTAAGATGGTGGGCTTAGGTCCATTACATTTGTCTAACATCTTTAGTAAGGCCTACTGCTTTCTTTTCGGGTCACAATTCAAATATTTTTTATTCAGTGACAACCTTTTATCCACACTTAAAACACATTGTTTTAATAATTCATTTAATATTTAAAACTTCTTTGGATACATTAGATTATGCATTGACTTTTTAGAAATATGTGGTTCTTACACTGGAAACAAACAATGTTCTTATAGAATATGATGCAGTGCTGTAGAAGCCTGACAGTATGCAAAAAGTAATTAAAATTTGCTTTATCTGAAACATGAACAGTAATTAAGTACAGCACACACATTAACACACATTAATGCAGCAATAATATTAACCCACAAGCATCATAATGGCAACACACTGATATATAATACTTTGATAGAATTTAAGCAATAATTGAGGGTTATTTTAACAGTGTTGTATTGCCTTTTTTTAACACAGAAAAGGATCCAAGTTCTTCCTCCACCACTGTTTTAATCTCTCCTGCTTTCTGTCTGCTGAACCATGATTAGTGATTATTAGTTTCAACTCAAAACATAGATTATCATTGTATTTTTGTCATGGATTGTGCACATTTGTTGACTTCACAGTGAAAAAAATGTATTTATTTCCTTTATTCCCTCTGTCCTCATGTTAAGCTGACTATAATTGTTTAATCAATGCAGAACTGTTGCCTAGATACAGGCAGAGACTAGCTTGTTATTTAAGTGACCTTCAAAAAAAAAAAAAGTTGACAACAGTGCTTCTGTTCCAATGTCAGTGCGCACAGACAGTTAATACTAAATAACTAAAAGTGCGGAACTGAAAGAGCTAATCATCGTCACAGTGTCTGGGGCCAAGCCTGGGCGCCGTGTGTTTTATTGGGGCTTGTGGTGGGTCTGAGTGAAAGTGAAATGAAACAGTTTCTCCCCTGAATCTGCTGTGCCCATCACTCGCCGACCTGATGCAACCAGATACAACCGTCACCCTTCGCTGAACCTGCCAGCCGAAGCCATTTGTTTGCATAAGGGACCTGCCAGTAAAGCTGTGTTACTGTGGCCACGGAATTACTGAATCCGCAATAGAAAATTACATTCTGTGGCATACACACACACACACACACACACACACATGCACACACATTCACAGGCTCACAAAATGTGTGAAAGCGAACAGTGTCTGTCGACGGGGTCCGGCCAAGGAGCCGCTTTACCATCAGAGCAGGTGATAATGATGATGCTCCGTTAATGCCAGTGGAGTGGAGCTGAGGCAACATAACGCATACACATGCAGACAAACACACACACACACACACACACACACACAATAAAAACTGAACCCTTGTCTTTCTGAATATAAAGCTGTTTAATGAGGGTAATTACTACAGTATATCAGTCTTTATTTCTCTCATATTAGCCCTTTGCTTCTTCTCCTTCTGACAATTCCTGCTGCCTTTGGCACATTCTGTATCCTAAAACTTAAAGAGCTATTATAATTCTGAGTGTAAACATGGGGGCCTTGAAAAGTTCATTCATTGCAGGGTGGAGGATGAGAGTAAATGAGAGGGAAATAACAAGGTGATTCAAAGCTTATAAAGCAGAGTGGGATGGAGAGACATCAGTCAGCGTGGCTGATCGCCTGGTGAGCCAGTGTTTTGTATCACAGGTTACGAGATGTTTATATATGCAGGTTAAGTGAATCATCACTCACAAGACCAGACTGAAAATGTCAGAGGTGTTAAATATGCAATAATAAACAGGTTTTTGGATAACGATAAAAGGCATCAAGCATTTTATTTAATCAAAATTTTAATACAATGAAATCTACCCATTGTGTAACATATTTTACTTCTGTTGTAGTGTGATGTCTGAAAACCCTTAAACTTATATACACAGCAAGAGTTTCATAATGATGTGTTTTTAATTTTTATTTGCTGCTCTCATGTTTTCATTTATGTTCATGTGTACTTGTGTGTGTGTGTGTGTGTGTGTGTGTCTGCACACATAGCTTGACTTTTGAATGATGCTTTCCAAAATTAATTTCCCTGAGAGATGAAGCTCTGAGCGGGTGGCTCCTCCATAATAACTTCTATTATGTAACAAGGTAAAGAGAGTTTGTTTCCTTTTGAATGAGGTGTTATATTGCCTGCATTCACAGCACCTTAAATATAATCTGACCTAATGGAGATTAATAAATGATGCAGGCGGCTCCATAAATCTGTCATTGAATTAGGACTTATCTAACATTCTGCTCAAATTAATAAAATATGTTACGCATAGCCGCTCATATAATACATGTATCACTGCTGCAAACCTCCCTTTGCTGGCAGGAAAAAAAGGGCTTTGATGTTGGGCCATCAGCCCTCTTAGACAAGAATGGTGAAAGGCAGACATAACCATCTCTTAGTGGGGAGAGTGGCTGGAGCAAGAAAATGACACTTTCTTCTCATCTCTTATTCACTAAATGGGGTGAATTATTGCTGTCAACACATGCATTACCTCCCAGCCCACATTGCATCACGTCACACACATGCACAGACACTCACACACACACACGGACACTCTGAAAAAACAGGCATATAACCTTGAAGGCTAACATTGTTTGTTGGGAAAATAAATCAAATCATGTGAAGTCTTATAGCAAAATATGATGCTGAACCAAACCTGTGCACAGGATGCAGCAGTCAAACAGATGAGAGCCATAAGCAAGCTGCATGTAAAAAATATTCAGGAGTTTTTCATTTAGTTTATTTTACCGTCAGTTTTTTAAAGCAACTTATGACCAGTTATGTTGACCCAAATGAAATGATGCAGACAAAAGTAATGTGACCTCCTACTCTTGGCTAAAATTTGAAGGTTCTTGAACGTGTGCTCGATCCTGCAATAAAGACAAACAAAAACAAGGAGACAAACATGAAGAAAACTTGAAAATCATGAGAAAACAAAATACGGCCAAAGATTTGCACAGAAATGCTCATGATCACACACACACACACATATACACACAGTCACCCACAGTCCCTCACATGTCTTGCCCACAGCCCTTCTGGGCTTGTCTCCATGGTAACAACAGCAGGGATGGTGTCCTTGGCAGAGATGGAGGGATGGAAAGAGAGGGGCAGACAGGAAAAGAGAGAGAGAGGAGATAGATAGAAAGAGAGAGGGAGGAGAGAGATAGAAAGAGGGAGGAAAGAGAGAGAGAAAGACAGAAACATGTAAGGAGAGAGAAAGAGATAGAGAGACAAAAAGAGAGAGAACGATGGAGAGAGGAGGTAGAGACACTTGTTGAACAGTTAAAGGGATGCCTTGACATTCTGAATTTTAATCTGTTGTGTATTATGTTTCTCCCTTCATGTGTTCCTCGTCCCTAAGGCTCTCCTCTTGTTTCCCCCTCAGTGCATTTGAGATGTGAACCAGTGATGCGACACATTTTTCTTCAGGGATACCTTGACATTTTCACTTTTGTTTAATTATCAAGTAGTTTTAAAGGCAAGGACAATATCTACATTTGTAGCCACTGCACAAACAGTGTATAGCAATCTTTACCTCAGCGAGTCTCCCTGGAGTGTGTGCACACATCAAAAATTTGCATTATGAGCCGGCCTGCGCTGACAGCTGGGCTTGTAAAGGGCTTTATTGTTATGATTTGGTTAGCTTTGACAGACAAGATTGTGGCAAAATGTCATCATGCCCTGTAGGTAGAATCTCCAAATGAAACTCTGTTCTAACTAACAGCAGAACGTCGTTAATAATCAAAAAGCTCTACTTGCCATTCCCAGAGGCAGAGTCATTCTTTTAAATCTGAGATTTGAGTCTGCTTTTTAAGTGCATTTTGCGATATTAAAAAGAAAGCCATTCAATAAATTACATTTCAACACTATATTAACTTAATTCAAAGAAATACCCTTTCAGGCACATTTCCCAGCGAGTAATGCCACTCATGTATTCATAAATACCAGAAAACAGAGCTGTGTGGAAATGCTTCAATTGAGTCATGATAGCTCCATCAACGAATGACTATAAAAGATGCTGTGACTGTGCCTGGTGTTGTTTTTGATTCTGCAGTAAAACTGTTAGTTTCTGTGTTTTTAAAGCGTAGTTTTCTACCACTTCAATGACTGTAATTCATCTTAGACCCTCAGTCTCAGCCTTCACCGCTTTTTTATGAAAAGTCACAGTGGACTTGTTTATCTGAAGTACTGCACTGTTGTTCCAGGGCCGTCCCCGTGCCATATGTGTCAGCATGTGCTCTGCTACTATGTTAGTTGATGAAATGTCTCTGCGGAAATGTCACCGAGGAAAATCAAGTCCCCCTGTAACCGATTTTGAAAACATGCACTCCATTTGACCTCCAGAGCCTGAATAAAATCCCAGAGTAGGACAAGAAGCCAAAAAAAGGCAGGAAACAAAAAAACAACAAAAAAACAACAAAAAAACAACAAAAAAACAGTTCTCTGTGTACCTATTGAGCAACTCCATTTACTGGACTGAATTCAGAGATCAGAGCAAAGTCAAGCCAAAGGCCCTCCAGGGTTCGACAGGACAGGAAGGACAACTTTAACCTTGCTCCCCATCATCATCTGTTACTGATGTCAGTCAGTCTACAGTCTGGCAGATGTCTCAATAAACAAGCGCTCAGCATCCTGGCACAGTGGTGTGTGAGCACATATGTGTGTGTGTGTGTGTGAGCTGCCTCCGTGTGGGTACAACAGAAGAGGGAGAGACAAATAGAGAGCGACAGAAAGACAAAGGGAGAAAGAGAGTTCTCCCCCAGGTGTAGACACTACCTGTCTTGATAGCAGATGGGGCAGATCAGATAGAGAGGTCCTTATGGTGCACGGGGCTTTCAGCAGGGGCACAGTAGGTTGTACAAACACACACACACACACTTATACACAGGCACTATGGTAATATATCCTGCACCTTTCATGCTGGTGCTGTGGGTGGTGAGGTGTGCATGAGGGTAGGGACAGGAACAAAAAAAATGAGGGAACAGATGATACATGAGAAGAAAGAAAGAAA
>JAPZDV010000023.1:12116711-12147298 GCA_029814665.1 Acanthurus lineatus
TTTTTCTGTGCTCAAGTCTTAGCTCAAGTAAAAACACAATTTGGTTAAATAAAGAAACTTTTTTATGTTTGAGAAACTTTCAAAAAAAAAAAAAAAGGCAATCTAATAGATGGGTTTTCTGTGAATTTCCTGCATATGTAAATAGTGTTAGTGAGTTTGTTCCTGCGCCTGATCAGATGATCAGCGTTGTGATCTGACAGCACTGATTAATTCTCCTCTTCCTTGCAGCCAGCTGTAATCAACAGGAGCTGACTGGCAGATGAGAAAAGACAGCAAGCGTCCTGCATAGTGACAATGTGGCTCCGTTGGCCCACACAGCTTTTGTTCTAACGGCACCAGCCTCACGACTGAAGAACTCAAGAACTGACTACCTTACAGTCGTGCTGTTTCTTCATGTTCTTATTAAAAAGTTTCATAGTTGTGCTTCACAACTTGAAATATTTCAGTGAATATTTGAAAGTATTCCGAAGGATTTTTTAGAAGTTTTCATGCTTTTTCAGTCACTAATGTTTGATATAACACACTTGCAACTTGATGAAACATCCGTGAAATACTCGCTTGCTTGGATAGCATTTTCAACTCTCCATAACAAAGAATCTATTGCTCCACATGTCTTACTCTGCTTTCTATTTTTCATGTGTCAAGATTGTCATATTTTTTACACCAACTCCTATTTTTTAAACAAAGGGCCTTACATCCCTCCTAATTTTAATAAAGAGCCTCTGTGGGTGTATCAGGTTCTGTCCAGCTGTGTTTTAATTTTGTCTCAGCTCTCTCTCTTTGATAAACATTATTGGAGATATGTGCACTCAATGGGAACACTCTCGCTCACCGTATGTGTGTTTGTGTGTGTTTCATATGGGGTGAAGAGAAAGAGGAAGGGAAAGAGAGATGCATGATTGCAAACAATACCATCTATCAGGTTAAGAGTATTTGTCACCGTGAGAAAGGAGGAGAGGGGGAGGAGATATAGCACTGCCTTGTCAGGGAAAATGTGCTTTTCAGTAACAATGGCATTCTTGGTACACAATCTGTCTCACTAGGCCCTGTGGGGAATGTGTTTGTCTCTTCCTGCAACTGGCAGGGGACAAAATCAATCATGACTTATTGTTGGACTTGCCTTTACAGTGTCTCTAACGTACATGTCCTCAGTCTACCTCAGCCGTCAGAAAGGACAAACACACAGCGACGCTGCGCCAAAAAAGAGCAGTGACTGATGTTGGACAGTCCATCGATCAGTCTAGTGGAACATTTTGAGCGCCATTGTTTGTCTTCTGAATGCGCCCCTCGTTTGAATGACTTCTCTTTGTTCTAAAATCTTATGAGACATTGACAAGAAAAGCACAGTATGTCTCTCCTAATTTGTGTCATCCTCGAGATCTCTCTTTCTTATCCACTAATTTATCCTCTTTCCCTCTGATACCTCTCTTCAACCCGATGCCACTCTCCAACTAATGTCCTAATGAAGGTGAAATAATGCATGAGTCTGGTTGAGGGGGTTCCTCTCCATGTCTCATTATACAATATTAAGAGACTGAAGCACGAAGGGAGATTTTTCACTCTCATTTCACTGATGTCCTTATAACTTACAAGAGGGTTTTCATACGTGGCAATAACTGTTCTCTTAAATGCTGCATAGCGTTTGGGTTGAATCAAATCAGACAAAAAGTAGAGATGTAGCCAAGGTCCAGAACAAAGGCTGCATATGTATTTGATCCACAAAGCAAACAGGGATCAGGCTCTCTGCTAACCGTTTGTTTTTCTGCACTTGATATATGAATTCATTATATAATATCCCATTATCCATGTATTCTTCATCTATTATGAGCCAGTGATTTTACTTTGATGAATAACAGCTAATAGAAACAGATTGCCCTCACTCAACCTTGACATGCCTTTCACCCTCTTGTTCTCTCACACACTCACTCACACATCCGCAGATGCTCCATTACTGGATGGCATGTATAGGATGAGTAAGTACGCTTGAAATAGGGAGGATGATATAAAAAGGCAAAGAAAGACTCAGGCTGAGCTAAATCAAAGGCTGGTGGAGCAGGGTTTTAGCTGACTTTAGCACAGGGTCAGACCTAAAAAATTTATCTCCATGTCCTTGTGGAGTGTAGTACTTAAAGCTGATTGCTTGAGGGGAAAAGTTGGCGAGTTACTGTAGCTGGCAAACTACACAATTCCGAGACGGCATGACGACACAGTGGTGCTAAGCAGCCACTGTGTCGTAGCTAGAAGCTAGCTGACAGTATAACTACCCATTGAGAGTCTATTTCCCTGCATTTGAATAAATAAAAATGTTCTTACAGCTTACTTTTCATTTTCAAACAGCAAATGTGTGCTAACCACCACAACACATGCTATTAAAATCCTAACAGATTGAGATTTAAACAAAGTTGTGCAATAAATAATTTCTTAGCATGCAGTAAACCACAGCTCTGAGCACATGTACTTGCATCATGGTTACTTTCTTTTAGATCATTGGTATTTTATCTCCTGGCTGTCTCTTCTAAAGGCATCTTATTAATGTTTAAGGTGTAATCTTTGTGATAAAAAAAAATGCTTTTACCATTCTTCCCTGTCCAGCTTTTGTTACCATGACACATTATGGACCAGTGGAGGTGACATAAATGAACTCACTCTGTCAAACTGGTGACATTTAACCTGATGCGGTCTTGGGCATATGGGAGATGTTATTCATTTCATATTGCAAAACACAGAAATATTGATTGAAAAACATCGTTTTATAAAACAAATGATCCACATACTGGTGAACAAACTAATGTTCTAAGACCTTTTTTTGAGCAATTTCAGTTGTTTTAAATGTCACTTTGATTTTGAGTTATGTTTTCTTATTCTGGGAAGAGATTCTTGTGTCACTGTAGTCCTCTTTTTGTACCATTGATTTATGTCTCATGACTTATTGCAAACCATGCCTCCTTTAGACAGCAATTTATACTCCAGCAAAGCAGGGTAATATAAAATGGATGGTGCAACACAGCTAATAAAGATAGCGCTGTTCTTATTGGAATCTTCCTACCATGTCAGCACTGTTGGGACAATTTGCAATGGGCCAAAGCAGACTTACTTTGGCTTTACAAGTGAATCCACTGATGGAGGCAATTCAGTGTGCTGAGAGATAGAAAAGCTGATGTGATGAAAGGTGATGTGAGGGTTAGAGAGCAACAGTGTAGAAAAAAACCAAGATGAGGAGAAAGAATGGGAGTGAGGGAAAAACAACATGAGACAGGCTGTGTTATTTTGATGTGGTGCAGAAAGTGTGTAGAGAGAGATGGGGGTGACATGAAAGGGACAGCAGAGGGAAAAGAAAGGTGAGAGAGGGAGGAAAAAAGGTGGAAGAGGGCAAGAGAGATACAGAGGGTTGGGTGGGGATGTGAAAGTAATGAGAGGTGACAGTGTGAATTATATTACTGCTAATTAATGCACGCTTGACCACATTCTCTAACAGGAATGCAGATACACACTCTGGATCCCACTCTGCATAGGTAAAACATAGACACTGGCAGACTTTACATAAAAAACACACACACATACAGTACATTAGGTACATGAGCATGTGAGTCAGATCAAATACACACAGTGACATGCATACAAAGCAGAGCCTGCTGTCACACTGTTCTTTTCTTTCATCTCATTTTCACCTTTATCTTTTATTTTTTATTTTAGGCTTTCTGAACCTGGTCTGCAGTCAGTGTTTGTCCTTTATTTGAGGTTTACAGCAACATTTTAGACCACCCTTTGAACTTTACCATAAAAAATATATGGACATAATTCTCATCTTGTGAAGTCAATCTTCGTGTCTATGGGAAAGACAACATAATGAGAGTTTAGTGGACACTGGAAAACATTACATCTATAATACTTATCCTGCACAAATAGGTGGGAATATAGGAATTAACTATTAAAGCCTTCACATATGTTTTAGTAATCCCACCACTTCCCTCAAGGAAGTCAAACAAGCCTGATTACCTGACATAACAAAATATGCTGCTTGTCATTGTTTTCTAAAATGAATTAGTGTTTAATGATCTGGGACCCTGAAAATCCTTGTCATTAGTGCCCAAAGTAGCTGAGGCTGCAGTCCCTCTGGCCCCCTTGTACCTTCCTGCTGCTCTGGGAGACCCTTGGGCCCACCACTTCTGAAAGCCTCTTTTTGCAGCTTAAAGGATCCCTTCACAGAACCATCTGATGCTGACTCTGACACAGTTGCTGACATGACCAGACAGTTTTGGTTGCAGCACTGCAGAAACCTTCAAACAGCATGTATATGTCCGTTTTACTTTGTCCTTGTTTTTCCACACAGAATTGTGATTGGTTATGGCTTTACCATCAAATGTCTGCTGGGACAAGTGCTAAGCTTAGCTCATGTCAGCTGTCATAGTTAATGTTGCCCTTGAAACCCCTCCTCTCCACCCCAAAATAATTGTTTCTCCTATAGAACTGGAAAGTAGGTACAAAATACTCTAAATTATTATTTTTTTTGGTAATCCTGGTGGGCAAAACTCTATGTTGTAAAAATCTTAATCCAACTAGCATGTGCATTTGGTTTGGAAGAAAGTAAAATAGGGGATATTTCATTTTATACAAAACATATTTGTAATTACTTTATTTTCTTTTTTTAAACACTGCTGATGCATAGCATTATGATGCACAGTAATTCATCTATTGTTGGTTATATATGATTAATAAATGAGATAGTACGATGGTGAAACTAAACTTTGTTTTCAGTAGCTGTCGTTCATACATCAAGGTTACATGTTACCCTTCAGCTAATAGATTTAGGTACTGGTAGAAGTGATTTTATTGGACTACGGCTTAAGTTATTAACATTCTCTACTAGACAACAACTAAGACAGCAAAGATATAGCTTGGTAGCACTGTCAAAGCATAAAATGTTATGTGCTTGATGTATCATCAGACATCATTAGGGCAGTTTCTTTCCTTAGGCTGTGAGACACCTTCATTCATTAGCAGCTCTCAGCCATCAAAATTAGTTTTAATTTGATAGTCTTGTTTGTTTGTCTAAGTTATGTATAGAGTCATTTGTTTTCAATTGAGATTATTTTCAAAGAAGTTAATTGTTTTTTGTTTAATGAAGTTATCTTGGTGTCTTTAAAAATAAAATATTATTATTAGCCATTAAATCAAAATTCAAGTTCATTTAAAAACTTGCTATCCAGTATCTCCAATATAATTAGTCTATGGAAGTATATGGACTGGCTTTTAAGCATTTTTTGCTTGTTTACACAGCACTGCTAACAAATGTCAAGATGGGCCTGCTGTGTTACACAACCTCATCAGCTTAAGGTTATACACTAAAAATGTCACCCCCTTATGCGATGCGAGGCTTGCAGATTTGGCTCCATTTTGGGTTTTTATTTAAGGCCAGTGGGTTCCATGGCTCTTAATTGAATAATAGACTCTGTCTAGCCTCAAAGGCCATGCCTAGAAAAAAAGTCCACTGTCTGTGGCATTTATTCTGGCATTTTGTTTGTCCTTAGAGCATGCTGGGAACATGTCCCCAGTCACATAGCTGTACATTGTCTGTTCTGTCTTCTCTGTTTCTCTGTTTACCCCCACTCAATTTCATAAGAGGGATCTAGTGTCTGTTTACTTTGTCTTAAGTCATCAGAAAACTGACACAAACATGGTGCCGACTGCTCCACCCACACACATCAGCACCTTCCAACTCAAACTGCGGTTGACTGTGAGTGACATTCAAGTCTGCTGCTCCGCAGGGAAACTCATTATAGAATGCTAAACACTGCCGTCCAAAGGGGCATGCAGTGTTAATGAGTGTTGGCGGAGAAAAGGACATGTGTGTCCTGTCTGTCTACTATAGCACCAACATGCAACTCTGACCCGGACTGCAGGCTGTGCCCTGAACAAACCCACACACACACACACACACACGCACACACAACACTCAAGACTACTCAACACTGAGATAGTTGCATTTGGAAATATGGAGTCATTTATTTATAGTAGGAAAAAAAAACATTAGATTCAAGATATTTTAATGCTTTAGTCTAAACTATACCATCATTGTTGAGAGTAAAAACTGTCCATTGTCATTGACAGCGTTAGAAAAATATGTACATCACCTTGGAATTATGTACATACCATTAGAAAAGCAATGTGCAAGCCGTCCCTGCCATGAATCCCCAACACCACAGGCACACACACGCTCATACAGACACACAATCAGCTCTCTTCTTCTAGACCTGCTACCCCGTGATTTCTTTTTCACACCCCCCTCTCATGTCATCTTCCTCTCTGTACAGGATGCATATAACCTGTATTTAGAGTGCCACCTGAGAAAACCCTTATCATGTCACTCACACAGGCAGGCTGTCGGCAACTATCTGCATGTCACCCTGCTCATTTCTTACTCTGCTTAGAGTGTGTGGTAGGAGATGGTAATCTGATAGGCAGTACACACACGCTCGTAAACATATAACAGAAGGCAAACATGGCGAATGACAGATAATAAGGACGGAATGGACTTTTTATGTCTGTGCTGACATTTGTGCTGACTATGGCATGAAAAGAGGACAAAAACCTTCAAAGACAGGCCTCTGTGCAAGCTTCTTAAGTCTGAAATACTGCATATAACTCAGGTTTAGTCCAAAGGTTACTTTAAACTGTTGTTTTTTACTTCTTCATTCTAAAACCAATCCATATCCACACATTACTCTTCTTAATAAATCTCAGTTTTAAATATATCTCAGTTTTAAATATATCTCTGTCCGAATAAAAACTCAAAAACACATGAGCAACAGCTTTTATGCTTCCACAGGTTTTTATGTAACCCAACATAAAGCCATATCTGCCAATAGGAAGCCTAAAAAAATGTCAATTTCTCATCTAAAACTGGAAATGTTGGCAGAGGGGACTGTGTTGTGGAAGTGTTGAATTATGTAATGACATCTATAGTACATTCTGACTCCTCTGTTCCTCAGTATGGTGCAATAGTTAGTGTACACTTTAAGTAGATATGGAAAAAAATCCTGTTAGAAAGTTAACACCTGCACTCCATGCACCTTCATAACTAAGGAGATAATGGCACACACTCTGATGCAAAACAGATCATAATGATGCACTGTCTGTTGTCACAAGCCCAAACCTCAACATGGGAATGCTCCAAATAAAGTTTCTGAATGTGTTCCCCATAGACAGAGTTTACTTAATATCCATTTATTGACCTTGAGCTCCATTTCAGTGTGAATGTAGGGCCAGACAGCACAGAAAAAAGCAATGATTAAAAAATATCCCTGTATGTGTAGCCAACGCATCACTCACTCACTCACTCACTCACTCACTCACTCACTCACTCACTCACTCACTCACTCACTCAGTTCTCCAGTCATTAATCTGGGGGACTGGAGATTCTGCACTTTTGTAAATAAAATGTAATAAATTCACTCTGTCATTGAGCTCAGTCAATCACTCACTCAGTCCCCCCCCCAGCACACACACACACAGAAGAAAACACTAACTTGGACGCTCTCAGACGTATATCATCGAGACTATATTTAGATCAACTGGCTCACACTGAAAATCCTCCCCGCCCTCCGTCTCCAGTCCCGTCCCTCTACCTCTGTCTTTTCTGTGTCTTTTATGACTTTTTCCGCTCATTTCACCATTCTTCCAGTATCTCCCTCGTTTTCTATTTCTTTGCTCCACATTTGACCCTTTTCTGTGAGCTTTTTGCCCATGACAAGTAATCAACCGCTCCCATTTACAGAACAGCTACATATATGGTTCCCTCCAGGTTTCTTGCCTCCACCTTCCTCCTTCATGTCTCCCATGAGGAAATGAGTGTGAAGCTAACCGGTGGCTGCATTGGAATGCGGCAAAGCTGTAAAAAGAGATCGCCTCTTGCTATGGATTCATAAAGTAATGTGGGTAGCATCAGGAAATTGATTTTTTTTTTTCAATTCAGAGTGAGATAATGACAAGTGTTCTTTGGTTGAGCAGATTGACATGTTGAAATGAAATGGAAATTAGGCACTGTTGGTGGTTAGGGGATGTTATAATGTATGGATACCACATGTGCAAATGCACACGCATGCACACGCACGCACACACACACACAGACACACACTTTCAATTTCTTACTCACATAAGCACTCCTCTGCCTCTGCCACCATCTTTCTGTGTCTGTCTTGGTCTGTCTGCGCATGACAGAGTTTTATGTATGCCTCTAAATCACCACAATACTCACACTTTAGCCCAAGGCTACAAGGCGCTGAGAGGGGAAGGGTAAATGGCTCAGGATGAGAGGATGGTCGGAGAAAGAAGAGTGGCAACAACAATAACAGAGGCAAAAGGGCCTCCACTCATCACGAAGTCAAAGGAGGTTTAACAGTTTTATAGGGAATAGATGATTAAGACCACTTCAAGACGTATATTTCAATAAAACCTGAGAAATTTGCACTAATATAGACTGACAACCACCTTTCCTGTACTCAGAAACTAATGTGACTCTTTTTCACCATTGGTTTTTGAATATCACTTAGTTAGAACACTGATCTGCAGTGGCTGGATGTAAGTCAGGTGAATTTGTACTCACTTCTTTATGTTAAATATTCCCGACTCCCAACCTCCTACTATAGAAATACTTGCACTT
Organism: Acanthurus lineatus; assembly: GCA_029814665.1. Taxonomy (NCBI): domain Eukaryota; kingdom Metazoa; phylum Chordata; class Actinopteri; order Acanthuriformes; family Acanthuridae; genus Acanthurus; species Acanthurus lineatus. The sequence continues at coordinate 12,125,371 of JAPZDV010000023.1, forward strand.
CACCTCTTTCAGTAAGTAGAAATAATATCATGTAGGCTTCAGTTATGCATTGAAAGTATTTAAGTGTTGGATATTGAGACTAACAGCCCTTTTTTCATGCTCAACATAGTTTTGCTTTTTTACTTATTTCCATTTCATCCTATTCGGCTGCTGTGAATACACAAGTGAGCAGGGTAAAATAACACACTGTTAAACTACACAGAATCGTGCATGAAATGATAATTCATTATTAACTGACAAAATTGGTCATGGGAATTACATTAAATGTGCATACCCAATTTAATTTCCAACTGGGTTGCGGACTTTACCATGTGGTATGCATGAGAAAGCATGAATGATGGTAAAAATTCTGTTTGTGTTCTGAACTGAGCGATTGCAAAATCAGATCAGGCTCCTTTGCTCCTTTGGTTATTATCTTGATTTTATCCTTATTTTAAAATCTCAGCTATGGTTAAAGCCAAAGGTTCAAGCAAAGCATAAATCTATTAGTGGAGTCATTTTCATTCTCACTGGAGATGAAAATAAATTGCTAGAGGCGTGGATAGAGACCCAAAGTCTGGGATGAAATCCTTTGTGTAATAAAGTTTTGAATCTTATAATTAAATTGATGTTTTATCAGTGAGTTTTTTGGTGTTTGATGTGCCTCCCTTTTTTGCGTGTTATATTTTTGTTCAGTAATTGACTTGATGTTGAGCCACAGACTATGGGCCCTCTGTCACTGAACTTTACATTAGTAAAGGGTAACTCATCAGTATTAATTTGTGGTGCTTATTTTCTAACTGACCTTGAAAAGAGGTTGAAACAATAGCGGCTCTGCCAGCGAAGGACAATCAACTGAAAAGTGAGCAGAGCTGCAAAAAGTTGATGCTAACAGCTGTTTGTCGAAAGATTATTTAACTATTTAGTCAGCAAACAGCTGACTATTTCATCGTCGTTCTAATACCTGACCAGATACATAAGAATCCTCCACACTAATCTTATCTGTCATAAATAATTGTGCTTTAAAATAAAAAGGCTTATTAAGATTATTTACTATATGATGCATCATTTATTAAGTATTGGATGCAAAGAATATTGCTCTCTGTCATTGAAGTTGACAACATTAAGTTAAGTAGAAAAACTTTGCTCTTTTGAGTAGATATTTAATGGCTGCTTTGAATGAGGAGGTACTTATTCATAAGTATTTTTCTCTGAAGCATCTCATCTTCTATTGAAATAAATACCTCTTGCTATTAGTCATAATTCTGCAAAGCTTTACACTGTTGATTCAGGATTGTTGTTTTCTAAAACTTGTGTGAATTACTTCCACAGTGGATCATGAAGATACAGCAATCATCTCAAAGTGAATTGTTTGCGCACTCTTCCTTATTCTTTTGGGAACCATTGAAACACAATGAAAGCCATTTGCCCTGTATTGACTCCTACGTTCAGCTCAATAGCTCGGGATGATGACAACGCACACTGAATGGTCCTCTATTGCTTCTTAGCTTCCCAGGGGACGAGGCTTTGTGCCCAACGCAACAACATATTAGACTTTTTTAAGGTATTGATTTGCCAACGCTGTGTAGTTTTTCACACACCAGTGCATTCTAAAGAAACCAAGCAACACTCACTGAAAAACACCACGAAAGCAAAATAACAGAATTGTATTTACTTTATAAAGTCATTATCGAGGGATACAGGGAAGCCTTTTTTTTGGATTATTATATGCGTCATACAAACGAACTTCCCAGTAAAAATTGTCCTCTTTAAGCTTCACTCCTTGTCGGTTGCAACAGGAAATGTTTTCTATCCTTTTTTGTTTGTTTCATGGTTTGTTCTCCAAGAATTTGTTTTCTCCTGGTTTTAATGGTACATTACTGCCCCCTTGGCTTTTTGATTTTTCTTTTAAAGTTTAGGACTTAACCTTATTTTTTTTCACTATCATCACTGTCACAGAGATGATACATTTACATCCTTGATTAGCATAGAGAGAGATATAAAGACTTTGTCCTTGTAATACAGCCTTTATCTTGTGTATGAGATGTGTGTTTAATCACTGCACTGCGTTCCTATAAACATATCAGTCGTCTGCATCCAGGTGCTGTCTCACTGTTACACAAATGGACTACAACTATCAAGTAGAAAAGTGATGCACAATCAATTTACCAAGCACAAACATGCAGCTCTGCTCACACACACATTGAAAGGCTGTAATAATTATGATACTGGGATTCTTTTATTTACTGCACAGACCAGTTTTTGCATAGCACTTACAACACCATTTGCACTGTATAGCCCTAAATACACTGATAGACTAATAAAAAAAGGGTATTGCAGGATTTAGTTGGGCTGGGTTAGCACACAGAAAAAGAGTGAGGGCTGAGTGTGTGAGTGGAGAGATGGAAACTGGCACTGCTTTACACAGTAAACGGCTTATGTAACATAAAACTCTATTGATATAAATGGTTGTGCCTCATCCTTTAACTCAATTGAACATATATCAATATAACTTTGGAGTCAAACTCCTGCCAAGCCCTGTTACTTCTGACTGTGACAGAGGTGGTTTCTGCTTGGGCCAAGAAATGGAAGTGATCACATGCAGTAAACACACTTTGGAAAGCTGCCATCACGTGCATTCCAGATATATATATTTATATATATACACACACACACATATATAATGTATATAGATATATATGGATAATGTATAAATATATATTATATCTGGAATGCAGCCCTCTCATCAGCTTTTACTCTTCAATGACACTTTTTCCATTCATCGTTTGAGATATTTTTTTTCAGCTTCTGTGTTTCCAAGATCTGCACTGCACTCATGACATCATCTGTGAGATACAATAACAAGCAGTTGTTTTATTTAATCGATGACATCATAGTTCAGCACGGCCTTGAAGACAGCAGTGCTGAGATCAGAAATGATCTCACACAGTAAATCAATGTGAAAATTGGGGTGGAAAAGTGAAGGCTGATTAGACAGCCGCATTATAGATAAAACATTTTATATATTAATAGCTTTATTTCATAACTCTGTCCCAGAATTGGCACTATCACAGCAATATTTCAAAAATGAAACATCTTCATTAAAATGCTGTTGAAAGATCAGTTTGACATTACGTAATCTACTGAAGGCTCATTTCATTATTAAATTCTGACCAAAAGAAGTGATTTAAAAGCTCTTTCTTAATGATAAGAATTAGATTTACCATGTCAGGTTGCCACAGAGCAAAGATGGTATAAAAACCCTTATTTCACCATTTCTTGCTCACTCCCATTTCTTATCAGGGAGCAGACAGATAGCCCATTGTATGATATTGTAAAAGAAATAATAATAATGATAACAAAGGAGAGTAGAAATATGCTTGTTTACACACTTGTTTACATGATTCAACTGCTGGTACAGGATTTTCTTACAATATGACTAGTTAATGAGAAGCTAAGTTTAATTTAAACATCCCCGACCAGTACACTGAATGTGCAGTGTAACAGAACACAATTTCCCAAAATATCACAATAAAACTTACTTTATAAGACCAAACTCGTGACTTAGTGTCAAGGAAGTAGATATTACATATTGTACCATATTAGAATTTTTTCTTCTACCTTTTATGTTTATGTGTAAGTATCACTTATTGATATGTGATTAGCTTCCTGCCTTTGCATCTCTTCAATTTAATTATGTAGACTATACATACTGTATACATATACTGTACAGTGTATACATACTAAGTATGACAACGGGCTTTATAGTATAGTATAGTATAGTATGAGTATTTTTTCTTGCCTTCTTTTTTGATCCTTATTTCCTGTTTTTTGACATTTTATTGAAACAGATATTGAATGAAAAATATAAAATTAAACAGATAAAATTAGTATTTATGAAAAAAAGATTCTCAGAAAAAAAAAGAAAGATCTGACAATATCACTGGCCAATATACCCATGAACTTTTACATCTCTAAAAACTGTCAATAAAGAATAGAAGTAGAGAGGAAATACAAAAACATAATTTAAAGGACATCATGACAGGAAACCTTTGCAGGATAGGTTTTTTTTCTAGTTTATCATTCTGTCTTTTCCTTCTCTTTATTTCACAAAATATACACAATAGATTTACTCTGAATCAGCTTGGGCTACAACACAGTCATGAATTGCAAAACTTTGTTTTCATTGTACCCACTCAAGGTTTGGTAAATTCCTCTTAAGGCATTAAAAATGGAGAGCTCCTCTGTTCCTCCACTCGTATCTATGAAATATTAAGATAAGAGGGATGTTTCAGTGGCTTTCCACGCTCCCTGTTTTCTGTATTTACAATGGCTGTGAATCTGTACTTAGACTGTTTTGATATAAATATCACAATGTAATTAGAGATTCAATAAATAAAACATACAGTATGCTGAAGTAAAAAAATCCAACATGTATGCATTTTTGAATTTATTTGATCTGATCAGCAATTAATCAAAATGCTGTTTTTGTTTGTTTTTCTTCCGCATGTAATTGAACTCCTAAATTGTCTCTTAATGCTGACAGAATGGGTTATGCATGCAACAAATTGAAAAACTGCTATAATTAAAGTAAGGTAGCTCAATGATTTATTGAGTTTATATGGGAGTAGTGTACAGTCAGAGACAGATTACAGATTACAGTCATGGTTTATGAGCAGTTTCCAGAAGATGCATTAGTTTCATATTCATCTTACTTTACAGAATGAATCATCTTTGTGATGTCAGTGAGTTAGTAGTAAATTTACACACTGTATCTATGTTATTCTGCCATATGTTAGAGAATATGTTGGTTAAATTTAAACAGATCATGACTAACAATGCAGCCATAGGGCACAAGTACTACTGTTAAATTCACAGTAAAAGAAAAAGTTCACTGTATATTTCAGTGCACTTGTTTTATTAAATTCATAAAATAAAAGAGGAATATATGCAACATAAGTGTGCAGCAAAAACTTAATTATGGCATAAATGACTTTAAATTCAGGGTCATTTCACCATTGTTGTTTCAAACCATTATGGTCTCCAATAAATATTTTTTGTAATGAAAGCTTTGCATAATCTGCAGCCACTTAAAGATTGTTTAAGCTAAAAGTGAAGACAACAAACAAATAAGCAAAAACAAAATGATGGAATTAATGATAAAAAAGGACTTTTAAGCACAGAGGCCAAATCTTGCACAGTCAGAAACACTGTACTGTCTCCAAAGTGTAACAGTTAAAAAGGATTAAGTTGAGGCAAAGCTTATTTTTAACTGTGTACATCCAAATTCATCCCTCAGTTTTACCAAACCACATGATATGTGGTTTATATTGTAAAAATGTCATTGATATGCAGTTAAAAAGAAGCAAAGTCTCCTTAAAGTCACATTAAAGATTACACAGGGGACACATATTTTGGTCCAACCATTTGTGATGCATCTCTATTTGTTCCTCTGAAGAATGCAATATGTTTTCTTTTCCTTTGAGCGTCTGCATAACAGGCATCCGTTGTGTTTGCACTTGTGTCTCGCTTCAACACTTTGCCCCACTACTTGCGTACAGTGACTGAGCTTGTATATCTTGAGTGAAGTGAGCTTAGCACAGCTGTCCCTGTCATGCATCATTCCTCTGGTCACATCCTCCCTTCTTTATCCATCTGCTCAAGGCCTGTGTAATGTGTATATGTGTGTGTGTGTGTGGGTGTGAGTGTGTGTGTGCATATGTAAAAGCTTGTGACTGTAATCCTCATGCTCTACATAAGACCAGGTTTTCTCTGTCACATCAGCAATACCCAGAGGAAAAGGCTGAAGCTGCATGTGTGTGAGGGCCTGTGTGTGTGTGCGTGTGTGTGTGTGTCCATGTGCATGTTTCACTGATGGTTTTGTCAAAGTTTGAAAATCAAGGAGCTGTATTTTAAAGGGAGTGACAGTATGAACATCCACATAATGGCTTAGCTGATTGGAGAGGCATGTTGGGCTTAATGCACTCTGAGATTTTATATAGTACCTCCTAACGGAACTCAAATTTCTATCAGACAGCTTGAAAATGTTTGCAAATAGGGTCAAAATCTGATGAAAAGAGTCCCGTTCAAATGTTAGAAGCAATTGTAGAGACTGTTTACTGCTCCTGTAACACTGCTCCTGCAATAATTAAAATCATTGAATATGCACTGATGAAAGGGGAAGTGTAGGCTAAACACCTCAGTCTGCGTTTCTGTTTGCTTTCATTACCTAGTCTCATTACAAAGGTTTGGAACACACTGAAATAACATCAACTGTGTGGAGAAACTACAATAATAAAAGCCATAATAACTGTGACTAAGGATGTAAACTCACATGGTTACCATATGTGTTGTAAAATTATAGTCTATTAAAGGTGTGAAAGAAACAGGATAATATAGGGGGCCATTCATTTAGGCCTGTATTTAGACTGAATGTAAACAGTCAGCAAATGAAGCAAATGAAGCAAACCAATAGCTGAAAGCCTTTGCCAAATGTATCAACAACATGTGTTGTGCATTTAATGTGGAATTAATTGGATTAATTTTGAAGAAGAAATTAGGTGACAGTAGTTACAGTAAACTTTTCCTTCTTACAATATTTATTTTTAGGTCTACAACTGATTTTGTGTCAGTATTTGTAAAAGATTAAATTCATCAAGGTTTCCACTTTACTTGGAATCTTAAGTCAGTGTAAAAACAAAGATGTGTCACACAGTTTTATATATTTTTTCTATGTTGTGATTTTCTTTCTCTGTGTCTTCACTCACTGTCATATGTCTCCTCACTTTATTGTTGTGGCACAGCAGTGCTGTATCATAACCTAATTTGGCACAGATTGTGAAGTTGAGACTAGGCTCTTTTCCAGCATTTTAATAGTGAGCAAAATCAAACTAGGGGAGTTGTTTAACTCCAGTTTTTTACATAAATGTCAGAGTACATGTTGATGTAATACAACACAGCCTCATTTATAGCTTCTGTGCAGCAGTGAGTCAGACCAGGCATTTTGTGGAAGAGAGGAAAGAAGAAAAAAGGAAGGTGGAAAAAGAAAGAATTAGAAGATAATTGAGAGATACAGAAGGGTTAATCTTTGGAGCTATCTGGACCAAAATCATCAGTGAAGTTTGAAAGTCATGACAGAATGAGTGTCAGCACCAAAAAATATGGACAAATCTGAGAAATTCCAGATTTAAATTAAATTATTTTTTTGCCTTTTTGACTACAAATCAAATTGTGCTTAGATGGAATCATTTTTACCAAACCCTAATCACAAATATTTGAACATAAAAAAAACAGACAAACAACTTTTTCAAATAACAGAAACTATTAGAGTAGTGCCTTTACTTCAAACAGCATACCTGTGTGCAAAGCTTTTTACTAAAACTAAAGACTTGCAACAATGAGGTTTTTTTTGATTTCATAACAACCAAAAAATATATAGTACTATCATCATTCATTTAATTTTCCAGACACTTGTGGATAAGCAGTTCCAAGGTTTTGGTCATATAATTTCTAAAACCTTGTTATATGCATTCTACAATATGTAGTACCTTGGCCTTCCTGTGCAACATGTCACACAAGTTCTGCAAGCTTGTACCTTCATTTAATCTCGTTCAGTTGCACTCAGTGCCACATCACATATAGGACTACTGAAGTCTTGGCCCTGGTCTCCTTTTTTACATCTGGAAAATGTTTGCGCCAGGAAAGGGAAAAAAAAACAACCTACATTAACACAATGCAGTGAAGGCTCTTGATAATCAAAACTCTGAAATTTCTTCAAATGTTATAAGGAGGCCAGGGTTGGCTGGCAATGGTCAGTGGGGGAAAACATGTAAAAAAAAGGTTTAGAAAAACATAATGTTCTGTAGCTATAAGAAACTGTGGTAAACAAGACTGAAATATTATACTGACCTTACAAGCTTCTGCAGGGGAATCATGCTTTGCTCCCCTTCCGATAGCCAATTTTCCCACCTTTAAGATTAAGTGAATGAGGCAGGCCACAAATAGGCAGCAGTCAAACCGGTGTAGTTACAAATTACAAAGGCAAAGAGTGGTTGCATGGATTTGTCTTTAACTACGGCAATCTAGTTCACAACTATATTGCTATAGCTAAAGGCAAAATTGGGCCAAGTCAGGTTTTCTTTGTATATTACATAAAGTGTCTCAGTGGACTTTACAGGCTTATATCAGCAGTAGTTTCATGCTCTCTAAGAAGAAAAAAAAATCAAAGGAAAACAGGGAAAATTGAGGAAGCACCAGTGCCTCCTCCTGGGATCCAATTTGTCCTGAGGATGAAGAGAACCAACTACCGTATGAAAATAGAGGGATATGGTATATACAGGTTATCATACAATCTGTGCTTATAATGGCAGAAAAAGTGGCAGAAACAGTCAGAAGTAACTAGTGTAATGCAGACTATATTATAATTTAGCCAATATGCATTAAATCCCCAAAAGTATTTGACATTAGATTTTTGACAACTTCTCAAACTTCTTTTTTTGGAGGAAAAGATACAGAATATATCACATCAACGGAAAAAGAGACAGCGGTTGAATCATATGCCATATCAGTTATTCTGTGGCATAGACAGTTTTCCTTCTGCTTGAAGTACCTCTTATCCGTCTCCCAGCACATCCTTCCTTCCCTTCCTCTCTTTCCCTGCATGCTCTCTGAGGCAATATCTTGACGTCACAACATCACACACAGAGACACACATCCGGACCTTTGCAATTTGATATGCCTATTTGCACACACACACACACACATACAAACTCACACAGGCATTTTACCACACATGCACATGCTGGCTCTCACTCCCTAACACACACAAACAATTTCACTTGTTCTACTGTTCCCTGTGGCCCGTGATGGAACTGACACACTGTCTCATTTGATCAGTGTGAAACCATTGTCTGACATCTTTAGTGGAGATGGGGGCTTCAGGGTAGGAGGTTGAGGGATGCAATATATGAGCAGAAGTAGATTGGAGAGGAGGAAGGGAGGAGATATGAGATTCGGTGGTGACCAAAAGTGACCTCAAAGTCACTCAGAGATTTCTCAATGAAGGAGGGACGCAAAGAATATGACTGAAGGGAGGAAGACTGAGTAATAAGACCCAATCTAACCAAAAGTATTTTTTCCCCCGGAGGCATTTGACAGTCACATGTGCAGCTGTGATATGAAAATGCAGCCACACATACACACACACACAAGCACACACACACCCAAACATGCACTATGCCTCACTAGGCATGATTTGATAGTTTTCTCTCCACTGGCCTGCAGCTGGGAGGTCACAAAAGATGAGACATGGCTCCAAGCTGTTCCAAAATCCAGTCACACATGTAACTCCTCCGTAGGCCTGTAATCGTGCATGTGTCAACAGTATATATCTGCATTCATGTGTGTGTGTGTCTGCAGCGCAGTGAGCAGTGAGCACGTGCAGTAGTGAGAGTGTGAGATGGAGCATTTGTGTGGCACAGTATGCCCAATGTTCTGGAAAGGATGTCAAGAACACTTGGCTGTGATGTGTTACTATGCTGACCAGAGCCCAGCTGTGGTGGGGATTTAACTGGTTGTCATCATCTTAATTAGTGTTGTCATGATAATTTGAGTCTCCATGGCTGTGGCCACAGATTTCAGAACAGGCCCGCAGTCTTCAGGACACATCTGGAACCCCTGATTGCTTTACAATGAGAATAAATAGAAGTAACGCTGTCATCAGACTTGAATTACTGAATATAAATAATATCTATAGCTACTGGCCCTTGGAGGTGAAATTAGCATAACATATCACATGTGTGCATGTCTTTTGTTGAGTTGTGTGTTGTCTTACATGTGTACTGTTGGTGTTTGTGAAGCAAACATAACACGCTCTGAGCTGGTTTAGTGGGAAGGGGCTCAGTTTTTGTAAGTACAAGAGATGCTAATAAAGTGTATAAACCTCTTATGAAATGAACTTTATGGCTGCAGTTTGATAATGGAGGGAGCAGGCTACATTTTTATTTCTCTTGTTTACTCTTAAGAAAATATATATTTGAGAGGATATTGAGAAATGATTTTTTTTTTTTTTTTTTACATTTTTGTAAAAAAATGAAAAAAGGATCTCTGTGATTTAGTAATGAGCTTCCATAAATTTAGGAGACTTGCAAAACACACATTAGAAAAACTGATAAAAGAGAGGCTAAGATGTCTCAGCAATTTCTCATACTTAAAAAAAATAACTTTGTAAATCACATAAAACAACTTGATTGTTTCATTTGTTAAACTGCATGAAATTACTAAAGTTTTTTTTAAGTTTTCTAAATCTCTGTCAGGAGATGCAGTATATTTGATCCAAATATTTGGGCATTTCTTTATCCTTTCCTCTGCATTGCAATGCAATCATTAATGATCCATCATGCTATATTTCTGAAAGAACTGGAGAGATAAAAGAAGGGATGTTATTGTTGTTTGTGATGGCGTCAAAACAATGGATGGTGGTGGTGTCATGGATGGTCAACCTTGGCTCACTGTCATTAATTGTAAGCTACCAGTTAAGTCAACAGAAGAGATCAAACCACTGATGTTAGCTAACCTTGTGGGAGGCCTGGCAGTGGGCGCAGGATGGTGTAATCGTCTGCTTACACTGCTCCAAGGCATTCCGAGTATGTATATCGGCAGCGGCCATGAGGCAGGGACACAGCGGGCATGGGTTTGCCTCTTGAAGGAAGTCAGGTCAGTGGGTACACTATACCAGTATTGAAAGGAATAAAAGGTGGCTGTCTCTCTTTTTGTAGAGAGTGGGATTCATCAGTTTGCAACTCCCTAAATGAAAAGCTATGCATATACAATTTTCAGCGGGCCAATGTATGTACAGCATTGAAAGAGGGTATTACTCACTGGCTCCAGTAGAGGGTGGAGAGAACTTAAGGACATCATGTCGCAAATTCTGGATGGAGGAGAAGAACAGGGAGATTTCTTTAATTCCTCCACCAAGGGGTCGATAGTCCATCCACCCGTGTAATGAGGTCTGTTAGCCAAATGAGCAGCCCTTCAAGTGTAAGTGCACGTGTGAGTATGTGTGTGTGTGAAAGTGTGAGAGAGATACAGAGAAAAGAGCTCACACAAGTGCATTTAAGTGCATGCAAATTTTTCTGTGTGCACGGATGTTTTCCTGTCATGTCTGTGTCTTTCATAATGTGCAGCCTGACAGGTGTCCTAGAGAATCACATATTAAAAGCAACAGCCTTACATATGTTTCACTCATATACTGTAAATATTTACCCTGTCAGATGTAACTAAACACTACAGCTTCTCTCTGTACTAAATGGAGACATCAGTAGGCACAGCACTTTGCTGTCATGCTGAATGTGTGCTCTCATGTGGAGCTATCAGCTGTAATCAGCTAGGTGCAGTCAGACATGCTCCAAACCATAATGGCCGTTTATTTTTACAAGAATTTGCATATTAACAGGTGTATCACTATAGATCTTACATTTGTCTTAAAAGACTGCAGAGCTGTAAAGGGTTGGTTGGTGGTAATGCAAGTTTTCTGCTGTAGGTTAGAGCCTGTGTTTGTAGAGTGACCCCCAGTAGCACTGCAGAGTCTGTTTTGACTATAGGAGCTACAGTAACAAGCAAAGCCCAATAGTATTTTGAAAAGAAAACGGGGATTATGGTTTAAATTAATGTGTACCAACAAGCAAAACTGACAGTAATTTGATAAAAGGACATTATGTAAATGATATGATACCAAAGATGTTTTTTTTTATTATTAATAAAATATACTAAAAGGGGGAAATATAACTTAAAAGAAAGGCAAATAAATAGGATAAATCCAAGAGCTTGTTTCTTCTGCCTACTAATGTAAGAAAATGCATGTGCAATCCGAGGCTGCTGCTTTTGTCAAAATGCAATCGAAAGACAGACAGTTAGGAATAAAAAATCCTGTAATAAAAACTGATAACTTTAACAGCCATCACTCTTTAACATTAAACGGCTGAACTTTTAACACATTCAGAAGCGGCAGCAGGCACAATAGCATGCTGAGCAGGCAGAAAAAATCCTTAACTGGAAGCATCACAGACATGAAAAACTTGTAGAAATCATTATGTTGCAAATAGAAAATGTCAGACACTTACATTTTGCCAACTCCTTGTGAGTCCTTGTAAAATATGAAGACTGTCATTGCTTGGTTTCTAAATAATATTAAATCTTCATGATTTTCATCCAGGCCAAGGTTTCGGTTTGCTGCTGCACTCTTACATTTCTGCGGCTGAAGATGGACCTGCACTTAGGTGATCAGTGAAACGTTGTTTTAAAAGTCTGAACATGTCTCATCTCTTGCTCAACAAGAATATGAACCCAATGTCACTTGGCTCTGTCCTCAACTCTCTGCTCTGGCTGTTTCAAGTTTCTAATTGTACAAATGGTGATGGAAGATGCTCACTGATTAGTGCCAGTAACGTACTGTACTTGATTTTTACTCCCCCACTACCACTCACTTTGTACATACTGAACAGTTTATTACCCCTAGCGCATAATGTAGAACTACAAGAGTCTGTTTTGGAATATGACAGCAAAAATGGCAACTGTGCAACATTTTCCGAGCTTCATTCTGCCTTTTAAACTGAAGTGACAGATTCCTCATCGCTAGATATTTTAACATTTTGAAAATCCACACAAATACCTTCGTCAGTATCATCCAGGTCAAACAGCTGTCAGATTAAAAATGATGCTGGATATTTTGATAGTCTGCGAACGTTATAATTGGTTTACCAGGGTGATGGCACCGCAGTGTACCAGGCCTCATTCAAAGAGTTATTTTTGAATACTTTGCCATCCTGACTGACATTAATTAGGGGGAGACGTCATCCTCTATTAAAATGTCACCGCACAACAGCACTAACACTGCTTTTGTAAGTGAGTGTGTGTTTGAGATGATGGAAACTGTTGGGAGCATACATTAGTGGAATCAACATTGTGTGCCGGTGTGCATATGCATAGCCGTGAATAGTTCCTGCCTTGTATCAGTGTCTGCCTCTCCTCTTTGTTCGGCCCGTGTGCAGCTGTGTGTGTGTGTTTGTAAGTATTCTGTTGAGGTAAGCAGTTTGTTGTGAGACAGCAGCAGGGATGCTCACACCTACACCGAGTCCTAATGAGGATTTTACTAAACCCACAGAGTCTATAACTATACCAGCCCCTGTGGAAAGCCTGACACTGCAACTACTGCCTGCGTGTGTGTGAAAGTGTCTGTGTGTGTGTGTAAGTTGCAAGCAAGAGTTATTGACACTTAAGGGGAAAAGGACTGGAGACAGAAAACGAAAAGGAGGATAGAGTGCAAGATAGGAGGGGATTAGAAGGGATGGAGGGGTAGAAGAAGTGGGACTGGTAGATGCTAGACGGAGAAGGGTTTATTAATATCCATTTGGAAGATGGGGCGGGGGCTGCGCAGGGTCCGCTAATGCTTCTCTTGGCATCGACACAGTTTGGCACCCTGTCTGAAAAAGACTTAAAAGGTGCTCCGAGTAACCCTGAAACACCAAGCAAACAGCAAAGTATAGGTGGAGAGACAGAGTTTTACATTTAATGTTTTATTAGGGGAAACATTCCTTTAAATGCCTGATAACAAGATCTTGTATCTCAGAAAACAGACAGCAAAATCACTGATAAACACTTCACTGTCACAGTTGCAGAGAAGAAAAGAAAAACATCAAAAACTGTTGTGGTGTCGGAAAAAACTGTACTGTAAGGAACCTTAAAATAGTCAAATTTTACCTCTGACTGAAGGTTCCAATTGGACATAAACTAACTAGCGATGGCACGGCATAAGCCAGAGGCATGGTGAAGCTAAAGACTGTAATTTGTATGCAGCAAGAGGAGCATCTGGTCAGCCAATTACCATCTAATGGTTGCTCTTCATCCAGTGTTAACAATCTTCTTATCTGCACCCTGTCTGAGCACTACACACACACACACATACAGGCACACAAACACTCACACATTTAATCTTTACTTATGCCTTGCAGCCAGAGGAAGTAGCCTCCTCTCACCATGTGCAATGTACTGTACAATGAACCCCTTCATTTCGGCGATCAGCTTGAAGTAAAGATTCCCGTCCTTTATCTTTCACTTGTTCTGTCTTCCCTGTTATCCATTCCCTGGCAAATTCTCCGATCTTTTTTATCTACTTACCCATTTTTGTTATGTAACAGGGCAATTCAAGTCACCCAGCTCTAAAGAAACTGCCTAAATAAAGACACTATGCAGGGGGGGAGTAGAAGAAAAGAAAGGGAGTAAAAGGGAGGGATGGAGAGGGAGCAGATTGCTTGCAAACTAATGACTTATTCCTCAAGATCAAACGGAACAGACTAAACAGATAATTCCCAGCCAAAGATACTCAACATTGCATAGCTTGTCTCCCATTCCTTAGCTTATTCGCAAGGGGGGTAATTAAAAGAAAAGCTATGAAAAACACTCAAACCGAGGCACACACGCACACTGGCGCACTCACACAGTACTGCATTGTGGGAGGCCTGCCACACGTGGCTTTGATAGCATGAATCTTTTATCCCCTTGGCAGCCTATTGCCTGTGTAAAACGCATTTACAATGTCAATAAAAACCATTTCTAATCATTTGCCAGGCATCTGAATGTGCACTGCCCAAGGTGCTGTGACTAACATATTTCCCTTGTCTTTCCCTCTGCATCTCATCTCTTTTTTTACATACACAAACGCATACAAGCTTGCATGAGAACACACACATGCACACCTTAAAGACAACAAAACAGCAGACAGAACAAATATGGATATTTTAAAATCCTCCTCTGGAAAGGAAACTGCACATTGTGCATGTGCTGTTAATGTGTCTCATGTCTTTAACAGAGACATGGATTGAGGTCTTTATTGCTGATTTAATCCATCCAAGGCTGATGGGGGTGTAATGGAGGTGGGAAACCAAAGATAACAGCGGTGAGAAAAAAACAATCCTCTAACATATTGATATTTTCCCTCTCCACATACACCTACACGACTGATCTCACACAGACAACGGACCCATACACACACACGCACACACACACACACACAGACAAAAACTCACACAAGCTTACACTTTTTAACATGCATGTGCAGAGACTCTTGCATGTGCCAGCAAGCCAATTGTGCAAACCGCACCTCTGCCACTCTTAATATTGTTGAATCGATCAGCAAGTGGTCTGTGCGCACTTAAGGAAAATTCACTTTGAATCCTGTGAAGTAATCCCTCACTGTCCGAATGCCAGCAGCTGCTCCGTGTGAGCATGTCTGCACATCAACACTGCAGTTTACTGTACTTGAGGTAAACCTTAGCCATAAGTTCCCTAAAGTGTTTTTTCTTATATTCATGTCCCCTAAATGATCATACCTTGACTTCGTTGATATGCATCTTTTCAAACTGAAGGGGGGAGGGGTTCAAAAAGTTATTCATAGAAATGGACTTAATTTTACCTCAAGCAAACCAACAGGAAAGTCTTCTCACTAGATTCAATAGATTTATACTCTGTAGAATTTGACAGAGATGAGAATAAAAGCTTCTCATAATTCATCAAACATTTGAACTCCTACACTTGTTAGCTGAATGATTCTGAAAATTCTCCTTTATCTTTTCTTTTCCTCTCAAGGTTCCTGTGGTCAGCCAGAGCGGTTTTTGCAAACAAGGAGAATTTATGCTTTTTCTTATCTTTTAATCACTCCTCACCTGAGTTCAGCGGGAAAAAAGCTTCTTTCTTCTGCTGTGGGATGCTTCTGCATCATTTTTCTCAAGTGGACTGTTTAACATACGAGTATCGATTACAGATGACTGATGTCATGTTACGTTAGCTGCGCCTCATGTAGGTCAGCTTTAGCACATTTGTTGTTTGCGGAAATACTAACTCTTTACTGCATATGCTTGGCTACATGTAAGCACGGTTTGGTATATGAACTTTTCCTTACCCAATGATTCATTTCATGTGATATCTCTGAATCTGTTCTCCCAAAACCAATTTTTATCTTAAAACGTAATCCTCATTTCTAAGTTAACTGAGGAACTACCGATTAATGAATAATAATTATTCTAATCATGCATTAAATTATTAAAATTAAAATTTTCCTGTACTGTGTTGTAAAATGCTTCTGTATTTTTGGTACAGCAGCATCTCACTGTGTCATTTTACTGGCTGTTTACAGTCAAAGAGGGGAGGCAGCGGGAGACAGTGCCAGTCCCTCTCTTCACAGGGGGGTCTTCTGTGCTAGAGACTAAAAGCCAAACAGAACCTCAGCATGGGTGCTAATGGGCCTCAGTGGCAGGTGTGTGTGGGTGTGAATGTGCGTGTGTGCATGACAAAGAGAGAGGAAGAGGGAAGAGAGGAACAGATTATGTGTGTGCTATAACCTTTGAAAGGCTCACAATTGTTCATGGTCTAGTGACCATAATGTCATGGCACATTTACTTAAGCCAATAATTTCTATACCACCCCATCTCTCAACACTGCTTGTTGTGGTAAACTAAAGCATACACACTACAAGCATTTGCATGGGTGTGTGACCTATGCAGCTCACTCATCTCAAAATGACCTGTGGGGTATTCACATTGGATGTTAGTGTAATGGGGTTTTAAATGTGCTGGGGAGAAAAGTGGCTCCCATCAAATTAGCCTTCCATTCATTCCCACTTAAAGCTGCAATAGCCACGCTTCGTCTCCTTAGCGAGGATTGCCTCTCACCACACAATTACAGGCTTTGCATTGCTCTGTGCAGAACAGCCAACAATGACCATCTTTGCATTACAAAGATTCATGCCTTTGTGGGGAAACACTGAACACATGTTACATACAGAGGTAGAAGTTGAGGTGAAAACACTGCAAAAATCAGCATATTTGTAGTTACAACAGTATTAATACAACTAACTATCACAGTCACACAGTTACCCTTATTATCATAATCATCAATACGCCAGCCATCGACTCTGTAGTAATTATTGTTTGTGTCACCATTAAACATTATGGTTGGTGTAAAAACTGAAATTAATTAATTATATTCATGTAAAAGTGTTCCCTTTGTCAAAGGTTTTTTTTCCTACTTGTCATTAAACTTTGTGTTTTCTTTGTCATAACTATTTCATGAAATGCAAAAACACCATGTTGTGTATTCAGCTTTCAACCTTAATTTTGGCCCGTAGTTTTTTTGCCTTAGGCTCAGACTTCCTGTGGGAAACATATATACTGGAGTTAGAGGTCTGCAAATTTTGTTAACTAACAGTGAAAATACTAACAAATATAATTAAATACATTACGCATTTATTATTGTGTGACAGTTCAGTTGACCATGGAGAGTTTCAGGGAGAAACTGAGGCTGGGGAGTTTTCTGTAATTTTCGACTGTTTCTGGAAAAGCTGCATTTTGTCAGAGTTTTGATTTAATTACCATTACAAACAATGAGACATTTGGTAAAGTTAGGCTTTAAATCTTATCACTTATTTATTTTCTGCTGGATCATGTATTCTCTAATGCATTGTGCCTCCTTGTAATGGACAGTCTACATTAATATTTAGGGCATGATTGTTGTGGGCACTGGTAGTTATATTTGAGGCCTATAATAAATTATTTCTCAGTAAAATGTGTGTGTGTGTTTGTGTGTGTGCGAGTGTGTGTGTGTGCGTGTGTGTGTGCGTGTGAGTGTGTATTTGCTTGAAAGTACCAGAGCTAACTTGCTGTCAGTTTTGGAGCGCGTCTGGCTCAGGCTGAAATACTGCAGACAGTGTCAAGTCGGGGCTGAGCTACAGCTTCGACATGTTGGGCAAAGGAAAGGTTAGGCTGTAGTTTTTGGCCTATTCAAGGCAAAACTGAAGATACACTTAACTTAAAAAAGACTCATATTATATTGGAACCTGAGAAGATAAGTCTTTTTTAACTGTATTAATTTATGGCTCAGTAAATTAAATTTAGTTAAAAGCTGGATGACATGAAACATTAAAAAATGAATATGACTATATTACTATTACTTAAATTAAGACATCATGGTTTAAGTTAAAGGGTCATAGAATAGTCTTTACAGACTGTTTCACTGTGTACCTAGAGTCTATACTTCTGCTGGAACCTGTAATGAATAAAACCTCCTGAGGGAGACAGAAACCAATAACTAGTTAAATATGAATCAGTAGAAACTTTGAGTGAAAGTCTCCATGGACTAAACTAAATTAACAAGCTTTGTAGGGTATTGAAAGGGCTTAAACAGACTATGTGCAACACTATGAAGTATGCATGCGGAGGGAGCGATACACACCAAATTCATTAATATTAAATATAAGAGCTCATTTTATATGCTGTGATTTTTAAATGGTGTTAATGTTTCATTGTCTGCAATTGCTGTGTCTATCCTACCACAACATACTGCAGTAAACAACAACAAAGGACACTCTTATAACTGTATCACAGCTTATTCCACTGAATTGAGCGCTGTCCTTTTCTCAGAAGAGAGGAAACAGTTCACTTTCTGAATCGACTAGAGCTGCACTGAATGAACTGTAACAGCCTAGTTATTAAAATCAATAGCAATAACTACAATTCCTCAATTTCATATTGGCTCTTGACTCAATCAATGGATATCAAATTACCCTGCCTCTAGAGCGCGTAATCCCCATCACAAAGAGCCGGGTTAAAGCCCTGAATATAGATCAATGTAGAACATGCAGAGTACCTCTCATAATGAAGGAGCTCATTGAGAAATTACACAACAAATGCAGCTGCAGTCTGCAGAAACATACGGGACAAATCTACAGAATACAGCCACACAATCAATAGTCATTTCTTTGCAAAATGGTTCATTTACACTGGCATGACAAGCGCAATACGGTTAGAGAGACAGATTTAGTGTGTGGGTGGTAAGACAGATTCTTGGTGAAGTACAAAAATTAAAAAAAAAAAAGACTATTGATTAGTTTTTATATAATTTTTGATTTTTATTCTCACCGGGGAAAATGATAAATGCAACAATTTAGCTCCAGTTTTCATAATTTTTAATTTTAAAATAAAAGATTTAAGAGTTTCTTTGAAAGTACAAATGGCTTATTTCATTTGAGTTGATCACAAATTTGTAAGAAAGCTGAGCATTCCTCCTTTGCAGAAATAACCCTTAGAGGCATGTGGCATATTGAGATGCTGATTAAATAGTGTGATTGTTTTCACAGGTGTGTCTTAAACTGCTCACAATTAAAGCCTACAGAAATGTGCAGTTTTATCTTTCATGGATCCCCAATCACTGCAAAAATAAATATTACATGACCGGGCTACAGACATGCTTTTTTCCCTTCTTCTTCTTCTTCTTCTTCTTCTTCTTCTTCTTCTTCTTCTTCTTCTTCTTCGACAGGAGGAAATTTCAACCCACTGTGTGATGTTACTCTAACCTGGTTGACTACTTAACTCAACAACAAATAAGCAGTTATATGACTTACAAGTCTCTGATCCCTTTTCAGTCCTGCATTAATCTAGCTAAACCTACAGGCCTGATGCTGAAGATAGAATATTAATGTAGAGTGAATATATATAAAAGCCTGTCATGTAGAGTCCAGCAAACTAGAGCACACATGACATGAACACATTTAATCACCAGTGCATGAGTCTAATATGGCAGCTATTCAATAATCCCTGCTCTCAAAAAGATTAGACATTAATTATTTAAAATAAATGTTTTTTTAGAAGCTGTTGTTCAACACCATGGCATATCTGAACACTGTGTTGCTTTTAAAGTGTTTTGCATTACACTTAAGGTTGTTTCTAACATTTAAGACAACCAATACTGACACAAATGGGTGAACAGTGCATTATAAATAATGCTCACTCCGACAAATACAATGCAATGCAGTCAATAGTGAGGAAATATTGCATGACCTTATTATTATCATGTAGAGGATATAGCTTATTCAGGTGTAGGTTACTTCACAAACTTGTGCAAGAGCACAAAAAAAACAGGCAATGTTCAGCAAAAAGAAGACATTCCACAAACTATTAAAACTGTCATGTCAATCAGGAGAGACAAGTGAATTAAGCAAAGACATTTATTTATTTATTTATTATAATGGATGATATGTGATAATTAAGTCTTGTCAGACAGTCTTTGGCGGTTATACTCAACGGGTACATGTTCAAGCCTGAGCAGCAGCAGCAGGATAAATCCCCCCTCCAGACACCGGTGGTGGTGGCTGATGACTCAGCTGAGACTGATGGGCTGATGAAATGATGAAACTGATTAAACGGGCCATGATGGGGAGTTGGATGAGGGCACACAATGGCAGCATGAATGAACTGGAGGCAGAGAGAGGAGGATATTTAAAAAAGACAGCAGCAGGAGTGTCGGGCTAACAATGCAGGTGTGTCACTGTGCTATTGGGCAAATGATCGGCTGATTAGAAAAGCTGATTTTCAATTTACCCCTCTGACCATGACACTGAGAAAAAAAGAATTTTTTCTATTTTTAAGATACCCATGTTATGCTTTCAAAAGGAGAAAAGTAAAGCCTTAATGCTTTTCAGCCTGTGTAGTGATCGATCACCCATACCTGGATCCATTCTTGGGTGAGCAGAGTGCAGCAGCAAATTGGACGTCTTGCTGTGGGTCCAGCCCTGATATGATGCAGCGAGGCCTTAAGCTGAGCCAGCAGAGCAGCGCAGGGCGGCTCTCAGTCTGCTCACTGGTGGTCTGCTGTTACACAGCGCCCCCCAGTCCAAACTCATTCTCATCATTAGCTTAAAGTTCCCCCAGGGCGACAAAAAGCTTAGTCTTTCCAGCCCTATCTTTACAACACTGTGTTACTGCCTGAGAAAGGTCTCGCTGCATTTGTTATCATTTTGCTATAAGGGGAAAAACATCCTGGCTTTTTTACATTTCTTTAAAAACATTAAAATCATCTTTGGATGGCGCAAAGGCTGCAATGCAGTGATGGTGCCCTTGCAAAATAGCAAGAAGTAGAGAGTGAAATGGAACTGAAAAAGCTCTCTGGGTTTTGCAAAGTCACTGTTGCATCACCTGTACAGGTGACTGGTCTTAGATGATCTGCAGGTAATGAAGCAGGATGTGGAGGTCCTGATCTGGCCGGTTACACATGATCTGTGGTTGTAGGGCCATTCAGGTGCACTGCCAAATGACATTGGAGATGTCTTATGGTGATAAAATTAACATTCAGATTTGGTTGACATTCTTGCAGCAAATAGCCAGTGGCACACACTGTAATAAACTGCAACAGTTGTTTCTTGTATTCTGTGATGAAGTTGCACATTTAAGAGTAGCATCTTATCATAACCAGCCCCAGAAGCACACAATATCTATGCTGTTTAAACAGCATCCTGATGTCAAGTGTATGATACATCTCAGAAAAAGAAGAACACTAATATAGATTTAAGCAAATTTTTTAAACAAAATTCCTGAGAGAAAAAAACCTTTTGTGTGCAAAGAAAAAGTGTCAGATCTCTAATTTTAACTTTAGAAAACTGAGTGCAAAAAAATGTTGTGCAAGATTATTTATCTATTTTTTTGCTTTCATTGTACATTTATTTTTCACCTGCACTTTTACAAGTTAAAAAAAAACAGGTAAACATGTTAACTCACATATATCTAACTTTAATCTTACATCTTACATCTCTAAGAGCACCTCACATCTTAAGTGGACATATTTTCAGTGTGACCACATTGGGTTTTAAGTGTGTCTTGGCATTTAATTGACTGAAAACCTTCTGTGATTTTTAATCCCTTTGTTTAAAAGCCAGGAAAACTAAATCTTCCCTCCTAATCTCCGTAAACTCTGAAACTCAGCAATAAAATCACTTAAATCTTCTAAATCCTCAGCAAGAGTAAGTGCAAGCACAAAGGATTAGATGAATAATTTTAACAAAAAAAAGAGCAATAAATCAAATACACAGAATTTTACAATAACATAAAAATAAAAAGAAATCATTTAATTA
>JAPZDV010000023.1:12149607-12165973 GCA_029814665.1 Acanthurus lineatus
GATAATAATCTGTGGTAACTACAACCAAGATGCAGTCTCAAAGACAGAGTGCAACACAGACGCACTCACCCAACCCCCTGTCACACACATTCACACACACACAAACCAATGTGTGTGAGTGAGTGAGTGATGAAGGTCATCAGTCTGTTAACAATGAGAGCTCTGTCCAGAAATGCACTCTTTGCACATGGGAAGGATTGACGCATTTTATTTCAAACTCACCAAATCAATCACAGCACTAATGGAACACACAAACATAATTAATTGGGTTTGAGCATCCAGTCGTGAAAACAAAAAAAAAAATAGATAAATACCACAACCTGTTGAAGGCTAATTTCCTGGAGGCCTTTATTTATTTATTTCCAGAAGCGCGGCCCTGATTAATAGTGTTTACTGTCATAATCGCTGTTATTAGCGTTCCTCACATCCCTAACATTACCTAATATTTTTTTATTTTGACAAAGGGATCATATTATATTAATATAGCCTATATTGTTGATGATATTTATTGAAAACAATGAAGCAATTAGGTTTTGCGCATGAAGGCATTTTGGTACAACAAACAGAGCCATTAATGTACAGCAGTTGCTCCGTGACACGTATGCAATGACTGGTGTTCTGTTTTTTTCCCCAAATTTTCATCTCGTTAATCAATGTCAGTGTTTCTCACCTAATGTGCTGATTCGTCCCCTGTGTGAGCAGCATGGGATTAAGATCTGACCCCATTCACTGGCCGTTTGTGTCCCAACTACCAAATACCTACTGTGTTCTCAGTTGTGAGAAATCAATAAAATCCATTGAGCTGCATTGTTTCTCGTAAGAGCTGTTTGTCAGACAAGATGTGACTTCTGGATGATGGATTTATAAAACAAAATGGTCAGCTGTTAGTGTGTAGAAGGAAGATTAGCAAAACAACATGGGAACACAACATGGGCTTTAATTGACAGATGCACTCATTTGCATTGCCAGATCTCCATTATGTCCGACTCCGGCTCAACACTTTCTGCATAAGATCTGCCTCAGACGTCTGCATGTAACATGTTTGCTCAGTCTTTTGCAAAATATGTGTGTATTTTAATAATTAAATGATTCAGACATGAAATAAGAAAACACATTGTTTTATTGTACAATCATGTCTATAAGTCATATGGTTTTAATTAGATATTTAATTTTAAGAAGTTTCACACCTTCAGCAGAAGAATAAATAATGACCCCAAAAAATCCTTGAAAAAATCTACTGAGAGAAACCAATTTTGGCTTTGCAAAATTTAGCCTGTTAAAAATTGCTATTGGCTTAAAAAGATTGTTTTAATCAGTCCATATTGTATGTGCTCTGCTAACATTTCTTTACTTAACATTTCAGTGTGAAATCATTAAAAGGTTTTCACATATTGAAATGACACATTTGAAACTGATGCCACACAACACCAGAGGTGTAAAAAAAGAATATGGAATGAGAAAAATCTGTTTCTACCATGGAGGTAAAAGCTGGACTTAAAAAAAGAACAAAAAGAGAAGAAAAGAGAACAAAACACTCATCCATCTTTCCTTTTCTTGTCCTTAAGTTTGCAAGGGTATCACAGTAGTGTTTGTTTGTTCCAGACAATAAGATGCACGTATTCAGCATTTTATAAAGTTATTATGAGTCGACAAATAGCAGCCATTGGAAAAAAAATGATCCCACTAATCAAAATGATTTGCCTCTTTTAGTGAACTATGCAAACCCGTGAAAAAAACGATGTACAGCACAGGGATGTCTCATAGGTCATGCTGTGAACAGCTGATCAGTGTTGAAATAAAGTCTAATAAACCTACTACATGAAAAGGCCAAAAAAAAAAAAAAAGAAAATGCATATGTGCGTTGGCTCATAAAATATGGATAAAACCAGCGTCACACTGATACTCTTTGAAATATTTGGTGTTTTTCTTTAAAAAACAATGAAACCCCACGGCTGAATAAGAAATTAATTTTCAAACGTTAATAAATAAAAGCATATCATAGTTCTTTGATTCAACTACAAGTTTAATTCCACAGTGTTATTTTATTGCACAGTTATTTGTGACAGATTGTTTTCAGTTCTAGCAGCAAGAGCTCTGTTTCAAAAACAACACACAGCAACCGGCATTGGCAGAGTCGACTAAGAAAAATAATTTTTTGACAATTTCTGTCTTAGTGTGTGTGACAGTGTGTGTGTGGAGAGCTAGAAATACCACACAGTAGGCAGCTATGGGTTGAATGACTGTACTGACACACTGCACAAAGCTTCTAAGTTTAGTAAAGTTTAGAGTTCATGTTGACAGGCACATCCATCTGCCACAAACCCAGTACATTCAGTGTTACACTCCTCACACACACAAACAGTGAGTCTTCCCTTTATTGTTTACCTGCTTTAGTTTATTTAAAGTCTTACAGTTGCTGGGAGTGATTGAAACAGATAAACACTGATTTGGAACCTAATTACAGACAGGGACTTTGAGTATGGTATCTTGTATTTTGTCCATATTTAAAGCAACATAAAACAAACTTTATATATTTTTATATAATATACAATGTACATTTTACAATATCAGTACTAATAAACAAACAAACAAAGATCAAGCCATAGCCTGCGCTCCCACTAGACCTGTAAAATTGTGTTGGCTATATAATTAACAGTGCAGACAAAACTGGCCTGTTGCAAAAATCTAATCCCAGATTCCCTTTAAACAGATGCCCAATAGCATGTGACCGTAAAGTTTATCTGGCACTAAATTTATATTACACCCATGCATGGCCTGCAGACTCCTCTCCTGCCTTCTGACGGAGTCTACAAGAGGAAATAAATATATTTGGATCTCCCTGCTTCCTTCAGAATGGTTCTTCTTTGAAAGGTGATCGGATCACTGAGTGAGTTCAGCCCACAGTGAGGGAATCGGCATATCCTGGTGTGAGTCAACTCTCCTCAGACTGTGGGTCGATGGTGCTGACTGAGCCAGGACAGCTAATAAATCACCTCCTGCCTTCCTAAAATGGCGGGGTTGTGAATGGGGAGGGAAGGGAGCCGTGAAAGAGGGTTAATGAATACAGGCCACATCGATCTGCTTCCACCGGTCTCCTCTCTCTCACCATCCGCTCCTCTATTCTCAGGCCAAATGCTGCTCCAGCACTTTGCTGACCTGCCACACTAAGCACAGACTGAGTGTGGAGGGATTCACAAGGGCCAGGAGACATGGAGCAGTAGCTAAGGTGAAGTAATAGCTAATGCTAGCAGCTAATTAGAGCCGTCAGTTCTAACTACAGAACAAGGTGAAGCTGCATGGCTGAAACAGTCACCAACAGTAACTAAGCAATAAATGTTTTCCCTGCCCTATAGCTGAATAAATCCAAGAGCCCTATTAGTAGAAATGGGTTATCATAATGTGACTGCAGTGGTGCCAGCTTCAGCAGCAGGCAGCAGCACCATTAGTCACAGCCTATGAAAGTCTTGACCCTTACGGCTCAATGGAGTAAGTGTTTGGCCCTTGACCACGAGGTCAGCGAGCAACGTCTCTCTCCAGCTTTTAACCCTCACTCACCTCAGGAGAAACAGCTGCCACCCGTCATCACGTTGCTTTAAAAGTCAGTAGTCAGCAGTGGTCAGCAGTGGGAGTGAGCAGTGTCAGAAAAAAAGTAACGTGGTAGAATGTGTAAGTTATTAGTAGCAGACCTAAGCAATAGTATTGCCATAAATGACTGGTAGCACTCGCAGAGCCATGTCAAGCTATGTCAGGTCGAAGCTTGAACCTTAGGTGATGGCAATAGCTCACACAGGCTAACTCAGTCCCGTACACACACACACACGTAGTGTAAATAAAGCATGTAAATTCAACTTCCTGCAAAATTCAATTTCCCCTCTTACCCTCACGCAGCTTTGTAGGGCAGGATGTCACTCGCTCAGTATTGACCTGACCCACTCTTTCTTACACTACGCTGCTTTTAGCCTACAGATATTTAGTACCAGCCCCCTCTATCCTAGTTTGATATTGACTCATACCTTTAAACGATTGTTAACACATTCTCAACCCCTCAGCAACACTGAGTCTCATCTGGCCTGAAGGTCTTGAGGGGGCCACATTAAACATAGATTTGGGATGACGTGCCTAACAGGAAAACTAAGTATACAGCTGGTACAGTTTATGATCAGCTCTTATGCTTCTTTAATTGGCTCATATTTCAGAGAAAAAAAAGTTAAACAACATAGAATATGTGGTTTGTATGAAAAAGGCTGCTGGCTGCTTCATATGATTATCAAACAATAGAAAGTTTCCATTAACTGATCAATGATGATAGGTAATATTTTTTATTCTTAACGACACAAAAAAAACAGAAATGAATATTTTGGTACATGTTTTGATCAGGTAAATCAGTCCCACCTTTGATTTACCTGATATGGCCACTGTCATCTTTCATTTTCATTATTTAAAGGACCTAAACACAGAACAAACATCCCAACAGGATTGTTACAGAATTAAAACAGTATTTCATACACACAGAGTAATGCCATAAAGCTCCTTGTGATTTACTGCAAACTATATATTCATTTTCAGATGGCAATAAATCCCCACCCTGAATCTCTTATCTCATATTGGAGAAGGGACATTTCTTCCTTTGATACCCTGTCGAACCATATGGACAGAAAAAAGACAGAGATGGAGAGACTAAAAGGTGGAGAGAGGAGGGAAGAGAGAGAGAGAGTGAGATGGCCATAAAGACAGCAAGAGGAAACATCAGTGTGCTAACTGACCTTTTCATGCACATGCCCCCTGTAATAGCATTAACACAGCAGCTACAACCGTGGCCATCAATTTTCTGACCAACCCTGCCTCTACCACCTTAACGCTCCCCCCCACACCCATATCTAATTGGAATAGAATAGGTACATGAGCTGCACTTGGCTCATTTTTTTTTCAATGTTTCTCAGTGAAATTCTATATCACTTCTTCAAAGACAGATGTTAGTAACTTTTTTCATTCATCCTTTTGTTTTTTCCTGTTATTTCAGCCCTCTCAAAAACCTTTCTTTGATGCATAAAACATACCGTAGGATAGAAGTTTTATTTATTCTCTTTGTTGCACACACAATGGTGCTCCTCTAAAATACTGTGGGTCAGTGGACATTCAACTTTCTTGATTCAAAGCCACAAGAACTTATTTGACACACAATATTTTATTGATTGAAATATAGTTATTTGACTGCTGACATAATTACAGCATGATTAAAATGAATGCTTTGCAAGTAAATAAATAGACAAGGTTAAAACTGTTCATAAAGACTTTATTTATAAGTATCCAGAAGACACTTATTTAAACAGAATTTTATATAGGTTAAAACAAACAAGACATCACATATAGTAGCGTAAGCACATTATATCCATATTCTGCTTGTGCAAACTCTACCTTGTATCCTTTTAATGAAACTATTTCAGTATCACTCCCTCCTCTTTATGGTAAAATGTGTGCACCAAGCATGATTTTTCAATAATGAAATGAAAAATTCAAGTCATGTCCTATTTATTTCACAAATTGGAATTAAAATTGGAATTGACAGTAGCAAATTTATTATTTCATTACACGAACCTCTACTCCAGTACTAACATATGTGACAGAAGAGAGGAGGAGAGGGAGAGAATGTGGTCATTAACGAAAGGCAGAGAGGGAGACTCCTTTTCCTGCATTCAAATGATGCCTAATCCGACACTATCAACACTCCTCTCGTCCCACCTACTCCTTACTCCTACTCCTCATCCTTCTTTTTCCTGCCTTTCTGTGCTACTTCACTGAGAAGGCTGCTATGCAGTATGTTCCCTCATCTGTCTCCCTCATCCCTCTTCTCTTTTCCTATTTATCTCATTTCTTTCTCCCTTCTTTGGGCTCCTTTCCTATTTCACCAAGGACCTTCAATATATCTCCTCCTACCCGTCCTCATCTCTCTCCCCCTCTCCCTTGGTAAGGCTCTTTTCCCCTATCTCTCCGTCTTTCCCTCTCTTCTATCCAAGAGATAACTGTGTGCAAGCTCTTTCATCTTTCTCCTCCCTGAAGAGAAGACTGTCCAGCAGACACAGAGAAGCAGAGTCAGCATTTCAGTCCTTTATGATGTCACGGACCTCCAGACCCACTCCCCCACCTCCTCCAAAACACTCACACATACATACTTTACAGCTGAAAAAAAAAAATACGAAAAACAGATACGACAATCAGCTCTGTTTTTTTTTTCTCATGGCAGTAATGCATGAAGGGAACACTCACCAAACTGTGCCTTTTAAGCAGTTGAGGAAAAGCAGCAAGCAGCATCTCCACTGGAAAAAAAGGGCATACTGCTGCGCTCACAAGACAGAGAGAACACAAAACCACTCTGGTGTTAGAGTGGAAAGTCTGACCTCTTGTCTCTGTAAGATACATTGGAATGGGAGGCTTTCAATTTTAACAATAGGTTAGGGGGAGGTGGTTAGGAGACGGGCAACGACATAGAGAGGAAAATGAGTACAGGTGAAGTGATAGAGAGTGAGAGTGAGAAGGAAAGCGAGGGACAGAACGCGTGAGAAACAGACAGAAAGACACCGAAAGAGAAAGAGAGGAGAAGATAGTTGCAGTGAGGGGAGGGAGAAGGAGGGATACGGGAGGAGGGGAGGTTGAATGTGTTAATACACAGGAACACTGCATCAAACCAATGCACTGCTCTGAGGCTGGCTGAGCAGCTGAGAGGAGTGCGTCAGCAGTACATTCACGTTCCCACTGAAGGACAAAGGGAGGGGGCAGAACGAGCATCTTAGCTGCCTGCAACACCGACACGGAGGGGGGAACAGAGAAAAGAAAGAGATTGGAGAATAAACAAGAAGAGGAGATGTGGATTAGAATGCCGCTCCTGCTGCTTCTGTGATGGTGGGCTGCCTGTTTGAGCACTCGCGTGCCTCCTCCTCTC
This sequence comes from Acanthurus lineatus, assembly GCA_029814665.1. NCBI lineage: Eukaryota > Metazoa > Chordata > Actinopteri > Acanthuriformes > Acanthuridae > Acanthurus > Acanthurus lineatus. The sequence goes on from JAPZDV010000023.1 coordinate 12,156,545, forward strand.
CTTCTCTCTCCCTCACACACTCTCTTCTTTGCGCACTCTATCTTTCTCTTGCTCTTGATCTGTCAGTGGTTCTCTCTCTCCTTCTTTCACAATCTCTCTCTGTCTCTCTCTCTCTCTCTTGCTCTCTCTCTCTCTCTCTCTCTCTCTCTCTGTTCTACTCTGGCTACTGCAGTAGTCCACCAGCCAGCCGCAAGTCTGACAGCCACACACATGGCTAACTGCCACAACTTACTACCTCAGCCTTGGAGAAAAACTAACAAATAAGCAAGCAGAGGAACACTGCAGGAGACAGCCCAGGGGGCAAACAGCGAGTGGAGAGAAGAATCCTCATACCTTTCTCTGTTTTTGGATACAGATCCGGATCCCACTTCAACACACATCCTCTTAGCGTCATATTCTCTCTTTTCTCTCATTGCAGAAGAGGACAAGAGTGCTCTCTTTCTTCCAACAGCCTTTTGCAAAGCTCCAACAGTGCAACCCATCCCCTTCTCCACCCCCCACCCAGCGCCACCATCTCTCCCACCACCCCAACCCCCCAAGACCCCCCCCCCCTCCCCCCAGGAGGAATAGACGGATTACTGCTAACTGTGCACACGGCAGCCTGCAGCTGCTCTAAACCAGGGCCAGCCCAACATTGGGAGGAAGCAAGAGGAACACAGAGGAGGAGAGGAGAGGGGGATGACTGTGCCGGGAGTTCTTTAGCCTTTTTCTGTCCCTCAGTCTCTGTCACAACGGGGCTAATCAGCGACCGAATAGCCCAAAGTCACAGTGAGGGAGGTCTCTACACCAAACAGCCGACCAGCCGACGAGCCAACACATGTATCAGAAGCCGACAGATCCTGGGATTTTTATTTATTTGAGTTGGTCACTTCTTCTCTCCTCCTCTGTCATGTTTAACTGCGTTATGGATCATTGTGATTTATCCACAGTGGAGCTGCATCTTGGAGTCTGCAGCCTGGCAGGGGGGCAGTTAGTTGGGGCAGAAGGAATCCAGGCACCTGTCAAGCCTTCATGGCCTTACCTCTGCCTGTGAGTGTTTTTCATGCTGCTATCAGACTTTAATAACAGGAGCCATTTTGTACCCTTGGCTAATAGAGGGTCACCTCACTTTTTCTGAAACGGAAAACAACAAAAACATCAATCTAATGTTTTTTCATGGAAGGGAATTATAAATGAACGTGATGCATGACTGTTGCTTTTAACATTTGGAAAGAGGCAAGAAGGACCACTTCCAAACTAATGAGGTATGTCACTGAAACTGTTATCTAACCTTTTTCTTACATTGCTGGACTGCTTTACCTCTGCTGCCTCTCTTGTATTAATCTCTTTCGCTCTGTCTCCCTGTCGTCCCTCTTTTTCCCCTTCTCTCTCACACACATAAATGTTGATGTAGCACCTCCCTGCACTGTCGATGGAACTTGGGAGCCTTGAGTTGCTCCAGCCAGGCTAGGGTGGTCTGTCCTCTGGTGTGTGCCGTCTCCCCCCACCATGCAGAATAATGAGCCCTCCACACCATGAGTCCTTTGGGCCAGGTTAGTGTGCAGCCTACCTGGAACGCAGCCCTGCTTGCCGTGCTCTCCCTCATGGTGCCTGCTCTCAGTATGTGCCAGTCCACAGGCCCTGCGTTGGGCTCGGCTAACCCACAGAACTGTCCAGGTGCGTGCTCCTGCACTAACCAGCTCAGCAAGGTGGTGTGTACCCGCCGAGGCCTGATCAGGGTTCCTCCAAACATCCCAGTAAACACCAGGTACCTGAACTTGATGGAAAACAGCATAGAGACCATACAGGCAGACACCTTTAGGCACCTGCATCATTTAGAAGTACTGCAATTGGGCAGAAATGCTATCAGACAGATTGAAGTGGGGGCCTTTAATGGTCTGACCAGCCTCAATACTCTGGAGCTGTTCGACAACAGACTGACGGTCATACCGAGTGGAGCTTTTGAGTACCTGTCAAAGCTGAGAGAGTTGTGGCTCAGAAACAATCCTATTGAGAGCATTCCTTCTTATGCCTTCAACCGGGTCCCCTCCCTAATGAGACTGGACCTGGGAGAATTGAGGAAGTTGGAGTACATCTCTGATGGGGCATTCGAAGGCCTTCAAAACCTCAAGTACCTAAACTTGGGGATGTGCAACCTGCAAGAGTTTCCCCATCTTTCACCACTGGTGGGACTGGAGGAGCTAGAAATATCAGAGAATGTTTTCCCAGAACTGAAACCTTGGGCCTTTCGCGGACTTAAGAATTTACGTAAACTGTGGATTATGAACTCTGCCATCACCACCATTGAGAGAAATGCATTTGATGACATCACAGCCTTGGTGGAGCTGAATTTAGCTCATAATAACCTGTCGTCCCTCCCCCATAATCTCTTCACCCCTCTACAGTACCTGGTGGAGCTACACCTGCATCACAACCCTTGGCGTTGTGACTGTGATGTCGTGTGGCTCTCTTGGTGGCTCAGAGAATACATTCCTACAAATTCCACCTGCTGTGGACGATGCCACACCCCAGCCCACATGAGAGGACGATACCTGGTGGAAGTTGATCAGACCACCTTTCAGTGTTCGGCGCCATTCATACTTGATGCTCCTAGAGATCTGAACATCTCAGCAGCGAGGGTGGCAGAACTGAAATGTCGCACAGCTGCCATGAGCTCAGTCCGATGGCTTCTCCCCAATGGGACTGTACTGACCCATGGCTCAGCTCACCCAAGGATATCTGTCCTTAATGATGGGACACTCAACTTCTCCAATGTACTCCCATCAGACACAGGGGTCTACACCTGTATGGTGAGTAACATGGCAGGAAATTCCAATGCCTCGGCCTACCTAAACGTCAGCAATGCTGAACTCAACACTTCCAATCTGTCGTACTTTACCACTGTAACAGTGGAAGTTTTGGAGCCCACAGAGGAGGAGACCCCTAAACCCAAGCCCACTGTCCCCGCCTCGCCCCCTGACTATCAGCCCGCCTTCATATCCACACCTACTGTGCTGTTCCAAAACACTCAGACTCCAAGGCAGATATCAATCCCCACTGCCAGAGTTCCTAATGTGCCACCCACCAGCCTAGAAGATGTGATGAAAACCACTAAAATCATCATTGGCTGTTTTGTTGCTGTTACCTTGCTGGCAGCTGCCATGTTGATAGCATTCTATAAGTTGCGTAAGCGGCATCAACAGAGGAGCACGGTGGCAGCAGCCAGGACCATAGAAATCATACAGATGGAGGAAGAAGTTCCTCCTGTTCCACCACCCACCTCCGGATCTAGTGGCTCTGATGAAACAGGGTTGGTACTGCCTACACTAGTGGAACACAACAGCAACACCTTTAAGCCTGGGTATGTGTCCTCCTCCTCATCTCGCCAAGGGGGTTATGGAGCCCACTGGACCCAGAACAACTCTCTTCATCGCTCAGTCAGACAGCATCACAGCCACATAAGCACCATTGCTGATCCCTACATCATTAAGACTACTCACGGCAAGGAAAAGGTTCAAGAGACCCAAATCTGATTAATGCTCCTTATGGATCTATCTCTGACTCTGCCCAAACCTCTCCTCTCCATCCATCTGCTCACCAGTCCATGCAATAGAATGCACAAAGAACAAAACGGTAACTTTTTTTGTACAGAAGTGCAAAACAGAGACAGTTTTTTGTTTCTTGTACATGCCTATACATAAGTATATAAATATGAAAAAATATAAATATATATAAATGAAACTACCGTCAGGCAGTGGTGAGACATGCAGATTATATTAGAAAAGAAAGTAATTTGAACCTATTTTCTAATAACTGGTGACTTCTATTTAAAAAAAAAAAAAAAGATACTGAATTTCTTTTGTGAATGATAATAGAAGGTGGTACTGTCTACTGTAGGGAAAGAGTTTGAGTTTGAGTTTGTTTTTTGATCATATTTAGGATGCAGAAAGAAACTCTTTATACAGGCACCAGTTTCTTAATACAGCCCCACATGTAAGCTCCAATTTTTACTGTGCCAAATATTATATGCAATAAAATGGTATTTCCAGACTTAGGAACACAAAAAGACACTGAGGCAAAATCTCGATAGATAGAAAAAAAATTGTCCAGGGATAGCAGCGTAATGGCACAGATAGAATGTGCTGTTCAGTAGCTATCAGCCAAATGCTTTTGGACTGCAGTGAATTTCTGCAGCTAAGGTTTAACCCTCTGTTCGCTGGAGCTAAGCCGCGTTTATTTGACAGTACCAGTGCTTCTTAGTTGTAGCGTATCTAAACATGTTTATTTAGTGTGCACATGATTCCCCACTAGTTTAACTGGCAAAGATGAAGTGCAGGCTAATAACAGTTGTTGCAAATACTTTGTTCTGTTATTGGTTGCATTTTGTATAATTTCTTTTCCCTTAGGTTTTACATGCTTCTTAATGGCTTGTGTAGTGTTTAGGGCTAATTTAATAATGCATTACAGCAGTTGCCTGACTTGTCTCTGCAAGGGCTCATTCTGATGCTAATTTTTCAAAGGAACAGACATGTGGTGCAGTGATACAGGGCTTTGCTGACCGTTCTGCTTTTGGAGAAAAAAAAATAGAGGATTGAAGTGAAACAAAATGAATGTCTGATACTGGGGCTTTTCCATGGACTACATTGAAACATGACTTTGTTTTTTTTTTCTTTTAACAGTTTATTTTGAGCAACACTATTTTTATGGAGAGACAAAGGAGGCTATGAAAAATAAAAACCTTTGGTTTGTATTTCTCTAATCAGAAACATTTTCATCTGACGCTTTTTCTTCTTTCTGAATATTTTTCCATTTGTGTGTAAGTTGTTTAATCGTAAAGGCTGGAGGCAGTATTGTAAATCGTATCCTAACCCAAACTCCCCGTCTTACAGTCCTATGCATTTACTTAGTGTCTGCATGAATGGGTCTTTAAGTAACTGGTGTACAATGCTGCATTATACCCCACAGTGGGGCTCTATGCAGGTCAGATAGGCTGTTGGTCTTTGATGCCTCAGCTGAGTTTTTTACATTGATTTCTCAGTGACTGTGAAGGGGAAAAATACATGTATCCCATAGTTCTACAGTTTGTGGGTTTCTTTTCATTACATGCTCATCTGCAGGTTCTAGTTCCTATCTAAATCTTAAATAATCAAGAAAAAAAAATGGTACATATGTTGTGTTTCAAATACAAAGAAAAGCAGTAGTGGCTGTTTTGTCTGAATATGAGGTAAAACATGAGCCTACTTCAGACAGGCAAGTACTTCAAGAATGCAATCCAAATATGTCACCTAAGAAAAGGAAAGAAGACTGATTTTTATTATCTACTTTAGATGCAGGTCAGCTACCATAAATAGGTGTGCCTATTCTCTGTGGCGACTGCAATGCCTTACCTATGACCTTACAGTATGCTGTTGCCCTTCATACAACCACTCACCACTCCTCTTTATTTGTACAGATTTCAACAAACGCTATTAAACTCTGCAGGTTACTGGTCATTTAAAAGGTTTATTTTGCAATACACAAAGTGCTCCTGCTAAAGCTATTTGGAGAAAAAGAGGAAATTACAGTATGACCTCAGTGAAAATTATGGAGCATGGTGAGTTGTCATGAATTCCATGGCTTCGTTTAACTAGGCTTTCTGCACCAGTACGAGACGGTCAATAATATGCTCTTAGGCACTCACTGACATTAGGTTGCCATACATATATATGCGTATTTTCTCTGACATTCACAAAGACATGACTGCGTTACAGTAGGCAGTCTTCTGGTGCAGTAAAACAAAACAGGGACAGCCATTATGTAACAGTCTAGAATACAGGTTGAGTAGGAGTCAGTTTTCTCAGGAGTTTGCTTTAATATTTAAATATATATATATATAGGTTTCGTTTCATTAAGATTTCATGTGTAAATTAGCAAACTAAAGCATTTGGTTTATTGCTGACATAAAGGAAATATTTTTAAAGATATCTCGATTTTGGAAGTTTCCTCAGCTCCGAATGGACGGATGGTGAGGTGCTAGCATATTCTGCCAGCGCACCTGGCAGTGTGTGAGTACAGGTGGGACTCAATAAGCAGATGGAACTCCTATGACTATGTCAAGTTTTTCTTCATTTTCTTCGAAATGTAAACACAATACACAGCTTAATATTCAATCACTGCCAGAATGCGATGGCTTTTCTTTGCTTTGACTAAGCAGAATGTTCTTGGTTGTTACAGTATGTGTGGGTTAAAAAAGAGCAGACTCTCATTATTTCCTCAGCGCAGCATGGCTCTGGCCGTGCTAGCAAATTCATAAGAGGCAACTGGCTGTTTGTGAAGCCTTTTAATGTAGCTGATAACCAGCCACATACAGGAGCACTGACAACTACTTCCTTTCTTCTTTTTTTTCTTCCTCCTCCTCCTCTTCAGTGTTAACGGCAAAAGGGGAGGCAGGTCCAGAATTACCATAATACTATCAACCATTCAGTCGATTTAAGTTTGCTGCACCAGTGTCGAGGGTGAAGAGACAGAGAGGTGGAGTGAACTGGTCATCCTGTTAACCAGTGAAAACAAAGGCAGAACAGGCCTTCTTTACAACATCAATATGGGTTAATATGAGTCTTTTTCAAGGGTTGCTGCTGTCTTATTTCCAGCAGCTGAGTCAGTGCACTTGCACTGAATTGGCTGTATGTTGCCTTGTTGCAAAATGAGCTATTAAGATAATTTGTCATAAGTGCTACCTTTCTAGCCCCCCTCTTTTACCACTCACTAATTGAGTTAAAATCATTGACTGAAACCCCCTCAGTTTAATGCAAATAAGTTGAATTTTAAGGCAGCCTCTTACTCTTTAACCTACTCGCTTGTTCTCCTGTTATCTGTTTTGCACAGTGACTGTCAAAAAATTTGCATGCTCTCTTGGAGCATGCTCACTAAATTTTTTCCCCGCTCCTATTGATTTTTAACCGACGAGTCACTGATAAAGCTTTAGCCAAAGACGTGATTCATCTTTTTAAAGTAAGCTGCGTGTCAGAGGCTCATGCTATCCATATTGGCAGGGGATGGAACAGGTGAAAAGAATGGATAAACTGCCACTATACAGTTTGTCTCATTCAAGCAAGATAGGATCTGCACAGAGACAACAGGAAAGGGATAAGGGCTGGGATTGGGCTCTGCAGCCAGCGTTCTATGAGGTTAAGGGTTGTTGGGAACAAGTCCTTGAGCTTCAAGATCCATATCTGTTAATGAAGTCCCTAGCAGTAAGAGGTGTCGGTCAGGTGGCTGGCCACAGCAATTCTGTCACGGTTTCTCCACTGACTGATGCATTTTTGTGCCCACAAAGGGATTGTAGAAAATGATCCATGGTCCTCTTAGAAGTGAGAAATGGCCTAGACTCAATTCTCATCCCTCTCTTAGCTCTTGATTAGTCAGCCTACACCTGACTGCACTCTTTTACCACGCCGCTCTACTTTTGCTCGACCTGAGCCTACGCACACGCTCTCAAATGTCCACCTCCTTAAATGTCTTAGCTTCTACAACAAATAATAAATGCAAATTTTCATAATAAGATTAGGCAGACTCCTGTTTTCTTTTTACAAAATGGCCCTTAAATTTCAGCCATTTGTAAATGTGAAATGTGACTGAATAAACCAAGATTTGTTTTACAAGATCAATTGGGCGTGAACACACTGAAAAAAGTCAATTTTAAAGACATTAATAAGCTTGCATCAAAGCCTTGGAACAAGTTGTGTGGTTGGTGTTTTTCTCAGTCCTCAGTTTTTGGTCGAGGCAAAAAAAGGACATCAAAGACATAGGATCAATTGGAGAGAAGAGGCAGCTGTTAATCTTTTTCACATGAACAAATAAACAAAAACAAAATCTGCAGTCTAAAGAAATAATCACCGCTCCCCACTAGTTTGATTTTTCAGTCATCGGAGTTTCATAGCTTTCTCTTTTACCGCTGATTAATTAAGAACAGCAACAAACATTGTGTGGACATGTAGTTAAAGAACGAACAATCATATAGTCTAATTGCACTTTTAAACACTTCTTTTAATTACTCAAGCTAAATGGGGGGGGGGGGGCAGAACTCTGAAGTTTTTCTTAAATGACAGCTCAGATACATGATGGGACTTTGGCTTGTTCCTAATTCCTCGACATGGCTCTGTACACCAGGTGAGTGACCTTCTTCTGAAAAACAATGATGCTGTCAAATTATTGTTCCACTGGGGTACGAACAAATTATGGCTGATGTCTTGTTCTTGTCACACATTAGAGAAGTATGGGACTGACCTCGCTTTACTTTGATAGGACAGGATGTTCAGTTCTGTCCTGAGTCCCTGCAGGTTAAAACTTAACATGCAAAGACCTCAGAATTATATATCCACATGATGTGACATTTTTTAAAAAACACAACATAAAATATGACACTTGCCATTATTTTGCCTTAAAGCAGACACAGTCTATATTCTACTGTATGTCAGTGTCATTGTAATGTAGGCCAGTGTGCTCTCTTTGGACCAGTGCAGCTCTAGATAAGGGGTGGCAGCTGAGAGTTGTTCCTGGAGGTCTCTTCTCTGTCAGTCAGTCTGTTTGTGTGTCTTTCTCTTTCTTTTGTGCAGAATTTGTGTGTGTGAAAGAGAGTGTCCTCCATCGCAGTGAAAGCCACTGTTTTGTTATTTTAACCTCTCCCACTCACTGCTGGGAAGGTTAAAGCAGAATGCACGCATGAACACTGCCGAGGCAAACGAAAACAACAACAAAAGGGGGAATAAAATAAAGTAAAAAGAAACATGAATGCACAAAAAAGAGCGGGATACACAAGATGCTGCAGTGAATAAACTATGTGTACAACTAAATGTGCTCTTTAATTTACAATGAATGCAATATTCCCGTACATGGGGTTTCACAGGAACACAGATACCTTTTTGCAGAGCAGTACTAAAGCCCTGCAATAAATTCTTCTTTTTAAAGTTAAACAGAACTCTGAAAACATATTTTCATTTTTAAACCTGAATAAAAATTAGGTATTCTTACATGAAAACACCATTATCTGACATAGTTTAATCATTTTGGTCATTCCATAATGGGATTTCTGAATTTGACTAAATATCTAAGTATCTAAAATCACTAGTTGCATGTAGCAAACACTCCTCTATGGTGTGTAGTAAAAATATATTTTGGACACCAACATATCATTACCGTTTTGCATCATCCCTGACAGATGTAGAGGCACACAACAGTTATTTTCTGCACCATGTGGTGCCAAAATAACATTAAAATAAACTGGCAGACAGTAAATAGAGTGCACTATCTAGTAAATGGGAAATGATTTCAGTCACAATATCTGTTTTTCTGTTTGTGTTTTTCTAACTGGTTTGAAGTAGGCTCTATTGGGGAAAAAACAGTTCTGATTGAACAATCAGAATTTATTTCATTTTTTATTTTATTTATTTATTTATTTATTTTTATACACAT
>JAPZDV010000023.1:12166073-12215002 GCA_029814665.1 Acanthurus lineatus
TTTTATTTTATTTATTTATTTATTTATTTTTATACACATCTGACCACAGGGTTTGGTTTTTAGCTGTCAGGGACACACCACTGTCAGTCAAACCTAATCCAGCCTTACCCAGACAGTCCTGATGACACTGATTAGCTGAATTTAAACTGTTTGACTTTTTTGTGGGAATTTTCACATTTGTAGTTTTGAGGCTGCAGTCTTGGTGTTGTTGGTGTTATTTCCATCCTTTGTAGTTTCAGTTTAAGTTTGCTTTGGCGAATTTATTGTACGAACCAGCGCTTTACCCAAGTTTTTTAGAGGCTTTCTTTATTCTCAGTAAAGGAAACAAAACTACTATAAATACAAATAAAACACATACAGCAAATCTTAAAAGACCACACACACACACATCAGACTTTATCACTCACACACCTGGCACCAATCTCTTCTCAGAGTGTGCAAGATGGGTGACTCATTACCAACAAATCCAGACATTTTGCGGGAGTGTGAGAGCAAAGACAGACAGAGAGATAGAAAATTCAGAGCAATTTTAAACAGCACATAGGGACTTTGTGAGCTGCATCAAGCCAATCAGCCATTAGTAACTATTTGAACACATGGAAGGTTCGTCAACAGACTCATTGTCAGATTTCAACAGCTCAGTGGTAGGTTTGGCAGTTGCAAAGATTCAACTGGCTTTTTCTTTTTTTTTTTTTTGACTTCCGTCTCTTTTCTCTTTCACTCGATTGACCCTGCCAATAACATCCAAGGCCTCATGGTTGCTATGGTTTCTCTAGATTCCAGTGCGGTGGTGATTGGCTGTTGAGGAAATTGTGATAGACACGGGGCTGTGTGAATAGGGAGCTTACTGTGACCCTGACAGAATGTACTGTATTCATATTTACTTTGAGGACCTTGGTTAGACAACCACTCCAAATAGAGCTCAATGGATCTATTCACTGACGAGTATGTGTTGAGATCATGCTGTGGCAGATAGACGAGAATGAAGTGAAAAAGGAAAAAATAACCATCTATGCTGTCAAAAAATCACACAAAGCAGAGCTGTAATCACGATGCATTGTTACAAGATTTTGCAAAGCTATTCATGAAGTTTATTGGGTTTCAGGAACTACTCAAGGAATGCTACGTGTCTTATGAGGCAGTTTGTCCTAATGAAGATCCACGTCAGATAGAAACGTTATTTATAATAAAACCTTGTGATATGAAGTCAGTGTTAAGGGGGTTTTTATCTTTTAACAATGCCATTACCCTACTAGCATTGATGTGCGTGTTACCACTTCTAATTAACTGTTAAAGGGAAATTCGACCACAAAACACTATAATATGGAACAAATGTGGGGCCCGTTTTTAGCCCGTTCTAATTCACACAAGTGAGGGGCCAAGCATAAATAGCATAAAAGAAATATATCCAGTATGCATAAAAGAAATAAAAGGAAACAAGCAAAAAAATATATTAACATAATAGCAAACCTTAGGACTATCTTGAGACAAATTATGAAGATTTGTACATTAATAAAAAAATTAAAGCACATGCCTTACAGTAAAGTCGGCTTGTCACTCAAGTGAGGCCCCAAATAAGTGAGGCAATGTTAATCCTACAGCATCCTTGAGCTTTTTTGAAAATGTTTCGCTACTTAGAGTGAGCCTTGTGTGAATTGTCATACATTCAATCTTCACCTTATTACAATGTGAAGGCCTAACTACTGACTCACTCGTGCAATTATAACTATAGTAATTTTTAACTTTTTTATTGTGCTGCACATCATGGACACCTGGTGGCTTCCAGTGAGACAGCCACAATCTAATTCTGAGGCAGGTAATTTCATAATTTTGTGTGATGAAATTCTTATCTCAGCACTTACATATAATTTCTGAAGCTTTCTGCTGTATCCAACAGCTCTCTTCAACAGGTGGAATTACTCAGGTATCGTCATGCAAAGAAAAGTACATCATATTTTTTATTTATAAAATAATTCTAGAGTTGTTTTTATAATTATTAAAATATTTCATAAAACGTGTAAAATAATATTCAAAAGACTGAAAGACTAAGTATTCGAGAAAACTTATTTAACTTTGTAGTATAAACTAAAATTGAATTTTAACGAATAACATTTTGGCCTAAATTTGAGAAAACCTGGATAAATCTGAAACTTTATATTTCCACATTTGGTTACAGGATATTTAAACCAAATGAGACATATAGTTAAAATATGGTTAAACATATTATATATATGGTAGGAAATGTTGGGTGGACTGTTGAAAGTGGACAAGACCTGAGACTACAGTATTTTAGAAACAAAGGCATTGCCATGTTTTTCACCTGCACGATTTAAACATGAATAGTGATGTTTTGGATATGAAACAGTTTTTAAAACTCACAAATTACTCTTGCTAAGATAAGCTCTTGAGCAGCATAGTCACAGTCTTCTCCCAGAAAAAAAGAACCTCAGTTTGAAATCTCTGTCCTTTTTTTCATGAACTTCCTGTGTTTGTGTTTCCTCAGGGGGGCTTTAGTTTTCTTTCACAGTCCAAACACAAGCTGACCATGTGAGCTGCGGACTCCAATTTACATGTCGGTGTGAATGCCAGTGAGAGTGTGTTCTGGTGTGCAAGTTAGCTTGTTCACTGGCAACCTATTTAAGATGTTTCAGTGGTGTCAAATGATGAATTCTTGGAAAAGCCAGGGCCAATCTCAGCCCCCAACCCAAATAAAAATGCAGGATTTTTTTTTCTGCATTTATGCAATAATTTAAATAAAAGCCCTAATCCTTTAGCATTGGCATTAGCATTAGACTGTGGATTCAGGTGTTTGGTAATTTTAATCTTTAAAGCTTTCAGCTGAAAAGAGGCTTAAAGCAGTAATTAAATTAATTTATTTGACATAATGCACAATTGGGAAACTGAAGAAATATGAGAGGATTCTTTGGTGTTTAGACCTCGTTGTGACGTCACAACTGATGTGAAGCTTGACCAGTGAGGAGCTCACTGAGAGGACTTCTGCGCTGGATGAGATGGAAACTAAAAGTGAATGGAGTAGACGAGAGTCTTATTGATCTTAGAGTTGAATAACAGCTGACATCAGAGGAGGAAGAAAAAATTTTAAAGTTTGACAGCCAATCGGATCACAGAGGTTGTGACAGGTCAGTCGGATGATTGAGTCTGAAGGGGGAAGGGAACGACTGAGACAGAATGCAAATAACAAGCATGAACAAACTTGTACTGATTTAATTTACACCAACAGGGGAAACAGGGTTGGAGAACACATTCTTATTTCTCCTTCTCTCCTCAAATTGTTGACTGAGAATCGCTCCCTGATTCCCTGATCACTGCATGTGGCCAATCACAACAGTAGTTGTCAGTTCTGGGTTAGAAATTTCATATATGATACACAGCAACGAAGAAAATAAGATTAGTTTAGATCATGAGACTATCTCATGGTTCATTACAACAAACCATGAAAAATCAGTGTTGTATACATTATGTGTCACGCAACATTATTTACTTATAGTGCTTGAAAATACTGGCAACATAATCTGTTTTCTTTGGCATTTTATACACCCTGCTCTTTCCCTTTAATATCCACATGGATCTACATTGTGCCAAAAAAGAAAAAAAAAATAAACAAAACAATGGCTGCTGTGTGTAAAGCAGCTATTTTGTCCTGGGTCAACCTGAGAGAAATACTGTAATACAGATATGAGTCAGAGTAAGCCTTCAGAAGGGGCTTATTTTCATCTCTTGTCCCAAGACAGATTTAAAAGGCACACTGAAACAATATAAAGTAACTACAAAACACTTTTTACATTGATCTGCTCTCCAACCAGACAAAATAATGAGTTGCAAATAAAAGATGAGACCAAAGGGCACAATTACAACTCTGATGCCGATCCAACCAAAAATGTAGCTGATCTGTAAGTGTAACCAGTAGTGTCGAGCAGTGTGTGGTACATTGTGTTTTGATGAAGAGGCCCAGAGGATATCTTTGGAGGCGATCTCTATTTATTGTGATGAAGAGGTAAATAAAAAATCTAATCGACTCTGTTACAAAAGGCAGTTAACTGAAAGATATTGGATAGGAAACACCAACTTCAATTATTTCTTAAGTAAAAGCCAATATTCAAATAATGACCATTATTACCTGCACTATAATGGCTTCTATGGTTGATTTAGCACAAATTAAAATTCTATATCATTAATTTCAGCAGTATACCCAGACTGTCATGCAATGGTCACTTTTTTTAAATCATTAAATTAGAAGTGAAAAACTTGAACCAATTTCTTTAAAACAATTGTACCTAAGCTTATGCCGTCAATGTGTGAAATTGCTTTTAATAAATAATAAAAAAAATCCGTGCAGGCATTTTTTCACATTGAAGATATCTACAAATAAAAGTCACAAAAACAATTTTACCCCCACATCCCACTGGAAGAATTTAAATGCTAGACAGATAAAAAAGTGACAAGGTTTTAGTCATGAGCATCAACAAATTTGCTGAATGGGAGCAGTTACACAAGTATGCAGCTTTCTCACAAAATATCATCAAATACTCTTAAAACAAGTGGAATGTAAAATGCAGGCCTGTCCTTAATAACATATTTTCTCAAATAAATAGTTCTCTTCAGATGAAGCAAATAAAATTTTATAATAGAAATTTTAATATTTTAGTGTAGAGTTTTATTAAGTAATAATCTCTGAAATTAAATGAATGCTTTGCTTTTTTGGCGTATGAGATACAAGCAAAATCTTACCCTCACAGAACTTTACATTGTTAATAGTGTCATTAAAGAGCATTGGTCCTTTGTCGTCTTGGATGTCTAGCCCTATCTCCAAGTGCTGTGTTAGAGTTGGAGAAAGGTCTGGATGAACTGATTATCATTCTTCTGCATAAGAAAAAATACTCTGGCTTATTTGTTTTTCTTAAAATCATTGAGGTTATCTTTGGAGGCACTTAGCCCAGTATACAGTGGTGAAGGTGAAGGTGAAGGTGAAGAGAATGTTGACTGAGATGGTCCCCAAATGGCAAGCTCACACCAACAGTCCTCATGTGGTCAGTTAGACTAGCTTCTATGTAACACTTTCACTGTTTTCAGACATCAATTATCATATAATTTCTACCTTAAAATTTATGTACATGCACTGAAATTACAAAGCATCACTTCAGATTTTCTAGGCAAGTCCCACCACTCAGTGGCCATCTTCGCATTGCCTCTGGGCAGTTATTTTATTCTAACAAGACTGGGGCCCCGATCTGATTGAATCAGGGGAGAGAAGTGTTAGTTCCATTTCAATCTGACAAAAACACTTAAAAAGTTGGTGACTTTGCCCTTGTAAGTTATTCTTCTACTATTGCTGCCCAAGGTTTTCCAACACAGAGTTCTTTTATGACTCAATCCAGAGTGCCAACACGATTGCCTAAAAATGTTTCAGGCTCTGCCATTGATTAGTTTCTGGTAGGAAGGGGCATGATATGTGTCATACAGTCATCATTTTTGGTGCTATGAACTTGTCTATTAAAAGAGCTTAAAATGGTTTGTCTCTTTCTTGTAAAAACTCTGGTATAATCCCTCACTACCAGTGCTAAGCAAACTAGTTGGGCAGTGGTGAAGCACACTGGCACCTAAAGAGAACGAAATTATTTTAGTTCAATGCTGTTTAATATGTTGTAGTTTACTGGCTAATTAGAAAACTGATATTAGCAGTATATTTTTTCCTCAACAAAGCTGAGGTGCAGAGTTAGATTTATATTTGTTAGTAAATTAAATGTGAAGAGTACTTAATAAATGTTGTTCACACTCTAGTGCTGCTAACTGTGTAGCTGTGAAATGAAGAAAGAGAAAAATATGGTTTTGGTCTCTGATTTTTTTGTCTCAAAAGCACTTTAATTTCAGTTGGACTTGAACATTGATGGATGCTTTAACAAGCTCCTGACAGACATGTCTGTCCTGTAATTCTGCCCTTGTTACACCTCTGCTTTTTCACTTCAGAAATTGCTTCAGGAGTCTATGAAAACATGAATGAACAAACTAGTTTCTCACCTGAACTGTATGACCTGCATTTCTTCAAATTCTTTTTGAAAGCAGAATAAACCAGGAAGAGCACTTTTAGAGGAAAAAACTGCACTGATAAATCTCAGCTTTGTTGCTTTTAATGACTTTGTGGAGTGCAGCTGCAGAGAATTGTACATCTCTGACCCAACAACAACAATTTCAATACATTCGCCAGCTGATTACTACCATCATGGTACAGATCATTTTAGTAGCTACCCTGACAGCCACTTGACTCGATGCTTCAACAACATGTACAGTGTGAATAATGTGAGCAATGAAAATATGTTGCATTGAGTTGTATCTGAACAAAGTTTAGGGCAACTCTTTAGTACAGAACAGGTCAGTGTCATCTGTTTGTCATGTGTTTTCAATCAAAGCAACATATTCTTCAGATAAACGAAGCAGCTCACAGCCTTGACAGCCATCTTGCTCAGTAGGCATGGCAACAGAACAAATCCACATTGTGCAGGACACACGCATGTTTGTGTGTATGTTTCTACATACTTGGCCTTAGCATGTTTTATTTGAGCTCATAAAGACACTTAATCACACAGTCTGTCAGGGAATGAAAGCATGATACATGGCAATATGTTTACTGTGTAGCTGAGAAACAAATAAAAGATGAATGTGTGAAAGCACAGAAAATGTATAAATGTGAGGCAACAAGTATTAAAGCAAGTTTAATACTGTATATGGGAAAATAATGTGTTCTTAGAAAAAGTATTTATCTTAATACACAGAAAATTACCCTCCAATCACGTCACAAATTCAAACCATCAGCTTCAAAATAAACTGCCAGTAAACATAGGGGGCATAAATGTGTTTTTATTCCAACACTAATTCTGTTGTGTTTGAATTACGCAGACCATTAGCACCAGCAAATGTGCTCCAGGCCAGTGTTTGTGTGTGCGTGTGCGTGCGTGTGTGTGTGTGTATTTGCCTAGAAATGACTAAGTTAGAAACAAGAGTGTTCAATGGCGTGTCAGTGGTATTAATAGGGGGATGAGAAGATGCAGTTGTTTCGGCTTCTGCCTGTGCTGCACATTCACTACCTTATCACTTCCAAACACTCTGGTTCGGCTTTGTCAAGTCAAACAAGCTAATTGCCTTAGTCTTCCACTCTTTCTCATTTCCATTTTGGCTCCCTCTCTTTCGTTCGCTCTTCTTCTACCCACACACAAAACGGCCACTGGCTCTCTCTCACACGCACAGTTTCTAAATGCCTTTCTTTAATTTGGATTCTGTCTAAGAATTGCACCTTGTCCTAATTTCCTATGCAGCTGAGTCATACTCTTTCCCTCAAGCTGTTTTCTTTAAGAGACTCCCTCTCAGCATAGGTCACCTCCTTTAAATACATTATCTGTTCTTAAATTACCTACCTCTGCCATTTGTTGATCAGCTAAAATTATACATCCGTTAAATATGTTTTTTTAAATTTTTTTTTCTATTAAACCATGTCTTCTTCCTGCCTCTTCTCTCTCTTTCTGAATCTCCTTCTTGGCCTCTCAACGAGTAAGGGAGGATTATACCGTGACAAAGAACCATGGTGCAGTAGAGGGGGATTTGGGGACGCCAGGCTCTCTGTCATCTCAGGACTCACTCATATGCCTCGGCGCTCCATTATTGTCCCACTGACGCATCTGTCTAACACAGAGCATGGAGAGAGTGAGAATTAAGGAGGGAATGATGTATGATTGTGTATGTGAGTGTAGGTGGGTGGGCACTGGCTTCAATGACAGAGGAGTCTCTTGAGTTTCTTTGACAGGTCAGATAGGAAACTTCAAAGACATCTACTTCTTAAAATTGTCCATAGCATCTTACCTGTATAATAAAGAATACTGAATGACATTGGATCAAAACCTTGATTGGAGACGGTGGGGCATACCGTGTGCTAACATGTTACTGTGCAATTCTCTTACATAATTAAGATAAAATATGTCTGGATGGTACAACAAGTTCTCAAATCAAACAACCTGACAGGTCATTTTTCTGCCTTTGTCTGAATTTACGACCCAGGGTAGCGATTCCAGAAATAGTGCCCCCAACAGGGACAGGAGGCATACTACCCAGATCATTTTTGCTCTTAGGGTGATTTTCTTTAGGAGGACAGTCTCATCTAGATAGTGAGGTTAAGATCACAGTAAGACAGCGAGTGGGAAACTAAGGTAAGGCTTTTTTTTAACCCAGTTATAACGCAAAAAGGATATATATGCTGTAATTCCACAAGCCACACGGTCGCTAGAGTTCGCCCTACATTCAAAACGGATGGGTCATAAAAAGCTGCTTGAAAAACAACCCTTTGGGTCACGTATGCCATTGGAGGAGAGTATTATCCACAGTCTAGTAGAGAGCAGAGCATGTGCTGGCACAATTAGAGTTACAATTTTGCAACCTTTATTCAAACCTCTCTTTTTAATTGTCAAAGGACTAATAAGGAGGCTGTGGCAGGACTTTTACGCATGGACACAAAAGTTCGCCACAAAAAAGGCCTATTTCTGTCGCAAAATACAAAGTGGCTGAAAGAAAGACTCTCAACTGCTAATAGGCAAATGATTAGCTGCACTTCTATGGTACCTCATTTGTCTCTTGTTCCCTATCGTCCTGCTGCAGTGAACAACTGTTAAGAATAAATGTGATTCATTTTGCCATCACTGTTTGAATATAAATTTTGAACCACTGAATTAAAAACATATGTCATTTTATACACACTGACATACTGTAAATCCTAAGCCTGTGATCTGGAGTCTTTAGCAGTGAATCATGCAGTATACCACAGAGGCTAACTCTGTTGCTCATGCTCTTATGGTTGATCTGGCCAGGTTCCTCTGGGGAAATGCTAGCTTGGGCCTGTTAGAATTAGACTGGAAATCAGGCCAATGGCATCACTTCAGAGACTGTTATAAAATTATACAGTAGACCCAGCATTCTGTGTCATCATTATATACTGTATGTGGGCTTGAAGAGTTTCCACCAGAATAGGCCTCAAAGCAATTTATGACTGCTGAGATGTAAACAGCTGTCTGGGTGGGCAGATAGATAAGACATGCGATCTCCATGGTAATATTGCTTGGGTTTAGATGTTTTCTTTTTTTTTTCTTTATAATAAATAAAAGACAGGTTACAAGTGTGTGTAATGTGCATACCTGTGTGTATCTATAGGGAACTTGAGAGTTAAAAATAAAAAAAAATCACATTAGTTTGATTTTATGTTTATAACTTAAATATAACACATTTTTACAACATACTTTTATAACAAACATTATACAGCATCAACATTTTTAAAAAATTGGTTTGATTTTTGATTTTTTCAACAAACATGTTGGATAAGAATTAGTCAAATAGACATAAACACAATTTAGGAACATGTGTACTGATTTATGGAGCTGAAAGCCTACACGCATCAAGGGCATCAGACATCAGCTTGCTTGATTTGAGTGTTAATTATCACTATAGCCATGAACATGCTTACACACATACAAGCACACACACAGTCAAATTCAACCCCCTCTTTGTTTAGCTACATGAGGTTTGGCTCAAACAGTGTATGAATCACATGGCAACACAGTCCTGAAAAGAACATTCTAGTAGACGGTGTGTGTGTCTATGTGAGCTGTGTGTGTTAGGGGCGATGGGGTGGGTTGGCTGGGTTGGGGATGGGGAGCTTTATTATAAGCAGGTTAGAACTCCCAGTGGCATCAATCCTGCTACAAACTGCTTTGATCATTTTGTAGTCTCAATCCAATTTAAGAGCTCGCCCCCAAGCAAGAGTGTGTATGTGTGTAACTTTGTTTATGAACTGTAAACTGGTATGTGGCCTATGGCTTCAGCAAGGCAGAGACTGCAGGCTAGGGCTGAGTAATGTACAGTACTCTACTCACGCAGACAGTCCCTCACACATACACGCAAACAAAGATCAAATATATTTATGCATATTTGAGATTTTATATTATATGTATGTTCATATATTTTATGCATATTTATAAGGGCAGTCAGTTTATTTGATAGCAATTAATGGCATAATTGCATAATTGTCCATTGTTAACTCACAATTAATCACAACTTAAGAGCAAATTTTTTATCTGTTCTAAATGTAACTTAAAGAGATATTTTCACAAGTATCTAATACTCGCATCAATATGGAAATGAAAAAAATGCTTGCTTCATGAAAATGTGTTTATTATTATTGCAAATATCCAAAACAACACTGTCCAGAATATTCTCAAGAATGACCTCAAAGGTACTTTATTCTTAAAATATATGCTGGAAGTGTGACATGGCAAACTCAAGCAACAATCAACAAGAGACAGGCATATTGAGCTGAATGTAACATTACTTAATAATACCAAGGCTTCGGAAGCCGAGAATGGCCATGGTCACTTCCATCTCCTTTCATTCTGTTATCTCCTGATGAATTCATTTATAAATAAATGTGTTATCGCAGAACATTTTAATTTAATTTAACAGTTTGTGTTTGACATATTCAATGTAATTTAATATGACCAACTTTGAAAAAAAAAATGGGGGGGGGCACAAAAATCTGTTTGGGTAAGTATTGCCTCCCTGTGCCCCTGTGATGCCAACACAGACAGGATCCTGTGTAACGCTCTGTGTAACACTCACACACCAACAACTATGAAGATGAAACAAGCTCATATTTTGTGGAGAAAATTCTCTCTGATTTTTCCTTTGATGTTCTGCCTCAACTCTTTGTGATTTATGGAGTTTCCGGAATAAAATGGAAACTACTGGAACATTAACTGCTAGGTAGCTCTGTTAGCCGTGTGGCTAACTGCCTGCACTGTGCACCAGGAAGTGTTTGTGTTTAACACTGCTGTCACAGGAGCTTTGGAGCCCCATAAGGAGCAGGTTTTCAAGTCAGGGCAGAGTGACATACACTGAGGAATGCTGATTGGGAACCAAAATCCAAAACAACCTCTATGGACACCAGGACAGAGGCAAAGAGGTAGAGAGCAACATTGATGAAAGAAACTAAGAAGAGAATAAGCAAGTAAACAGGCTAGAAGAGTAAACACAGGCTGGCTTTCAGTCCATGTGGAGAGATTTGCAAAATTAAAAACTGTAAGAAAGACGCTGAGCTAGTGTTTTTGGTGTCGAACTGGTAAGTAATAACTGCCAGCTTGTCAAGTTATGTCTTGTGTTCTTGCTCTTGCTTGATATTTGACTTTATTAGCAAAATTAATTGCTTGTTTATTTTTGTCAGTCCATTTGTACAGAGTTTTAATCAGTGAATGTTATAGCCAGGTGTTAGCAGCATGCTGTCTCTGGCTCAGGTTACCGTCCATTAACATGCTGCTGTTTCACATCGTGTGCAACACTTGGGCAAACTTTGAATGCTGCAAGGCAAAAAATGTCTGAGAATGCATGTGTACTTCTAGGGAATTAAAAGTCATTGATATTCAAGTTGCTTCCTGCCAAATTCAGGAAATAAGGACCAGCTCATGAAACACAGCCAGCCCTTTGTACACACTCCTGTCAGTCTGTGTGTCTATCTGTCTGTCTCTTAAATGCACACACACACACACACACACACACCATCAACACAGCCAAAACATATTCCACCTACTAATTCAGAATGAGTTCCAAGGTTCAATATTTATTGTTCAAAAACTCCAGCTGATCAGATTAGCATTTCACCCCCTAAAAACACGGAATAAAATATTCAGCTTCTGGAAGGAAGAGTCACGGGAGCCCTGAGAGTGTTTATTCATGTAACACCCTGGGAGAACTCACAGGAGCCTGTTTGAGGCAACACTTTACAATGCATAGCAGAGCTCATCAGCTGAATATATTACTCTGCTTCGCTGTTCATGTTGGACTCCTACAGAGTGAACACTGCAGATCAGCAGGACACAGACACACAGACACACACGCACGCACACACACGCACACACTGATTTTCTCTCCCATTTCAAACCCACCCACACCTCAACCTCTCTTCCCCCCAAGCTGCCCTTTCTTCCATCTCATTCCCCTGCCCCTAATGGGGGAAGGAGTGGATGTTAATAGGCAAGAAAAGGTCAAGGACAGCCACTCATGTCCTGCTAAGGCCACAAGCCACCTTTAGCAGACAGACGAAAGTTGCTAACAGTTAATAACAAGGCAAGGGAAAGCAGAGATTTCGTCGGGGGCATGTACGCAAAAAAAAAAAAAAAACTTGGCAGATGTACCGTTAGTCATCTTGAATGAGATTTAACCTTGTGTCTCAGCTGCTACAAACAGCATGGTGAAGTAAACGTGCGTAGCTTTGCGCCTTTTATGAAAAGTGCTGATACATGTCTGAGTTTCCTGATCCATTAATCAACACACACACCCAACTTATTAAAGCCAGCTTAGAGCAGCTCTTATCTCATTACGCCTGTAGTTTTCTCTTTTTCTCTCTGATTTTTTCCCTTTATTGTCTAAATGGATGATCGTGCAGAGATGGAGAAAGAGGAAAAGGGAGGCAAACCTTAC
Source organism: Acanthurus lineatus (assembly GCA_029814665.1). Taxonomy (NCBI): domain Eukaryota; kingdom Metazoa; phylum Chordata; class Actinopteri; order Acanthuriformes; family Acanthuridae; genus Acanthurus; species Acanthurus lineatus. The sequence continues at coordinate 12,178,596 of JAPZDV010000023.1, forward strand.
ACCACATGTAGACAACCTTGTTAACAAGGCTTATGTATCTCAATCACTGAAAACAATATCAACCTCTGCTAAAGTATGCGAGGCGACGCTCCCTCCAACAACAATGCCAGGGGCCACACACAATGACTGGCATTTGCTGACAAATAGACTTAATTTAGATGCAACTCTGTTTTCATGTTATTAATTTTCCTCTCACCTACTTTCACAGAAACACACACAGACAGACACACACACACATACAAACCATCCCTTTACCCTTTTTTGTATTTTTGTAAATGATAAGGTTTGGGTTCTGACTGACAGGCGACCCAGCCTCCCTGCATCCTCTCCCCTTCTCCTCCTTTCTGTCTCCTCTTCTCTCTCATTTTCTGAGCTTGCCTCTGCTCTCATTCTGCCCGTCAGCATTACAAAGCCCAATATAATGTACACACACATACACACACAGAGGCAAGGAGGGAGGAGAAATTAGGAGGAGAGCAGAGCAGAGTAGGCCTTGAGTCTTAGCTGACACAATGTCCCTAAGCTACTGTAACTGAAATATTTTTTTTAGATTCTTTGGTTCATAATAGGGACTTGAACATCACCATGGACGCACGGCCTTCAGGGCAGATGATTTTTCCATTGAGTCACTTCTTTTCTCTCCTCACGATTTCCCAAATGGTTGCAAATGTTTGACAGTTGTCAAATGTGAAAGTGACAGTAGTGCTGTTATGAAGATTGACTGGACTGATGAGAAAAAAGTAAAATGTGATAAATCATCATATTTCATAAGCCTATGATTTTCATTTGAGCCACACTAGCTGTGTTTCACATTGCAATAAACCAGTAGTTGGATCCACTGCATACAGATTTGCTGTTGAATGGTATTTCTCTCTATAGACATAGTCTGTGGATCAATTGGTTGGAGTGCATTACCTTCCAAGGAGCTAAAATTAACCTGGAAACCCGAGAAAATGCTAAGTAGGACATTTAGATTCTTCATGACTGCACAGGATCTTAAGACTCATCTGGCTGAGTTTAGCAGTTACACAGCCCCATTTTTACTTTTCGCACATTAGACTGTTTATAGCTTCTTTTTTTTAAGAATTCTGAATAAAAAAACTACTGCTGCCAGCAAAATGTGAGAGAAAGATGACAACTTTTGCAGAGACTGTTAAACTGATACAATCAAGATTTTTTTTTTTGTGTATGCAGTTTGGTTAGTCAGACTATGAGGCAAGTTCAAAGCAACTGGAATTGCACTGTTACACTCACAGGTAAGTAACACTGCAACAACAGTGCAAACACAGGCAAAAAAAAAAGGCAGGCAAAGCTGACATCCACTGCTCACTCCTTTCATCTGCATGCTTATGCTGCTGCATCAGTGCTCAGTTTGTATACACTGCTTCTGCTGGTTATAATACATAACACTTAGAGTCACAAATCCCTCTTCTGCCCAGGAATCCACCTGCAATTTCAAGGGCTGTTCAAAGCTAAGACTTGGTTAGAAGGGTTTGTCCAAATCAGATTTACGTAAGGGTTGGGGTTAGACATTAAGTGTGGTGGTAATGGTACACTTATTTGAAGGGTAAGATAAGAGGCTGGGCAATTTATTTATCGGTGAGGGTCCTTGCAAGTTTTTTAAGTAGGAATGTGTGTGTTTGTGTTTGTGTGAGTGTGTGAGCATATATGTGTAAGCTATGAGTGTAATATCTAGAATGTAACAACAGTATGTTCAGAGATTTCCACTGATTTTCTTTTAATGCATAATTCCCAGCAACTGCAGATTTATATGCTTCTAAGAAACCATAGAATAAATATTCTGTCTGCATGAGGTATGGCTAAAAATTATGTATTTGTCTGTTTGAAATCAAAGCAGCACTCAAAATATCACTGTCTAGAGCATGGCTGTAGACTCTTTGCGTTGCTATTACTTTAACTAGACTGTGAGTCATTTTGGTTGTGAGGCCTACAGCTACTTTTCTTGAAACATTTCTCATATTTTAACCAAATTTAAAGGAAGTTAGCAAAAGAAAATGTGATTTAATGCTCCTCTCCCTCTACTACAGTTATGCAGTTATTTTGAGTTGGTTCATTAAGATAAAAAGGCGGTGGGGCTAATTTTCCAGTCTAGAAGAAGAGGGAGCAGCAAGATGATGTTATTAAATTACTGCCAGTCAAACCTTAAATGGTGGAAAAAAAGCACAAATCACATTGGACATGTGGCAGTTACTGTTGGTTTGTTTACTGTGTTAATTTGAGGGGTCTTTCGGTCTCCTTGTCACTCCACACAGGTCTGGTGTTTTCGTCATTGGACATTTTTCTTCTCTTCCGTGGAGCTCCAGTGGATGTTTGCCAGAGGGCCACAAAGCAAGTAGCTCAAAAATGCTCCTGTGCGTTGCTCAATTTTTCTTGGACAAATATGTTTATCTGGTCTCTCTGGTATTTGTCAGGTTTTGTTTGGCTTACGTCTTAACACATTTTTTTGCTCCAGCTACACACTGAACAGCGAACATCAAGTGTTTACTCTAGGAGTTCCTCTCACTCTGATTTCCAAGTGACTTGTTGATGTCAACCTGCAAACAGCTCCAGCCACAGTGAAATCCTCCCACACACCAACACCAGAGCTGTTGAATGTGTGTTTTATTTCTTCAGGTGAGACAGGAAGAGAGAGAGAGAGAGAGAGAGAGAGAGACACCGATGCAGAGTTCGGAGGATTGTGTTATGTGTGTATCGTGATGAGAGCTGCTGTATATGCCGTCACTCCAAGTACAGGCTTGTGCTGCTGTTTTTCTGCTGCACTGCAGAGGCCTGCGCCGCCTCTTGCTCACAACTTTAGACTGGTTTCCCCGGCAACCAGGGTGTCTGCACATGGAGAGCAACCAACTTCCCCAGATGAGAGCTTTTGTCAGTACAGTCACGATCACTGGGAGAGAGAGAGAGAGAGAGAGGGAAAGGGAGAGGGAGAGGGAGAGGGAGAGAGATGGGAGAGCGCAAAGTAACTCTTACCCATATATCACTTGTACAGTATGTCTAAGTGAGGCTTAAATTGACTTTTTTTTTTCCAACCAAGTGATCAAACCTTCCTGAGTTATAGAAGTATGATATCTGTCTCTTTATCTCTCACTCAAACCAAGTTAAACCTGGACGTGTTGCTTTCAGTCCTGCTACATCTATCCACCACAGTAAACAAGATGTCAAGTGTAACTCACAGGAAAAAACTATCATGGTATATTTCAGAACAAGCCTATAAAGCATATCTCAGGTAGTCTGAGCTGTACTGTGGTGCCGTCTGTAAAAATAGGTGTACTTTGAGCAGATCTTTATAAAAAAACAAATAACAGGCTAATGGGAACAAGAGTTAAGGAATTCCACCATATTTTGTTTCAAAAGAGCAATTAAATAACAATTTGTCCCTGGCTGATGAAAGTAAACAGCCATTAAGTGGAGTTAGTCACAGGTAAGAACAAGAAAAATATTATTGTTCAGACATATTTTTGTCATTGTTCAGTTATTTGATAATACAACATCTTAATGTTATAATTTTTTTAATAGTGAGCCTCTCAGTAAATCTTCGAACAGGTGTAAACAATCTGAACTCACTGCAAATATAAAATATTCTTTATCACTACTAAATACATTTAAAGGGCATTTACTTCCATGTAGGAAAATATCATAAAAACAGTAAAATTGCTGATGCTAAATATAAACCTACAATTAGCATTTCCTCTCACCCTTTTTTCAAAGGAATGCTAAATGGCTCTACAGTATGAAACTCCACTTTTTTTTGTTTTTTTTAATTAAAGTTTCACATGGCTTAGATAAGTGTAGATAGGTGCCAGGTTTTACTTTGGGTGATTTGAAGTCAATTCCTGTTAATGAGCTGGACAACTTATCTAGATATTATCAAAATAACAATGTGGCCAAGTGCACTTTCTGACTTGCAGGAGCTGATCGGTTTTTAATGAAGTTAAATGTGTCACAATAAATCTTAATAAATTAATTTCAGTGATGCTACTGAGACGCTCTAGCTGCCAAATCATGTGCTCCAGACATGAGGAAATGAACTTGTTTGGGACAGAATTCAGCAAAAAATTTCAACATTAATATTTTTAAGTTAAAAATTTAGAGAAAAATTACCAATCCTGCTAAAATGAGCCATATTAAATGACTCAATTAGATTTTTTTTCTTTTATCGTATCATTCAAAACTACTGGGAACTAGGGATTTAAATTTGTCAGATATTTTATGTTTGGGTTTATTTCATTAAGATTAACTATTAGAATGACTCCCCAAGTATCAAGATATTCAACCTGCAAAATGTTTTGAGACAGTTCACTGCAATGAAACTTCATGTGCTAAAATCCTGTGGCCTCGTGCCTTTGATACATGTTGAAACAATATTTTCAGGTATTTTGTGAAAAAATGTGATAATCACCATTTCAAGTCCACCCCTTATTGTCTGACCATTGGTTTGTGAATGAAATAAACACTTGATGTGTTTCCTCAACTTCCCTCTACTTTGTATGCCTCCTGCACAATCTGCCAGGTCAGAACAACTGACGGGGAGGCAAACAGTTTGAACAATCTGGAGGAATCTTCGTGCTTGATCCTTTTATCTGTTTCAGTGTTTACTGAGTGTATTTTGAAAGTGTGGTGGAAAAAATAAAACACCAGTTATCATTTCTTACTTTTAAAGGAGAAGAGTGGTATTGTTCAGATGTTTCCTCTATCCAGTCCTTTTTCGCATTGACTGTTTTCATTTTGCAGAATGGAAAAATCCAAATATGTCCAAGCTGACATGAATATAATTGTGAGTGGGGAACAAAAGCATAAAATAGATACAACATTTTGCAGTGATCTAAAAATACAGTGGTTTGTTTATAAAAAAAAATAAAAATCCCCTCGCACATTGTTATTTTTGGTTTATTTGTCCAGTGACTGTTTTCTCTCTTTGGATGTGTAAAAACAGCATCACTACAGTATTCTGCCCTGGAGAAAAAAAAACCTGTGCCTGTATTACCACAAAGTCCACAGGGTCCTTTCCTCCTCAAACCACCCCCACCCTCCCACCTTCCTCCACCTCCCTTTTACTCGCCTTTTCTAACTCCCCTGTTCATTTCTATCCTGCTGTATTTGTCTAGATATATGACTCACCAGACTCTAAGGCTCAGCTGCAATTTAGCTTTTCTGTTTCATTCAAAACATTCTATCTCTCTCTATCTCTCTCTCTATCTCCTCCTCTCTGTCTTCCTCTCTTCCTCCATCCCTCCACCCACTCTCACTATCTATTTCTCAGTTGTGTATTGTGGCCCCAACTGACCTCTGCTCTTATGAATAATAGAGTTTTCCGCTGAACACATTGGTCATTGAGATCCAGTCTGCGGTTGCTGTCTCTTTAATAAAGCAGTAATAAGATTATTATCATAACACTGTAGCAACAAGGGGCTGATTGCTGTGTTTGTACTCATATTATACTTGGTCGTGGCCTAATAGCACATCCAAGTTTGTAGGCCAGTCATTACTGTCACTCACGTACTCATACGTCTTCATTACTGCTCACAAGGACATGAGAACTCCTGCCACAGAGACACGGAGACAGGCACACCTCCAAAAAGAGAGAGTGCTAATATTGGCTTGTGGATTATGTGTGTTCCCCGGGATGTCTTCATTCTCAGAGCAGCCTTAATGTTGTGATGTACCGTCTGAACCTATGATTCAAAAATGTTTCCTTTGCCCATAGGCTCTGCTTTTGTCATGTCAGACATAACAAGGTTAAACACTGGCTTATGTGAATACATAAAAAATCTGGATAAAACTCAATAAAATGTCCTCTATTTTTCGATCTGTAAAAGCCTGAGACACACTGTCTTCCTCAGCTTAGACAGGCACTATCTTCAGATACAACACAAAACCCAGATAGGGGACATGATCAGGCAGACACACCAGTAGATAAGAATCACCTCTCTGACATGACCTTAGCCAATGACATACACACACACACACACACACATGCACATACATGCACACACATGCTCACCATCTCCAACACAAACACTGCCACAGTTACAAACACTAAAGGTTGTGGACAGGAGTGTCAGGTCAATAGGATTTTGAGTGAGATACACACACACACACACACACACACAAACACAAGAGACCAGACAGAGTGAAGGACATATAGATTCAGCCTCAAACCAGCTTTCCAGACACAGACAATCCTCAAATGTATCAGATTCTGGTTCATGACTAGCTGCACGCATCACTTCAAGTCACTGTTGTGGTATAAGTAATCAATGCAAAGAATCCTTAACTTTTTAAATGTATGAAGACAGTTTGTAGCAATTACATGTTTAAGAATAATTAGTTTGATCACAGGAAACAGGCCATCTTTTATTTGTAATATGTCTTCACAATTCACAAGCAAAGACAAGCAGGAACAACATTTCATGAATTTGATAAACTAAGCTGCATTGTGGTACGATTTAATCTCAAACACTTTGCAGTAAAATAAGACTAGATCTTTTCTTAATGGCTCCACAGGCAATGCATGTTGTTCATGTCGGTGCTATGTTTGTGATCTGCATAGGTTTACTAATGTCAAGGTCAAGGTTTAAATTCAAGGGCTTTTGTTTTGAAAACCATTTTTTTTCAGTGCAAGAAAGCTGTCATAGCCTTACAAGCCACCCAAAACTCAAATTTTGATTATTGCAGCAGCTGGCAAACCTATTCCTCTCGAGTACTGTCCTCTTACATTTGATTATTTAAATTGTTTCGACCTATTGAATTCAAGGAGAGCTGGTCATTGTGTGGCATTTTCCTTCCATACATGAAGCACACAACCCAAGATGGTTCACTTCTGAGTTTTTCTCAAATACTTAAACTTGGGATTATTTGAAAGAGGTTAAAGTGTTTTGTTTATGGCACATGACAGTTAGGGATCTGTACTCATCTCTAACAAGAACCTTTTTTGTGCTGATTTGTATTAAGAAGTATCCCAAATATCAAGGAAAAAGTGCTAAGCAACACACAGGCAAACAGAAAAGAGAACAAAGCAGCTGCACTTAGATCCCATTAGAGATGGAAAACTGCAGAATTTTGGGTCTTTGTCCAGCGGCAGCACGAAAACATCAACACACCCACTCACTGACTGTGACTTCCCAAGACAATTACCTGCTCTACTCAAACATGGGCTCAGTTTCACATTACCCAGACTTAGTACTCAGGGAGGTAAAGTCTGGGCTAAACGATTCGGATGCTTGGGTTCACACATACAGCTCGCCTGGGTGATGTCCCCAAATTTAGGAGTAGCAGTGCGTGTGTGAAAGGGGCTTTAGCTTCATCCTCCTTGAAAAACCATGACCTGGATGACTGAGAGTCCTCCAAGACAACATTTGAGTCATAGTGGCTCAGCCCTCCCAGTAAGAGGAAAATGTTAGGGTAAGAGAGAGAGAAAAGGGTTCTTTTTCTGAGAGGATGCTTTATCTGGGGCACTTACAACATTGCTGACATTTTAGAGGAGCCTCTAAAAAAGTGGCTTCAGGGGCAAAACACCTTACAAGCAATCATGTCTTGCTTTGCTGGGGGCAGTGAGATCTTTAGGTATTCCAACTTGTCATGGTCATCATTTCTTTCCACCTTTATCACTATCAGGGTTGGCTACTGTGGCTGACCTTATTCAGCCAGATGTGCATTGGAATACACAGAGGAAGCACAGCCAAATACAGGATCCTGTGCCTCCCTCTGTTCTTCCTCGCTGCTGTGTGATTTTTTATTGTACTAGTATCTGGGGCCTTACTGTGAGAGGAAGCCACAGCTGTACTGAGTCCAGCTCCAGCTTCTGGCACCAAAGAAAAGAGTCCGAGATAAAGGCACCAAAGGATCCATCCTGGAAGCACAGGGCATCCATCAGATCCTTCCAATCCTGACATTTTAGGGCCAGTTGTCCGTAATACTGGAATTGCTGGAGAAGGGTGAATAAGGAATGAGGTCATGACTTCTTTCTTATAGGATCGGCCCTAGCAAGGTCTATCCAGATCAGCAGAACATGTGCAGCACATGCAAGAGCAAAGCCAAGCCTTGCTTAAAGTCTGTTAGTGAGAGGAGCAGGAGTGTGAAATAGAACAAAACTGTGTCTGTTCTCAAACAAACAGTAGAGTGCACTTATTTTTGCATTGCAATTTCAAGGAGTCTCATAATAGAATGAAGCTATCAAAGCTAAAGCAGCAAACACACACAAAAAAAATATTGAGAGCCTATCCAGAAAAACCACACTTATCAAAAACAAAAAGCATTCCCAAGGGGGTATTTCATAGAGCAGAATTGGCAAGATTATTATTATCATCGATCAAAATGCATGACTGAGTCATACTCTGGAAAGCTAATATTCATTTTTTGAGTTACAGATGCAAATCATGAGCACCAGGATATACAGCATTATCCCCAGTATAATTGTTTTAGAAGTTATTTGGCTTTATAATCCCGCTAGGAAAAACACCTCTCTGCTTTGCAACTCATAGACAAGCACAAGTGGGACAAAAAACAAATACATGACAGTGCATGAATGTGACAATAGCTGAGGAATGCTCTGAACTTGAAAAGCTGGCATGCAAGTCATGTTTTATTTTTCTCTTCTCTTTCTCTGAATGACCCCAACCTTTTCTTTCTAGGCAACAAAGAAACTACGGGCACTAATCAGAGTGATTGTCTGTCGGTTAACCTGATTTCCTTTTGCTGATCTGATATGCTCATAAGATATATTGCTAATCTCTGGAGGACCAGATTATATAATATATCCTGCCATTAATTTTTTTAATCACATTATAAATTATTAGTTTGTCATTTTGTTTGCATTTTGGGAATTAACAGTCTCCATCCTGAAGCCTATTTAACTTTACAAAATAAATTCAAATCAGTTTAAAGGGGATCAATTGACTGTGGATTATTGAGGATCCTAAGGCATTTAAGAAAAAATGTTGAGAAATGTAAGAGGAGAGGAATGTAATGTCTTTTGTGCAAGTTGATTAAAAATGAATAACATCAATACTGCAGAAAACGTTTCATATTTTTTAGTAAATGTCACCAAAGTGCTATGGAGAGAATTCAATACACTGCATCAAATGATAAATAGATATTTTTAACAGCAAGCATGCTCAAAATGCGTAGAAGTTGATGTGTCTGATGTTCTATAAGAGAGATTTCATTTTCTTAATGGATGTGAGCAGAAATCAAGAAAATTCAATATCATTTAGCAGAAATTTCAATCATATCTTTTTGATTCAATAGAAACGTTCCATTACACAGTGCTGAAGCACAGATAAGAGGTAATTGACAAGAATTGACTGATTCAGTAAAGACTATTGAGCGCACTCATTATCTCGATGACCTGACCCCCAGTTAGCCCTGACCACGCCCCACCAGCACACACACACACACACGCACACACACAGAATCAACCACAGTGTTACTAAGCAACCACTGCGCCAACCATACATCCGTTCCGTCCCCCCCCACACACACACTGCCCCAAGGACTTACAGAGATAACAGTACTAGTGTGTGTAGGGGGGTCAGAGTTTATTTGTGTGTTCTGGTATCTTCTTGCCCCTCATTTACTCACATATGAGCATCAAACATTTTAGTCTTGAATTTCAATTCACACTATGCTGTAAGTTAGCCCTCTGAATAGCTCTGTGACCTGCTGCATGTCTGGATTCAAAAGTAAGATGAACTTTTTTCCTGAACTATTTGTCACTAAATGTCTGTTTTACCCAAAAAGCAACCCTGCATGATACAGAAAAACCAAAGTGGTGTACTGTTTTTGCTGTATTGTGCCAATAAAACATGAAATAAGATCTAGAAAGTTGAGTCTAAAAAACAGATCTGAGTCTGTAGGATTATTAGATTTTAGGACTCTGTAAAGTTATTGCAACGGAAATCAGTTTTTATCTTGTCAGGCTGATCGCAAGGTAAACATAAAAAATGCTGCCACAGTCTACCAGAAATGTGTGCTTGCCCATTTCAGATTGGCCATTGCAATACATTGCTGGATGATGGTCTAGCAAGAGAACACAGCCTACTCAAGGAAATGAGGGGGCTGAGTTTTTTCATGCAGGCTTAGAGACGGCATGTATCACTGTTGAAGAATTACACAGCTCTGTTCAGTATATCGTGATTTTTTTTTTTTATTAAGCTTTAAAAAGTGGCCAAATAGATCTCTCACTCTTCCTCTGTCTCTTTATCTCCTGCATAACCATCTCCCTCTCAGTTCTTTGCTGTTTTTGATGGTCTGATGCATTTGAAGTGGTATTTTTTTTAAATTATATAACACATTACATTAGAACTTGTCCAGAGAGAGCGCTGACTTATTTAAAGAGGCAGAGATAAACACAATATGAAAAATTCTGAGGTAAATGATTAACAGGGTGCATTGTGAAACCTCAAACCACACTATGATGAATTACATCTGGGAGAAGATAAATGCCGAGACATTCATTCTCATAAATGTGCACATGTGCACACTCAGGTGAAAACACAAATTTACAGATGAAGAGATTCTTGTATATAAAAAAAAGTAATGTAAAGGACGAGTGGAAGGCACAGCTGGCTTCAGAACTGCATCAAATCTTTCAGGAACATTGCACACTATGTATCAGAGCATGACACATAAATCAACCTTATCTTATATTTTATATGCACATTAGTTATTTTTAGTCTCCTGTGCACAGTTTTAAGGAGAAAACAGTGTTTAACAACAGTAGACTGGGTATTTTCTTTTTGATAGACTGTGCTTGAGAGGCTTTGATAAGGTTCTTGTGACGTTTGTGAAGTTTCTTTCTTTATTTTAAATGGATTTTATGAGCTCACATCTCAGTTTATCTGTGCTTGACCTTAAAATGACAGCTAAGTAATGTAGAACATGCGATGCGGGGCAGTCCTTGTAAAGATGCTCAGAGGAGCTGTTCATTTGTTTCAGTGACAGGAAGCATGGACGGCCTCTGTTCAAACAGAGACTCACCTCTGGACTCATACTTCCCAGGACCAAATAATGATGCCTGTGATACCTCAGTTTATGCCTTTTGTAGCTAAAAATTTGCAGTCTTGCCGTACTGTTAGAGTCACTCTAAATAGCAATATTATATAATATAAAATGCAAAAGGCCTCCACCTCTCTGCTTGCGAGCATGACTGGTGGCGTTGGTGACTGTTGCTCCCCTGGGATTGCTCATCTGTCAGATGGCAAAGTGTCTGGGTTTCCTATGGGTGGTATATGTTTACACAGTGGCCTATTACATAAGCACCTGTGAGCCTGTGACTTGCCCAACGGTGGAAAGGTGCTCAAGCCGTGCTTCACATTTGCCCTTATTTTAACACAGAGGAACTCACTCATTCTGACATTAGGAGGTTCTGGTTGGTCTGTCCTGTGTATAGATAGTGTAGACATCCAGTGCATAACTGTACATAGTTTTGATCTTAGGTAAAAGTATTGTCTTACGTCTTTATCTAGAGTACAATTAAAGACAGTTTATTTAAACAGAACGTGATTAGAATTATGGGATTAGAAATGTTATGATCCTATGTGATACTATGTTATAGTCACTTGCCACCTAATACATATTAAACAGCACCAAACTTCCCATCCTGAATGATGCTGAATACATGATGCCAAATAAATAAAGATGCGGCCATTTATTTTCTCTCTGAGATAAAATCTCCACAGATCTGATCTGCATGAAAATGATCAGGTCTAAACAGTGTTTGCTTATCTCTTTTCTACTCCCCCCACCCATTCCCTAAGAGAGATAACTAACTGGGCACTGATCCAATCCATCAGTGGTATGAACTGAACTGAGAGTCTCACAGGGGGCAGGAAGACCGTCTTGCAAACAAACACATCACAACAAAATGGAACCAGAACCAACATTAGAAAAGGGAATGGAATAGAGACGACCGGGGGGTTGAAAGTAACACAGAGGAGGCTGATTTGAAATGCAGTCAAGTACTCATGGGCCCGCAGCTATCTGCAGCCTGGCAGGCTAATCGTAACACAAACGCCAACAGACAAAATTTCACAGAAAGCAGCGAACTTCAGGTGAACTCAATGGCTCGCACTAGGGAACAGGGTGGAGGAGAGGGACGACAACATAGGTGGTTGTGATTTTGTCGAGTAATACTCACATTAACTTCAGTCACACGCAGTTAGCACTCAGTGTGACACATATCTACTGCCTGTCCCAGAGGCTTGAAGATTAAGGTAAGAGAGAAACAAGAGTGTACAAAGTGGTTTGTGCTATTTAGCTGATAGTTATTTGTTAGAATATTAATAGTTAAACATATAATTTAATATATTTTTTTTGTCCTCTAGTAGAGTGAGAATCACTGGCATGCTACAAATGCTTGGAGTGTCTTCCCCATGCTGATGCCTTGGAAACAAGACATGAAGCAGACCTGGGAAGTTAGCAGCCAACAGCGCGAATGTGGCCACAATCTGAGTCAAGCCAGCAGCTTGGCTGGCACCCGCCACCAGTGTGACTCCACAAGGTCACCAGCTCTCAACCCGCATCAGATCAGTAAAGACCAGATTACAGAGAATCTGGCCCGAAGGGGAAGATATACATACATACGCTTTTATACATATATATGCATGCAAGAATGTGGGCTCATACTGTGAACATAAACCACACACACTGAAACCATTAGGAGACAAATGGAGGGACTCAGCAGTGTACAGTTGTCTGAACTGTATGTCCACAAGGACACAACCATTGACGTAAAGTGGCAATAGATCTTACAAGCTTCAACAGACACAAACACACAGCTGCTGTGCTCTCTAACTATCATCAGAGTGGCAAAAAAATGCCATCCATGTTTATGGATGTCTGCTATTATAGTGCAGGATAATGAGAAGTATTGGTGATTCGCCTGATTTCCTCTATGTCTAAAGCACTCTCTGCCTCTCCATCACACATGAATATATATGTAAAAAGACATTAAACCTTGTTTACATTTAGAGGGAGCGTAGTCAATGCCATAATAAAAGACTGAGTGGTTGGCTGAAAAAAGGGGGCTGATAAAAGAGAGAGCAGAGCAGATAGAGACTGAAAGAGGTCAATCCACATAAAGGGAGGCATTCTACACAAACCTAAATGCCCTGTGGCAGAGTGTTGTCACTTACTCCATGTGGTCTATGTGTGGGTGCGTCTGTGTCTTTTTTATCTATAGGTCTCTTGAATCCTATGTTTTAAACACAAGGAAGTAACACAGTACTGAAATTACTTGGACTTATGGCATAACTGCAGGGAGAGATGAAAGACTTGATTTGATGACATGTGCTGCGACAGACACAAACCATATTTGGAGCAGATTGTGCATTTCAAATGCATAACAAACAGAATATCACTGAAAAATACTGCTCAACACAGTGGAATATATGCAGTGTTTGCAGTGACAAAATAGACCTACTTATCGGGTGCTTATTTGCTGCGCTCCAGCACAAATGCCAAAGTTGCTTTCTGCAGAGCAGTGCACATTTAAGGAGGTCTTCTCACCCTGATTCCTTCTTAGACACATATCCCGGTTACCAACTGCCTCTGTCAGCACACACAGCACCACACGCACAAACACACAAGTCTCCAAGGGCATTCTCACACATGCATGCAAAGGCACGTGCACAATCGTGGCATATGCACACTCATACACACACATACACCACCCACACACACAGGCAAATACCCCGTGGCACCTGAATTCAGGTTGCTATAACTGTATGGGCCATTTTTAGCTCTTTAATAATACTTGAATAGTTGTTACCTGAGATAACCCCAGGGAGAGGAAAAACAATTCCAGTCTCCCACAAGCCCTGGAGTTTAATCCTCTCTAGTATCCTAGGGAAATAATGCTTCCTCTAATAATTTCTTTGGTCTTTCAGTTCAACATTGATGTCCTTTTGTGTTGACTGAGGCCATTAGTTCTGACACATGTATAATTGATTATCATATTAACAGCTAAAATCATTCATCTCATTTTTGCTGAGGCTGTGGGGATAGACAAGGTCCATAATGGCTTTGAGCAGTTGGATCCATAGCTTGTCCCCTCTGCTATAGTGTAGATGTCACAATGTGACCACAAGACCCTGCAGTCCTCAGTCTTTTTCAGCACAACAGTTATTTCAAGGTTTCATGTTAGAGTATTCAGAGGAGAGGGGCTTGAACTGAAATATAGGGGGGGGAGATGATTGTCACAGAGCACTGTTCTCTTTACTCAAGTTCAAAGGTCACCAACCAACATTATTCATCTGGGCTAATGGTTCAGTGGGAGCCACAGGGAAAGAGAAAGGAGAGAGAGGAGAGAAAGGATCCAGAGGAAGTGGTTTCTGTGCCACCGTTCGATAAATGAGCAGAACACAAATTACTTTAAGTGTGTTGCCGTGAGCCAATTCAAAGGGCAGTGCTGGGCCAGCACTCTTTGACCTTATCTCAAAGAAACGATTAGTGTGTGGAGTTCAAAATGTGTCCTGTGAGAGCACGTACATGCAAATATACAAGCAAACACACATCTATGTAGATCTATGAATTAGCTTTAAAATACATTAGACTAATATGCATGATGTTTACTTTTTGGGACACAAAATCAAAGTCGATAATGTTATTATCAAAGTAAGTGACTATGTGAACAAGCATGGAAGAAGGGTCAAAGAAAAGGAGGGAGGAAAGAAAAGGAGGAAAGGAGAGGAGAGGAGAGGAGAGGAGAGGAGAGGAGAGGAGAGGAGAGGAGAGGAGGCCTATGACGTCAAAAGGTAGTTGGTGGCATACATAGCCTTATCTGTAGCCTGTATCCCATGGTTACCATATGCCGAACACAGCTGGGAACCTGGGCCTGAGAAAGCAGGGTGACGCACTATACACACACACGCACCGTAGGGCAGCTGGCACCCAACACAAATGCACACAAACGCACCTCTACCACCTCTTCCACTGTACCTGAATGCTGCACTCACACAGGGGGTGGTCTTTCTAATTCTATCCTGGGTTAGAGAGAACACAGAAGGCTAATATCTGCAGAATCTCCAACTGGGAGAGGTAACACACCTCTATCCCCATGAGATCCTCCTGACGGAGAGAGATAGATAGAAAGAGGGAGACAGAGAGAGAGATACATGGAGAGAGAGGCGGAGAGAGACACAGACTGAGAAGAAAAAAAAGGAAAAGACGGTCTGATACAGAGTCAAAGACAGACACAGACAGAAGGGAAAATAGGAGGAAGAGAAAGCAGCACATTATCTCTGTGTAGAGTCCTGGGAGGAACAGCCTGTTTGTAGAGTGATACCTATCAGCTCCCTCGCTGTCTCGGAAGATATTACTGCTCTATGGTGTACTTTACCCAGATAAAGCATCCCTGCGTCTCTAAGACTCAGACAGATAGTGGCAAGGTAAAAGGGAAAAGAGGCAGGAAGACTGTCAGACAGATTGACAGACAAAAGTTTGGGGGAATAGCTGATCACCTCTTTTTAAAAATGCATGTAACAGCATAATGGATAAGATTATGCCGGATACATCACTTGGCAAATCCTTGAACCAAAAGTTACATTACATGACTGACAGCGCAGGCGTGTGATGTCCCAGCAGTTATCAAAGAGAGGAAAAAAAAAGGGGGGGCATCATCATCAAATCAAAAATAACATCAAGTTTTTTTCTTGTGTAAAGTAATTTTTGATGTAAAGAAGACTTCTGGGCATAAACTTGGAAGTTGGATGAGACTTTGTGATCCCTCTGACTATGCTGTTTAATGTCCCCCAACCCGCCCTCCCCTGGGTGATGATTCACCCCGCTGTGCGCTCGCTTGTCTGCCTGTCTGTCTCTCAGTTGTCGGCCTCCTGGGGCTCTGATTGAATAACTAATGATTAATATCAACACAGTCACTGCCACGGCGACTGATTTACCGCACCTATTGATCCAGACCTTGAGATGTCATGAAAAAAGACGCAGATTGAACCACAGGCAAGGATTTGAGAGACTAAATTATCTGAGCTTGACAACCAAAATTCTGTGTGCCTTGCTGAAAATACTGCCCGAGACAGAACAGTTCATTCTGTGTTCCAAGCTTTGGAAGTCTTCCTCCTTATTTCATCTGGTGTGTCATGAAAAGGGAAGACTGAATCCAGATTTCAGTGTTTCAACACCTGGCTGCAGCCCAGTACAAACTTCATGTCAATTTGTTGGTTGATGAGCAGTTTCAATGTAACTGTTTGGGATTAACAGCTTTTCTTCGGGGTGTTTGCAGAACAGTTGCTGAGTGAAGATAGCACACTTTACTAAAACTCCTTTCTGCCAGATTTTTTTCATCAGAGAAATATGAAGCAGAAATTGTTTGGATACATTAGTTTTTCTGTACATCAGGACCATAATGAGGTTACCTACCACTGATTCTAAAGGATGCATCAAAACTGAAACTAAGGTTTGAGTTGTTGAGTTCTTTGTAAGAGCTGATGTTTTGGATCTACGGAAAATGGTTCACAGCAGTGACGATGTTTTCATCACTGTCAAAGTGGCATCCACTGAGCTCTATCATCATCCTGGGGAAGAAGTGTTGGTCTGAAGGGGCCAAATCAGGTGAATACGGGCGGGTGTTTGACAAATCTATAGTCCTGAATGACTGCACAAATGCTGATGTTACTTGAAAAAAAAAACACAGAAGTAAACAGGAAGGGCCCTGTGGTACACCCTGCCCAACCACAGTGCACCAGTGGCGCAGGTGTCATTGCTATCCTACACCTGGCGCAAGTGTCATTTTTGCCACAAGTGTAGGATAACAAACTTGTGCTGGGTCTGAGTGCCAAAGGGTGGGAGGTCTGAGAATGAAGGCGGAATGGAGGCGTGTCCTGGCGCATTTGCTATCGTACACCCAGCATAATGAGGTCAAATGTGCCTGAAATTTAGACCAGCCAGAACCTGGTCTGAACTCAGGGCGCAGATATACAACAGCCTGTGCCGTAAGAAATGGCGCAGTTGGCCAAAGTGCTCACACACTTCTCCACAATCACACACACTGTTCTTTTCTGTTCTTGCCTCTCAGCAGTGTAAAATATTTAAGTGTGCTTTGGACATATTTAGCAAAGTTAGTAAAGTGTACTTTAAAGTGTACTATTTATTATTATTATTTATTATTTTTGATCACAAAGTGTACATTTTGAAGTAGACTGCGTGTGTATGGGAGTGTGTCTCGCGTTCGGCCAAGATGCACACACCCCTTTCATTTAAGCAATTTGACTTAAGGGGGAATTAGCTGAGAGCTGTCTGACACAATGCATTCATTGAGCGTTGTCCCTGTCCAGCTGAATAAATGAATGAATGAATGAATAAATAAATAAACAAATCCTTGTAGTTCAGCCGTTTACGTTTGCACCGGTTGTAAGATAGCAATATGCCTGCGCCACTGGTGCCCATGAATTGATGAGATGATTCTACACAGCTG
Source organism: Acanthurus lineatus (assembly GCA_029814665.1). Taxonomy (NCBI): domain Eukaryota; kingdom Metazoa; phylum Chordata; class Actinopteri; order Acanthuriformes; family Acanthuridae; genus Acanthurus; species Acanthurus lineatus. The sequence goes on from JAPZDV010000023.1 coordinate 12,196,042, forward strand.
ATAGGACTATTCGCTTTGCAACAGTGGCGCATTGGGTGGGAAAGAGCAGGATGCCTGTGCTGCTCCTGGAACAAGGTGGGGCCCGAAGTTTTTTCCCACCACTTTCACCAGGTGCCTGCTCATGTGGTATTTCCTTTCAATTGATGGGTACTAATTAAATAAATCAAATTATAGAGTGTGATCCAGACCCACTGTATACTCTTAATAACCACATAAGTGTCTTGAGGCAACTTATATGGTTATTTGGCAACAAATAAATACAACTGATAGGACTTTTGTTGACTTTAATGTCTGCAGTGTCACTCAAGGAGTTACACATGCAAGTACAAAAGCTGTATAACTCCTCTCCTTCTTCATGAGGCCATGAACCTATTATTCAGGCTTCATAGATGCTGGGACTCAGGTTTGATAATTAATTTGTAATGGCCCAGTTAACTAGTAAACTTTATTGTATTTACTTATCATTACATGAAACTCATATAATGCTATGCTAAACTGAAAAATATAATGTACTTTGTATGCAAAGCAATGAATATTTCAACGTCCTACTATCCCATTATTAAGTCTTACTCAGATTCTGATTAAATGGAGCATATGCAGTTATCACTGGCTAATTTATGAATCAACCCTGCAGATATTATTAAGCCTTTCTTGTGTTTTCCATTTCTTCTCATTTTTCTTATCTTCTCAAATATTTTCTGCACTGCTGTATGCAGTAAAAAATTCGGATTAGTCAACAGTAACAGCTGTAATATCTACAGTATCAACTATTTTAACTATTTTTCAACAATATGTGCTAATTCGAATCTGTATGCTGTTTGGTTTTGAGTAGGTATGATGAGACTGGAGCTATTTCACTAAAAAAAAAAAAAAAGGACCTGCTGCACCTGGAAACAAGGGTTGATGAGAGGTTCGAGTGTAAATCAAAACACCGAGCTGCAACTCGCTGGAACACTCATAAAAATGAAGGAACTGCAGAGCCAGGTGATAATTCCTCAGTTCCTTCCCTTTTCACATTTCACATAGACAGTTTATGGATGTCACTGACAGTTCATCTCATATACCAAAGTAGTATTTACACAAAAAGGGTAAAATGATATCATGAACAATCCTAAAGGGAAAAAGCTGAAGAAAACAGCCCAAATCTGCTAATTTTGACACAACTGTGAGTTTGCTGCATATCTTTTTTTCTGAGTTTGCTTGCTGCATGCCTCATCTCACACAATTCTACAATGAGCTGTCAGTCAGTCTGGCAGTCAGCAGTCCAAAAGTTTATTGAACTCTTGATTTGATTTTGGCAGTTAATTTTATGAGCATTATGCCATAATGTGTATGCTGCATATAGATTGCTCCACCTCCCTGAGTTTCTGACTGAAAATTCCTGGCAAGGTCAATAAAATCTCATTTTGTAAGTTGGTAGGAATCTTAATAAAAGGCAAAATAGTCTGCAAATACATTTTATGCTGCAAGAAATTTCCATACACATTTTTCCCCCCAGAAAGGCTGCAATGTAATGTAATAAAATTGATGTATCTTTTCTTTTAAACTTGTATAAAAAGACAATACAATCTCTTTGTAGCCTCTGACTGGCGCTTTTTACTGAGCATACATACTTTAAGGAAAAGTTAAATCATCTTGATAATAAACTAAATGTAAGGCGAAGATGTGTCAAGTTACAGGATGAAATACTGTTACGGGAAGGATCATTTTAAAAGCTTTATCATCCTACACTCACTCCCATCTGCCCCAACTGTAGTAATCCTACACAAGAGACTCAAAAGTATGAACACGCACACACATGCACACCCACCCACACACACACACACACACACACACACACAGACAGTGAATTCTAAAAGTAAAGAGTCCACAGGGAGGGGAGAAAAGTGCCTTAAAAGAGGTTAAATGACATTACAAAGACAACCCAATTAGATTATGAAAGATATTCTTAACTAAGATTGAAACTCAATGATCTGTAATGGGAGTCCTGTGGCTTATAAAAGCCTTTCCTTGGAATAATCTCTCTCTCTCTTTCATTTTTCCTCTCTCTCTCAATCACTCTCTATCTCTTTCACTCATTCACACACACACACATAGCACGCACACATGGAGGAAAGGAGACGCCACTAGTTGCGCTCAGATCTCTGCATGCAATCATCTGCTAACTGCGGCAGCATGTGAGAGAACCCTGCTTCTTTGTTTGAATTTCAATGGTCTGCCGGCAAAAGATTGAACATGAAATTTATCAGGAAAGGTCACATTTAATCACTACACCAACTCAGTCTGTATCTGGTCATGCATTACATACCAGCCCTTTACATGAGCAGTACAACTTTCAAACTCTAGCTGTATTTTCGGTAAAACAAGCTGCATTAGAAGTTTAGGAGTATCTGTATCTGTCTCCATTTACATGCTGATCTGTGATACTGCAGCACTGAATATTATTTTTCCTGATTTTTTCTTTGCAGAATTTTCCAATAATTGCTTTGATGAAGGTCAAACAATCAGCTATTGTTTTTACAAAAAAAATGTGTATTTTAGTACCGCCTTAAATAAGCAAAGGTACTGCTAAAGGTGTATACATTTTCCATGTTGACCATCGGAGTCATTCACATGTACAGAATTTTAAACGTATTTGTAAGCAAGCCACTTTTATAAAGTCAACCATTCTCTGAAAGGCTGAGCCTTTTGGCCAATGAGTGAATGCGCATTTTTCAATTTGTTCTCTTATTCACACTCTCTCGCACGCACACAAACACACACATGGCCACCCCCACACACAGACACACAAACAAATGCTTTCACGCCAGCATGAACAGCCTTGACATAAGCCATGTTCTTTGCATCATTAGCCTCATGTATGCTGTAGATCTCACAATGCACTGAGCCATGGTCAAGTCAGCCACTTAGTCTGTGTGCGTGTGTGTGACTGTGTGTGTGTGTATACTCTCAATTCTCCTTCTGTCCGTCTTCTTGTTTATGTCTACACTTTTCACTCTTTTGCTCCATCCAGCTGACCTGCAGATAAAAGGAAAATTCTTACACTTCATCTCCCTTTGATGCTTATACAGTAGCTGTTATCACAGAACACTTTGTGTGTGCATGAGTGTGTTTGTGTGTGTGTGAACTGTTTTCATGTGTGTTGTATCAGCAGCATACACAGAGTGTGCATGGCAACAGAAAATGTTGATCCCTGTGTATTTTCTGCTTGCTCCATAAGTTCCTTAATAAAGCATCAGTGGAGTCACAATTAATCTCCAGCTCCCCAGTCGCTGCTTTTCTGCACTCTTTCACCTTCACTCTCTCTGCTTCTCACTCACACACATACGCACACACCCACTTGTATGCCCCTTACATCTATCATTTACTCCCTGTCTATTAAACTCAATAGGGTGACATCCAAATACTGCCTCTGTGTTGTTACTGCTTGGTCAGGAACAGCTCTAAGGCTGAATGGGTGCTATGTACAGATATGTAAATGTGAGAATGCATGTTAATGGATGAGAGCTGTGACTATAGCTGTGGGAATATGCATGTATGAGAGCGGAAGAGGCAGAGAGAGATTAGTAAGATTATCAAGACATCTTTATAGCCTCTGTGCTACTGTGGTGCCATCTCCTGGTGAGGAAGCACAACAGCCTTGACTTAATTATATAGCAGACAGAAGAGCTGGCTGAGACCATCACGTATGTGCTTGGAATACTTAAATGGGGCTTTTGAAGAATGCAACATTAAACAGATCAAATGAATATGTACTTAATAGATAAAAAAACATTTAATATAGTGACAGACATCATAAAACATTTCAGATAATTGCTAAACTTGGATTTAGCATTTAGCATAGTGGATAAGATGACATGAAATTTATACTGAATGCACATTATACAGAAAAAAATAAGTACTGTACAACCTGTAGAGTATAGCAGCTTGCAGCATCTTTCAGTGCACACACACATACACACGTTTTCTCACTCTTACAAACATAATGTAGTTATAATATAAAGCCATCTCAATCATTTACACTACTAAAAGAGGTGTTGATTTGTTTCAAGGACCATTTAGTCATCTCAGTGAAGCAGCCATTAGAGACAATGCAGTTACAAAGACCATCTTGTCTTTTCCACGACAAAGTTTGAAGTGACAGACGTCGTGACGCTAATGTCCAGAGTGGATTGGAATTGGAGGTCTGCCAAGGTCTGAGTGTGGGGAGAGGATGATTCATTCGGCTCTGGCTAAAACATGTACACACACACAAATACAAACACATGCTTCTGCAGTTTTCTTTTTGCATACTGGCTGCTGCAGAAAAATGTACGAAAACAGATGCACATAAACACCTCAACCACACTGCACAACTGCACGCGCAAACACACACACACACATACCCACACATGGTGAATGAACACATAGGTTGAAGGAAAATCTTTAGATTTTGTATAAGAAGAGAGTGTGTGTACACATGAATGTTACATTTTCTGATTATTTTTTAAAATTCCTATAAAGGCTGAGCAGACATACATTCCTTTCATTTACATTGAATGCATGATCATATATACAGTCAGTGGCTTTATGACAACACCCAAATATTGACAATCAAATTTATTTGGATGTTTTTATTCGAATGACATAATTTTGAGACAGCACTTGCCTAAAAGCTGAAATATAGATAGCACACGGTACATCACTTATCTGTCTACCATGACATTCATTTCTCTTGTCATAGATCTATAAGACCCAAATCACCTTTAGAGTGTCAGAAATACACTCATTAAAATACTATTTACAGTAAGGGCCACTTTATTAAAGCCCCTGGAGATGCTTGGTAAGAGTGCCCTTAACATTGCCCTACCACTGGATAGTTTCTAAGTGGCCCATTGATGTACTCTGCAGAGGGAGCTTCTGAACCACTGCACTTTGGTGTTCAAAACATTCAAGTAATACCAGGAATAAAGACTATTCACATGCACACATACCACTTTGGTGGATTTGCTACCAAATGAAAACCATGAAAAAATGGATCAAAACAGATATTTGTTTGCCTGATTTACTCCCAACTCAATCAAGGACAACCTTCTTTGTTTCTATAATATTCAACTTGTATTGGGTCCCTTCTTATAACAGTAGCTGCTTCGGCTCATATCCCAAGTCTTAAAAAAGAATATTATCAATTTTGACTCTTACTAATTTCCATCAGTAACTCTCAGAATCGGTCTGTTATCTGACTGTTGTAAGATCACAGTGTTTTTCTTGTTTTTATCTATTAAAAGTGCGTCCTCAGATCAGATTCTAATTGATCTGTGGGCTATGAAGGTATGAACAACATAGTAACCAAGTATTCAGAGTGCACCGCTTGATCTATTGAAGTGGTTCTGTTTTATTCTCTATTGAGTCTCCAGTCGATCTCAGGGTTGGGGTAATATTTGAAGACCTTGTAGATCCACTGCGTGTAAAAGGGGACATTGATGAAGATGCCAGGCTGGTTGGCCCGAGCACAGCCTCTGCCATGGACACTCACTCCAACAACAACCTTGATCTCACCGTCCTGACACACAAGGGGGCCGCCATAATCCCTCTGCAAAAGAAGAAACACACAGTGTATTATTGCACGTCACTAGTGGAAAAATGGCTATTGTCACTTTTTGCATATATGACAGGGTTAAATGGCAGCGAAATGCACTTTTACATTCTCACTGACAGACAGCCCCACCAGTATTTGTGAACATGGACAGCTCTCCTCTAAAGCTAGTAACCGCAAAACCAAGGCTTTGATCACTGATGAAATTTGGTGCAACAGCCTACAGCTGCTCTAGTTATGACGTACTGAACACTAAGCCTACGGATTCAAAGAACATTTGTTTAAGATTTGGATCAAACTGAGATTTAAAAGCCCTATGTTGGGCCAATGCGAAAAATGCTCATAAATTCACACTGGGAACAATTACTTTATCCAAGGGTCCAAAAGGCCTGTTCTTGTTTACCAACAAGGACTGAGCACATCATATGAATTCTACTGAGGAGTTTTCTTTCAGGCCGCTGACAATTAATTGGCCTCATGCTGAAATGGTAAAACACCTCACAAAGAAGAGAATATGAGCAAGTAACAGTTTACCTCACACACTCCCTCATTCCTCTTGCCTCCTGCACAGATCTTGGTGTTGGTGATGTGGAGGTTCCCTCTGTGCATCTCTCTGCACCTCTCATTACTGACAATGGGCAGATCAACCACTTTCAGAACATCATCATGGCCCGTGTCTGAAAGAGTTTAAGGTTGAACTTTAAGGTTGAACTTTATGACCTCTGTTTGACTGTAGCATTTGCAATAAAAATACCCCCCAGAGTGTGGAAGCACTCCTAAATTTTTGGCATGATCTGGTGATATAGCATTAATATAATATAGAGCAATATCATATTTAGCATTAAAAATCCTGTACAGAAATCATGGCACAGTTTAACTTTTATTAAAAAACATCAATCTTCAGTGATCTCGTCTGTGCATTGAGCCACCCAGCAAACAGCAGTGTCAAGCTATACAGCAGCCAGTTGGTTAAGAGAGGCCTGTGTTATAATATATATATGCATCTGCAACTTAAATCATTAAAAAATAATAAAGAATAATCCAAGACTGCTGAGAGAAAAAAAGACTTATGACTTAATGACATAATGTAATATCTTAAAAACCTGGGAGACTTAGAGAATGTGCACATATAAACAGCTGTAATGAATGTAGAATATGGAATAGCAGTACCTTTGGTCTCTCCCCATCCATACATTTTACATAATCTTCCTTCTGGGATGGAGCACCCAGCCACAGGTAGCTGAATTGTATGGACATTGTCTGCAGGAAGGGCAGGCCTGGACATATATAATGAGCACACAAAGTTCAAAGCCTGGTCAACATTACACACACACAAAAAGTATGTATTAATATATCTTTGAGATTATTTTTCCAGGTACTTACTTAGACAGCCTTATGAGAGCTAAACTGGAGCCCTCAGGACCACATATCACATGAGCTATGCTGACTTCCTGTCTCTTGGACCAGCCAGGAGAACCCTCTAGTATATCTGAGACCCCCAGCCACACCCGATACTCACTGAGGTCTGGAACACTGCAGAGGCACCGGGCAGATTTAATACTTAATAAAATATTGTTAATAATGAGCAATACTATTACTATCTTAAAACTCAGATGATCAGGACAGACAGTAGCAACTTTGGAGGGTTGCTAAGGTTCTAGTGCTTGAATGTAGAAAAATACACATGTACTGGACAAATAAATATCTGGTTTAATAAACTTTGTGTATGAAAGAACAATGAACTGATAGTTCAGAGTTCAAGCAGGTGAAAAGAAATGACTTTAACAGACAAAGAAAACTGAAGTTACCATGAAGAGAAGCACTGTCTGTCAGTAAGCACCCACTCCTCTCGTATAAGTGAGCCCCCACACCAGTGCATTGACCTGAAGGAGCACAGACCACAAAGGGCACAGTGAATACAAATCCAAAACATCACGACACCCTTGAAACACTGTACATGAAGTAAGGCTTTCATTGTAAAAAACTGTATGTTGGCTGTTCACAGAATTTCAATTGTTCCTCTAACATGTCAGTTTTTAGTAGAGGAACATGCAGTAGCACTATGATACATACGGTGTTAGGCCCCAATTAAATCACAAAAAGAATCACTTTTCCAATCTTACAAAGGCAGTAGTGCAGGACTGACAGTGAATAAAGTATTCTATATCATTTACACTGTAGACATCCACACTATATCAAAAGAGTGAATTCTGGATTCTGACTTGAAAGGCTGTTTAAATGCATTGTTTAGAGAAGTAGACATTTTATACATTTCTAGCTACACTCACTGAAATTCATATAGTGAAAGTTAGTTTTCACAACTTTAAATTTCCTTTGTGTCCTTTGTGACAGGAAAGTGTTTTTTTTATAATAAAATAAGATTCATTTGTTTTTGTAGCTTAGGATAAACTATACAGTCAGTGTCTGGCATCAAAGCTGCTACTGTTTCTTAAAGCATTAAAAAAGTCCTACATGTGTGCATGCAACAAATGCATGCATGCATGTGTGTTTGAGCATAGTGGAACAGCATTACAACCTGCAATGGAAAATAAGAAGAAGAAAAAAACAATTTCAAGGATTTTTTTTTATAAATTCAAGGGTGGTCTGGGAAGGATGGCCTACTGTTCCTCTTCAGTGGTGGAGGAAAAGGTGTAGAATTTTAACTGCACTGCCGTACCCTTTCTGTATGCTGACCATCCAGCTGCCATCAGATATGCCCACTGGACCTCCTCCCACGATCCTGGTTCTCTTATGGACAAAACACCCCACAGATGACAGCTCACCTGGAAAGGAGAAAATACAAATACACACACACACACACACACACACACACACACATGCACACATACAAAAGCGTTTCAATATATTTTGTGTCCTGTACATGAAATTCAAGACATGCATATGCATTCACAGGACCAGACGTACTGTTATTAATGGTGATGTATTGTTTACATAGTCTCAACATGAGGATTTTTAAATGCTTAATGAATCACCATAATCATCATCATACTGCATATAAAACAAAACATAATTACACTGATGAGGCCATTACTTACAGTAATTATTAAATATGTTTATATATCACATGGGTGTTATTCGAACTGTTTATGTTAAGAGATTTAGGGCTCATCATATGCTATGAAACACTACGTGCAGATGACTGAGTCACAGACTGACTAATCCATACACACACACTTCTATGCACGCACATGCACAGAATCAGATGCCACCATGACAAAATAATGTCTTGGATCATGTACTGTAATGGCCAGACATAAGAAGGACTCAATCAGGCTCAGAAACGCCACTACTTTTCTTGGAAGCAATCAAATCCAGATCAACGGTTGAGCCGCTCTCAAACACAGACATACAGACAAGCTGACAGAGACACTCACCCAGTGGAATTGTGTTCTGTGAATCATCACCTGCAGAGTAGAGAGCAGACAAACAAGGGATCAGGGAGTATTAACCGATACAAGATAAGACGCGACCTCACACAGGGGTGTAATTTTCATACAGCCATCAGGGACTATGTGTTGGTTTGCCATGCCGCAATCAGTTTGTGTTTTTGGTTTTGAATCTGGAGAGATTTTATTGACTGTAAGAAGCTTTAAAGGACCGTACTGTCCCTTTGAAAGTTTTGTCTTTATTAATTTAGACTCTTTTTTCATTAATTCAAGGAGGGTAACAGCTTTACATCACTTTCTGTAATTTATTAAATTAATTAGCAAACACTATTAACCTTCTTATGTGGTATAATACATCACAGGGAACATCAAGCTTCATTTGTTGTCCAAATTACATCACAATTCATATCAGTATGTTTTGCGTGAGTGCACTGCATTATATTGTATTAAAGTGGCACTGTTTGTAGGGCTACACTCAATGTCCTGTTTTGACATTTGAAGCATCTGTTGGGGTTTTTAAACAATGATGTTGTCATACTCCGACCTCTCTAAGAAAGGAGGATTTCTGCCTCATGTTAGTGGCATGAGTTTGACTGCTGGATCATTTTAAGGTTGAAGTGAAGATGGAACCTTTTTTTTTTTTAAATCCTAAATGAAAAAAAAAATTAAAAAATAAAAGATAAACAGCTCCAGATCAGGGCAGAATAGTGCGACTCCTGGTGGTAATTCTTCTAGAAGATCTGCCCGACTTTCTCGTAGATGAAATTATCCTCTGTCTGTCCCTCTGTTCAACCCATACAACCCTCGCAATGTTCAGAACCCTGTGATGCACGCAATATAGCTCAAGCAATTAAATACTGATGTTCAAATTTCTAAGCCAGTGTTATGATGAAAGTTTAAAGCTTCAAAAAATTATCACCAAACAAATTGTTTGCAAAAAAGATGAGCCGTGATGTAAATTATTGGCACCATGGTAAATAGGCTGAAACTGTGTAGTTTTGAAATAAACTCAATGCCACTAGCACAGAACCATAACTGAAGACACAGGCAAACATGCAGATGTTCATACACACACACACCCACACACACGCAAACACAAACACACTCACAATGCCTCTGGCTTTTGGTCCATGTGGGAATAGTTAGAAGGAGACCCCCCTTGTCTTCCGGATGAGTTGTGAATCTCCTCTGACTCGAACTGACTTACGAGCGTAGACAGATCCACGCAATGCAAATAAAGTATGTGTGTGTGTGTTTCTGTATATGTGTGTGCATGTAACTTAGTCACACCACAACACAAATGCAAACAAATCTGCACCAGTTACATCTTAAATCAAGAAGTGTGACAAACTTTCAATTTCACACGGTCTCTCAGTCTCTTCGTGTGATTGTGTGCATCTGTAAAGGTGCTGCATGTACACACTTCCATTCACTCACATGGTTTTATATGGCAGTAATCCCAGAGAATGGCAGAGTTGTTGGTGTAACACCAGGGCCCATGTTTGTCTTTATCAGGGTTTCTGCAGTAGTTTCCCTCCAGGCCAGCCATCAACATGCCCCTCTCGCCACTGGACAAACACACAAACACATGAAAATCCGATAAATTATCTCAAGTCAACATTCGGTAAGCCCCAAAGAAAATTTTCAAAACAAAAGGAAGTTTTTTTTCCCCCCTTTAAGCAGATAATATGCCTGTCGATGAAAGTAAATAGGATTTGCTGGTGATTTATAGCTATTAGTAAAGCTGAACGAATTTAGCCAGATAGGATCTGGACAGTCAAACTACACAGCTGTGTCGGCTCTGTCTCTCTGGACCAAGATAAGAAGGTGATCTACAAATGAATTACTCACTGAGACAATGTGCACCCACCTACACGCACATATTTAATACATGCTCATGCAGACATATCCCACACATGACCGTATTCTCATAAGAATTTCAAAACCACAAACAGAATTCTTTCCCACACTGAATTCCTTGACTGATAAGGTGGAGAACTGTAAGGGAACAGACAGACATAGAGAGAGAGAGGGATGCTGGGTACCAAATCACAGAGATCCAGTAATGCGTTGCAGTGTTTGTGTGTGTTGTATTTCTAGCAGCTATCATAACAGCCAGATCTGGCTGCGACTCCCTAACCCTGACTTTTAACCCCTGAGCAGGAGCCAAGCGGTGGAGCTGATTGGCTTTGAAGTGTTCCTACAAAGGAGGGGGTTTGGGGGTCAAAGGTGAGGAGTGAAGTGTATATCCCCCAGCCAAGTTATCACTGGGAGCCATTCCTGGTGAGTTAGGTCATCTTCAGGGAAACACTTCTCTAGCCATTAAGAGATGTTGGAGAGGCTAGACACAGCACCCGCAGGAGTCGTTCTATCCTTTGAGAAACAAGAGGCCCGACTTGATCCGCTAACAACAATAAGACTTAACTAGAGGTCAATGATGGGGCGCTCCCCATGCTAACCACCACGTCTCAGGTTCGCACACACAGCTCTCGAAAACAGAGGCTCATTCGCTAGCCCGCCGCGCCTGTCATACTTAAGCTTGTATCACAAAGACTTAATTACTCAAGCAGTTTTTCTCCTATTGAAATCCATGAACTTTGCATATTTTCTGCTCATTATCAGTGTTTTCATCTGATCCCACTGAGCGTTTAAAGATCCTCTACATTAACTTGGACCTGTGTACCTGACTCACAAACTGTGTGACATCTTGATCTCTATTTTAAGGAAGAGGCGCTTGTCTGCGGTTTATTGATGGTGCAAGTCTGTTTTGTACATCACAGTGGAGTTTGGGAAAGTTATTATGTTAGAAAGTCGCAGGGATTCAGTGGGCCGACCTGTTGCTGTGGTCGCTCCAGGGAGCACAGGGAAGGTTTGATCTAGTCCTTGACTGTTCTCCTTGGTAATTCTCTCCAAAGCCTTCATAGCAGTCTGTGTTTGGAGAAAAAGAAATAGAAGAAAGAGAAAGACATTACTGACACTGTACGAACACTTTCAACAAAAACAACATGTACAATAGGCAGTTTTCAACATTTCTAGGTCCCTATAAACCTTTGCACCACAACAATAGTTTTTGCGGATTCTTTGATATACAGTATTGTTGCACTGCAGACTATTAGAAAACCGAGGATTAGTCAGTTACATGCAGTATAGGAACCGCTCTGAGTTTCTGAGCTATCTTTGTTGTCATTGGATCTTGAATATGCAGAGCTGAGAACAAAAAGAAGTCATCCACAATGATGCCTTAGAAAAACCCAGGTCAAAAAAAAAAAAAGGTTTTGAAGCTGCACCCTGCATCTCATTTCTATGTGGGAATGTATTCAACTCTCAAGGGTAGACCACAGCACAACCTCAGAGAGGGTTTGTAATCCCAGTGCAAGGCCGCATAATCTCAAAGACATCCTTAAAATCACTGGGGAAATTTGCATTTGTGTACTCAGCCATAGATCTACATCTTTTGCTTCCAAATCTCGTGCTTCCCCAGAAAGAGTTCCATCCAGCACTAATCCTTCCACTCCATTTTTCACTGTCCAGTGAGACCTGACGATCCTAAGCTGCTGTCAGATTTTGTTTATGTGAGGCGTGCTGGTCAGTCCTTCCCACAGCCCTATAGGACTACAGTTCTCCGCAGGGACCCAGACAACGTGGTTACAAGCCAATATGTGTGGTTACAGGCTCTCATGTGAACTCCGAGGTCCAGAAAATATGAAAATGTGGAATAGTTCTCTGCCTCAGATGTAGAGAAAATTGGCTTTTCCTTTTTTGTTTTGTGTGCAAAATTAAGCTGTTGAGTCTCTCACCGTTGGGCTTGTTTTGGGTGCCGCATTGAGGGATGTTGGTGCAAAACATCATGCGGACTCTTGGGTCCGTAGTGAAGCACCAGGGGAATTCTTGGCCATCTGGATTGCGGCAGTAGTTTTCTCTCAGGTCTCTGGAAAACACAGAGAAATTCATCCAGTAATCTGCTATAAGTGCACGCAGGTGGGTGAGTAAGTGGATGCATGTCTTATGTGAGAGTGTGACTCACTTGCAGGGGTAGGCTTGAGGTACAAATGTGTGGTTGTGGGGATACTGAGAGTCCCAGCGTTGGCAGGTGAGTCCTGTTGGCATCATATCCACTGTCCCGCGATAACCTTCTCCTTTGCCTTCGTAACAGTCAGTTGTTTCCACCACGTTACTTTTGGGAAGTGTTTCTGTAGAACAGCAATAGTATATTAAGGGATTTAAAGGTAAAATACAGCATATTTATACATGTTCTAAAACATGTGTGAATACCCTGATTAAGAACAAGTTCTCAACATAGTTTTTTAGCCTTTTCCAATAACCCATGCTATCCATGTGTTGCATAATAGTATAAAAAGGAAGTTTATTAGTTAAGACTCTGGATCTTTTGGTGTTACAGGAAACATAAGGAGTGATTCAACAGCACCACGGAAAACAAGTTTATATCAACATTTGCAAGCTATGCCACTTTTTCCTCTGCCATCCGCTCAGTGGCCTTTGAAACACATATCATATTACAATACTCATATAAATCATGGTAAAGCACAAGCTAATAATGAAACAAACATTTAAAGAGACAATTTATGTGTATTCCAATAAGAAAACATTAGCCTGGGAACAGCCCCTTCAAAGCTAGTAGACGTCTACAAAAACTGAAACTTCTACATTTAATGCCTTCAATCCTTTAACAAAACATAAGTTGAAGGACTAAATCAGGTAGCCAATGATTATTGATGCATCACCGTGAGAAACACCAAAATTCCACATCAGCCAGAATTTTTAAATGTGATTGCATCAAAATAGAAAATGGAAATAAATCAAAAAGAACTTATGCTGTAATTTGCATGGAGAGTCGAGTCAGACAGTGATAAGAGCTGAATTTGGTTGAAGTGTTGGATGGAGAGACTTGGAAAAAACAAGTCCTGTGAACTGTAGATAGAGCTGAAGGTAAATGAACTTTGTAAAAGCAAGAAATGCTTCAGCTGAACAATCAAATTAACTCAAATCTTGATTGACCAGATTACATATTTAATAATAACACTGTAACACAACATGGTTTCCTATTGGCCTGCCCTTCCCTTATTATCTCACACTTACACACACTGTGGAAGTCCAGATTCCACTCGTAAAAATCACACAATGGAGGACTTTATCGCTTAACTATCAGCACTACATTTTTTGGACCATAACAAACTGAGACATGCTAAAATCAGTTGGTCCAAAAAATTCCACTGTGTCCACACCCTAAGGTTTTTTTATTTATTTTTTATTACATGAGAGTTGCAAATACTTTCCTTTATTTGGTTGTAATAAAATCTTGGTAGTGCATGTTAAAAAACAACCTAAATAACAATAATGAGCGGTGAATGATTTAACTGTGATAAAATACTCAGTGGGACAGTGCCTTTAACATGATGAATGGCTGAACTGCATCAATGTTTTGTCCACCTGCTCTCTGCAGCACAGATCACAGGAAGGCAGGAAATCTCATCTGCTCTGTTTTTCTTTATGGAGGGACTGCTCATTAAGCACAAGTTCATTAGCCAGAACATTGTGTGTGATTGTATGGACCAACATGTAAAGCTGAAGATCTTTGAGACACTATAATTGACATTTTCTGTCCATAAAATATGTCTAAAAATAGATCTGCACTAGTTGTGACAGTAAACAAAAGGGCAGGCTGTAACAAAAGAACACTTTGTCTCCCTCTCTCTCACTGGCTTGTTTTGATTAAGACTAACTGGGTCGTAAACTCGTTCTGTTCCCAACAAACTCTATCAGAGACAGAAAGAGAGAGAAAGAGAGAGAGAGAGAGAGTGAAAGAGAAAGACAGAGAGAGACAGCGAGAAAGGAGAGAGCAGGGGAGGGGGACAGTGAATCACTGGGTCCACATGGAGGAGTGCCATCTAGTAAACATGGTGCCAGGACTGCTGATGATTCTAGCAGGCAAACAGGCCAGTCACAGACCCAGGAGAGAGAAGCTGAGCCCAACAATAACACCAGCGCTCCCGCTCTGTTTTATGTTCTTGAGGACCACAGCGGCTGCCTAAGGGAGCCCTTTCTGATTGTAGGTCAGCTAAGAGCATACAGTATCTGCTGTTTGGTCTGTAAAGACACACTAAACACAGACCTGACACATGCACCTAGATCTTACACATCAATCACACACTGCTTACACTAAGAGCATGAGGTGTAATGAAAGCAGTCTGCTTATAGTGTGTGTGTGTAACCCTGGTGTTGTGTCTGCATGTGTAACAGGAGGTTAATGTGGAGCAGTAACTGAGCTCTGTGCAGTTTGACCGCCACACATAAGAGCTGGCATAGAACAATAAACAGCAGGCCAGTGGTGCAGGGAAAAAATAAACATTCTGGCTATTAGAGAAGACATAACAGAGACCCAACCTAAGAGGGGAACTCTATTTGTGTGTGTGTGTGTATTCGTATTTCATAGTATCAGCCAATGAGAGGGAGAGGAGTGGTAAAATTAAAGCTCCAGGAAGCTGTAAGTTCTGGTGTAGTTAGTCACACTTCATGAACCAGTACAGAACACAAACACACCCACTTAATATGCGTGACAAATGCTAATGCATTCAACCGCACACAAACAAACATGCAAACATGCGTACCACAAACTTTGATGTTGCAATACTCCCACGGTGTGTTTGGGTCTGTGGTAAAACACCAAGGTCTGTGGCGTCCGTCTGGGTTCCTACAATAGTTATCATCCAGGCCTTTGTCAGGGTATCTAAAGAAAAGACATGCAATGTAACAACATTAGTGTATAGACAACAACAATACAACAGTAAATAGCATAGCACAAAAACAATTGTGATGCTGTTGCATGATATGATCTAGAGCAAAACTCTGTAACTTGAAGCTATTCATAGTGGCATGAAGCACGAATTGTCACATCATTCTTAAAAGCCCAGAGTTGCCAGAAAAGAAAATTTTGCATTTTCCCTCTGAAACTTCAGGAGAACAGAGCAGAGCAGGAGGGACAATTCACTATCGCACGCAGCAGAAGCATTAATAACTGGAATGGTGCAAGGACTCCATCTGTGAATCTGCTCAACGCTCAGGGGAGTGAGGAAGATAATAGGCTGCACCACTACAGGTGTTCGACAGTAAGTCATCCCAAAGTCCCACATCCCTTCAGGCCTCCAGCTTCCAGGCGTGCAGTATCAGGCAGTGGGACCCTCTCATTACATTAGCGCTATGAGCAGTCTGGGACCTCGTTTACACAAACACTGGGATGATTAAGGATGTGTTAACGAGTCCCCACTAATCCAGACCACCTGCCATCTGACTAGGTGGAACAGTCTCCTGACACAGACGCACGCGCACACAGCAGACATGCACACCCAAACAAAAATCATGGAAGGAATACAAGCACAGACCAAAATATATAGTCCACCTAACATGTGTATAAGCTTATCTCATGCATAGACACAAGTCTGCTTCATAATCTACAGAGGGCTTAAAGGAATTTGGGCCAATTAAGTCAGAATGAAAAGTTTTCCCTGCAAAGTGCTGCTGAAAAACACACAATTATCCATGGGATTCTGATAGCATTCCTTCAGGGAAAAGCACACTAGCCAACTCCGATTCGCCTCAACTCAAGAATTAGTCACAAGAAATTACTATATGAACTTATTACATAAAGTATTCTTATGCTTTTTGCTATTAAATTATGTGCATCAGTGTGTGGGTGTAGGTGTGGTTGAGCATGAGTAATTTAGTGTGATACTGAATGAAGCACGTATGGATATGATTTTAGTGCGTTTGTGCGTGTGTGCGTGGGTGTGTGTGTGTGTGTTTTACCTCTTTGGATGATACAGGTGTTTGTGTGGCTCATCCAGGTCCCAGCGCTGGCATTCCTTTCCAGTTTCTGTGTGGTCCATTGGTCCTCTATAATCTTCCCCATTACAGTTCATACACTCAACTATGCAGCAATGACACACACAGTCACACACAGATAGACACACACATAGACAGAGAACATCCACACAAAGAGCTAGCTTAGAGAAAAATCAAAACATCAAAAATTCTGTATTGTCCCTTATTTGCTGTATCACTGACTCATAGCTGCCACGCTGAGACACTCAACATGTAATAAGAAAGAAATTGTCAAGAAGAAAACAGGATACAATAAAAGGACACAATAAAAAAAATGAAATCAAGACAGTTGTGTGAAGTTGTGAAGTTATGAGCCAACAAAGCAATAAACTTGACCATGGAGAATCATTCACTTTGATAAATTTTAGGCCATAATTTTTGAGTTATTATGCAACATTTAAAAAAAAACCCATTATAAATACTACCTAAAGTTCAGAGATTATAAATAATTACACTTAATGTATGGAGACGCATATAATGTGTCACACTAACAAAGGCAAATATCCCTTTGATGTTGAAAAGACACTATTTGCTGCATGTTGAATGGTCCACACTGTCTAGTGTAAACAACAGAGAACGTGCAGATTGGAAACAGATGTTTATGAGTCCAGTTCTGCCATGACAGAGCACATTTAATACCACCAGCTGTATGTGTATGTGTGTCTGCACACCCCTTAACTGTGTGCCTGTGTGTATGTTTCCTATTAGGACCAGCTAATTTCTGCAGGAACTCTCCCAGTCATTTTCTTTTGAATGAACACAGGCTTTCTATCAAAATAAAAAGTCATTATCTCTGTTGTACAACGTGTGATAACCCAGTGGGACACCATATGTGAGCTGGAGAGAAAGAAGGATTCCCATCCTGTCTTATCGACCCACAGCCTGGTTCCTCATTAACGTGATCCAGTGTCATACATGCAGAGGAAACAACCTCTCTGACAGCATGAATCCCCAGGGATTAGATAACAGAGGTCGTTATCATCCCCTTCTTCAGGAGGTCCTCAGTGCCTGACAGTAATATTGTGTGATACAACATACAGGCTGGAACACCGGTGGGAAAGTGCTTTCCTTTCATCACAACCGGATCATTTCCAAAATTGTACTTATACAAACCCATAACTCAAAGTCAACAGTTTCCATCTATGCGTGCTACGGGTTTGGATAAGATAGCTAATAGTTTCTCTATAGGAGACGACAAGGGATTAGTATCATCTAGCATTCCAACAACAGAATCTTTACAAAGAGGAGAATTTTACTGCTCACAATAGTCTTTCCTTTGTCTCATTAGAAACACATCATCTTCTTATTTTGAGATTACTGGAATTTTGACCTCTTTCTTCTACAGGTTGAAAAGAGCAGGAGTTCTTAAGCTTTGGGTTCAAACCATTTACAAAATCTGAACCTGATGAAATGAGAGAAGACAACATAAACTGAACCACACACCTGGAAACAGCTGCAGCTGGCCTCAGCAAATAAAGAAAACCTGTATCCCACACACATACACACGCGCAGATGTGGAGTGGGGCACAGTTAGAGTCGGTGTTGCTTCGTCCAAGGTACTATGTGATTGCCTAATTTGCTGCAGCTCATTTCAGACTATCAAGCCCCAATTGGCGAGGCAATTTGCAATGTGAAATGGGCATTATTTTAAGATGAATGCCTGTTCAGAAGGATGCAAAACATATTTTGTGTGTGTCTATGTGTGTAGCCTACCTTGTGAACACTGTGGTATACCACACTCCTGGTGTCTGAGGTGCGGCCGGGGGTCAGTGGTAAAGCACCACGGGCCGACGGTGGAGTTGTCTGGGTTGCGACAGTAGTTTTCCCTGAGGTCCTTCTTCCTGAACTTCTTCGACATGAATCTGTCAGGAGCAGAGCCGCAGTTACACAAACAGACACATGTACAAAGAGCTGTTGCCAAATATTTCAGCTTGCATACAGAGTGAGTTCTGTTTGAAAAACCAAGGCCACAATTTGTGTTATCTTTTTTTGAATCTCTGGCAGAACGACGGGGGGGGGGGGGGGGGGGGGGGGGGGGGGGGGGGGGGGGGGGGGGGGGGGGGGGGGGGGGGGGGGGGGGGGG